>CM067308.1:4650776-5250776 GCA_034231615.1 Meghimatium bilineatum | reverse complement strand
AATATTTTATTGATCCGGAGCAAGCTGTTATCGAATTTCACTGTGCTAGTTTGTCAAACTTCACAACGCGCAATCGTCATCAATTGTTTTGTCGTTCTCTAATGAAGTCATAGAGAAGAGAGTCAGTGATCTCTGTTGTGAGCTGGTCAAATGATTTGTGCTCATGAGATTGTGAGATATCTGGTGCCCACGTGTATTTTTTCAGAGGTGCCTGTGAATTGTCATTTCAGCTAATGAATAAACCTACCCACTGCGACAGTGATCTGGTAATAAGAAGAATGTACATGTGGAGAAACCTGAGGGAAATTATGGCAATTCTCTGCATCTTTTAGTCAAAATTAGGAAGACGATATACTAAATATGATCTATATAATCATAAAGATCCACATATGCTCCATATATACGATCATATAGCAAAAGTAAATATACACTGCATTATGGATGTTGATGGAGAAAAGGAGCATAACTCAGCTGCTGTGAAAAATAAGAGTTCATTCCCTTTACACCAGCCAGTAACAATGGTATAAACTCACATCAATAACCAAGTAAATTCAAGTACGGAAGAACGCGTGTGCAATAGTTGCTAGGCGATTTTGTGCTGTTGAACGGACTGGTTCAGTTCCCGTTAGTCTCAAGAATTTATCAATAACCAATGAATGTCTCCAGCGTCATGATATAACCAGAACAGTCCTTTTAGGACTAGGTTGAAAGCGACGTGACCAGGCATCCCATGATGGCCTGGCCGAATCCGTCAATAAACAAACAATGAATGTCTCCTTTGTCCTGATGACAGGTTTATCAGAACCACAATCTCTATTATTTTTTTATGGTCTAAAAGCAGTGATATAACCAAACTTGACTCATGTCTTTGGTTGAAATAGTGTACCTCACAAGGGGTTCAAATTAAATGAACAAAATGTCAATGCTTGAGTTTTTTCCGCACAGTCTGGTGGAATTACTGTCAAAGAAGAAAGCGGTGCCGTCATCAAAAGCACAAGCAGTATTACGATGACAATTAAAGCTGTTATAGGACTATTCTCATTCATGCATAATTCATGATTCAATGAACATGCTCTGCAAAGTTGAGTGGAAGTTGTCCGCAGTCAATGGGTGAAATTGTTGACGCAAACTCTGACCAGAAAATAGTTAATAACCAGTAACAGAGATCACAGAATAACTCATATTGAAAAACATAGTTTGAAGAGCATCGCAAAGACCTTGTAATAGTCTGGTATTCAAAGTCAGATACAAATATCTAATTACAAAGTCCACATATCTGTCAAACTGAAAGTGAAAACAGAATATCCAACCATAGCTTATTATATCTGTTTATCTTCTTATTTCATTTAGAGAATAATTAATTTCACACACACAAAATAAAACAACTAATCAATTCAAACCAGCAACAGTTGTTTTTTTAAATCATACACAAACCACGATTAGACACAGAAATTGTTAAAATCTCAACCATACATCCAAATTTTGAATACAGCATTTTAAAAACATAGACTATTTGATTTAGTAAAATAAAAGATCAAATCATATCCACCACCAAAGTCAAATGTGTCTGACCATTGGCGCAAATGAAATGGTGACACAATGCATTTCTGTTTCATGAACTACATTCTGCTAGAAATCTAGTAGGACCATTGCCTGCTACAAGAGAGATATAGTGGGAGTTTGAGACCCAAATGAAAACATACCTATTAATTTATCTATCTATGTAACATGTCCTTTGTTGAGTTTTTATTCTCAATGCCATTTTGTAAGACTTTTGGTTCTCTGCAAGCTGTTCAGTCTCTTCTAGTGTCACATTAAGAAGACCCTCAACATCTTGTGTCCATCATAGCCTTGGTCTGCCTCTTTTCTTTCATGAAACTTTTCCATCTATGAATAATCTGTATAAACCATTTTGTCTTTTTATATGTCCAAAATATGTTAGCTTGTGTTTTTTTATAGTTTTGAGGTGCCTGTCTTCTTCAATGTTCAAGTCTTTGTGAGCATCTTCATTGGTTTATCTTTTTGTTCATGATATTCTGGGGAACTTTCTATAACATTTCATTTCAAATGTTGATATTTTCTTTTCCATTGCCCACATCTCACAATCATATAGTTAGTTAGCTAGTAAGTTAGTTAATCATCGGATCATCATCACAGCCATTGAATAAGAATCATCATCCACATCACGTTCACTTTCACGTGCTGTCTCCCATAGGAAATTCAACACATCTGCCCGAATCATTGCTCCTCCCCGGTGTGTAACAATATCACTTGATGCCAGCAAATCAGCTCTCATTGCCCCGAATGCCAACATTCCCAGCATGAAAATAAAAGTCACAATCTCCAACCTCGACCCTCTCAATATCTCAGTTCATTGTTCACAAAAAAATATTTTTTTACTTTCATTATCATACTCATCGAGTCACTCAGGATACAGGTCCATACGACCCTCTGTGAACTGACCCATTCTAATGTGATAGCCGCCGCCATGATCTCCATAGCCATACTACCCATAGTCACAGCAAAAGCTCCACTCTCTTCCTAACACCTTTCCCTGCACACCGAGCTATGAAGTCTCACACACTACGAACATGTCTATGTCTAACCACTGATCCATTTCTGTATATAATCATATCCCCTTTACCGTAGTCTTATTGACAGTACGTCTGCACCTCAACCTCCACTGGCCCCCGTTCCTTAATTGTCCTATCAAGTGTTATAACTCTGAAAAACGTTTTGCAATCCATGGGCAGGCGTATAAATTCACACCTGCAGCTACATCCTGCAACCTTTTTTAAACTTTGTCTGATATCCTCTGACAATACTATCCACGATTTTACTCTCTTTAGTTTACTATCTTTGGGTATGTAAAAAATCTCTTCAGTTGCACAGTGGTTAGTAAGCCTACACAGGTCAACAGCATAGCTGTCTAATTTGTTGAAATCATGGTTCAAAAACCGATTATCCTCAATGTAATGGCAATGTGATTAGATGTATTATTGCTGGCACTCATTCTCAAACTCCCACTGGATCTCTCTTGTAGTAGGACAATGGTCCTACTAGATTTCTAACATAATGTAATCCAGATAATGGAATTATGCTGTGTTACCATTTTATTTGTGGCCTAAGACACCAAACTTCAGCTGTTGATTAAATATATTTGTGGTGTCTACAAATTCAACAATAGTTGAATACATGATTCAATTATATTTATAAGAAATTACTTGCGAACAGTTCCCCCAACCCATCCTTGCATAATAACCAAAGGTAAGAGTTGAAAATTCAAAGAGCGTAATACTAAACTCATCGATCACATAATCAACACATGCGAATCTTCGTACACATTGAAATTGTATGATAAAATATCTGCTCTATTACACAATTTCAATAGAGTAATGTGAGAAAACTGGCAAATGAGAATACACGAATAACTGGTACATTACTTCTGCTATCTGGCCTTTCTCTTCAATCCTTTCTTCTCATCCTGAAAAAAAATAATTAAACCAATGATAAGGTCAAGTATTTTCTTTCATTAAATGATGATAATGGAGAAAGGGAACATAACTCAGCAGCTGTGAACAATTAGAGTTCATTCCCTTTACACCTGGCCAACCTCAATTCTCCATTCATGATACAATCAATTCTCCATTCATTATCAAATCAATTCTCCAGTTATGGTACAATCAATTCTCCAGTCATGGTACAATCAATTCTCCAGTCATGGTACAATCAATTTTCTATTCATGATTCAATCAATTCTCCATTCATGATTCAATCAATTCTCCAGTCATGCTATGCTCGTTATTTAATCCAATTACCTGTAAGAAGGTAGTTCTTGACATCCCATATCCTTTCATACAAAAACACAGGTTTCTCTCTGTGTAACTGAGAAAAAACCTAGACACATACAGTCTCAAAGGTATGGATGTGTAAAGGGGCAGATGCCCAGTAGATGCATGTTTAGTCCCTGAAGGGGGGCATTTTAGTGGCACCAGTATCCCAGGATTACCACATCCTGCCAGAAGTACAGTACACACTTCTGGACCAACTATCTCAGCATTCGTCTGTCAGATGTGTTGATCAATCTGCAGTGATAGTACACCTATTATTCTTGTCGGCTCACCCCCCAGTGATAGCACACCTATTATTCTTGTTGGCTCATCCCCCAGTGATAGCACATCTATTATTCTTGTTGGCTCATCCCCCAGTGATAGTACATCTATTATTCTTGTTGGCTCATCCCCCAGTGATATCACATCTAGTATTCCCCATCTCCTAAGAATCATCTGCCACAAAAGGACAAAGGTGAAATTTTCAATGCAAGAAGAGTGCAGTAACAATCCTCCATGATCTCGTGGCTAGTACTCCACCTGTCAGACTAAGGTTTATGATCATGTAGAATATAGAAGTATTGAAATTTCACCCCTACAGAACCCCTATAGTTGAACACTCCCAAATACAATGATTTGGCTACTTCTGTACGCTGATGAGGACCAAATGACATATCAAGTGTGGAAGATACCTCCAGGTTCTAGACTTAAGATCAGATGGAAGGACACCATTGAACAGAACCTCAATGTTCGAAGCTTGGAAAAGAAACGAGTTGGAAAAAAGACCGATGACCAGATTTAATCCAGTAATTTGTCTGGATGACACGCTAGATCCCTATAACCTGACATATACACCCCAGGATGGTACACTAGATCCCTATAACCTGACATATACACCCCAGTATGGTAAGCTGGATCCCTATAACCTGACATATACACCCCAGGATGGTAAGCTGGATCCCTATAACCTGACATATACACCCCAGGATGGTATACTAGATCCCTATAACCTGACATATACACCCCAGTATGGTAAGCTGGATCCCTATAACCTGACATATACACCCCAGGATGGTAAGCTGGATCCCTATAACCTGACATATACACCCCAGGATGGTATACTAGATCCCTATAACCTACCTTGTCTCTCTGAAAGCCATTTGCCTCCAGTATTTGCCGCGTGCAGTTGTTAATGTGTTTGAATCGATCAGATCCCAAGAGAATTCCCCCATACCACCTTGAAACTACAACAATCACATTCTCTGCATTCATGATCTGTAGACACAAGAGGAATCAATGAACAGTGTTCAACACCTTATCTCTGGCAAGACAAGATGCTATAACAGCCAGTTAAGCAGACCCTGTTTGCAGGCAAGCTGCTACAACCTACATTTGTATAGCTACTTCTAAATACATTACAATCTATTGTCTGTTCCCGGGTGAATGATTGTTCATTGTATCGTATTCACACTTGCTGTTAAGTGTAGGGGTGGAAGCTTAAGCTGTCGTTCCAAGGCCAGATGTGTCATCAAGGTTGCATATAGTCTGTGTTTGTTCAAGGCTATCTTGAAGTTTCTTATCCACAATTTTCTTGGTCTACCTTTGGCTATATGCCCGGATATTCTTTTGTTATATGTTCTTATTAGTATTTGGTTTGGGTTCATTCTCATAAGGTGACCGAACCATTTTACTTGCTGTCTTTCAATATGTTCAATACATGATATTATACCAACTCGTTTCCTAATTTCTTAATTTCTTATTTTATCTAGTTTGGTAACCAGTGCAGCTTTTTCTCAGACACTTCATTTCAAGGGAGTTAATATGAGGATGATATAAGGTAAAGTATAATCCATTCCAAACCCATGAGGTTGTCTACCCATTTTGTAAAAAGTGATACAACATTTCCATTCTAACTTTAGATATATTTGAAAAGAACAGATATCACAGCCAAGCTGTAAACTGGACAACTTTCTAATAACCAACAGGAGTTGAATAAATAACAATAATAAAACACCATTGAGGTGTATGATGAATACAGTGTAAGGCATGTATTGTTCAGTCACTAACAGCTTAGCCTTCTGTGGCGAGGAGCTTCCCTTTTAACCATTGACTCAAGTTTATTTTGGTTACATTAGGTTGTATAACATTCTGAAATATTG
Organism: Meghimatium bilineatum; assembly: GCA_034231615.1. Classification (NCBI taxonomy): domain Eukaryota; kingdom Metazoa; phylum Mollusca; class Gastropoda; order Stylommatophora; family Philomycidae; genus Meghimatium; species Meghimatium bilineatum. The sequence goes on along the minus strand of CM067308.1, from coordinate 5,244,787 downwards.
TAATATCTAGCGATCACACACGATATAGCCAGAAAACTGCAGCCATCACCATTGTGAAGCCATCACTTAATGATGATGATTCTACGAAGAAAGTCAACCACATTTTTATGAGATACAAGGGCGCCATGAAAAACAAAGTTCTCTCAAAAGCAGGCCACAGGTAAAATAAGGTTGACTGGTTTGTTGAAATAATTGTACCAGTCATCGCACTATCCATTATCCACTTATGGCAGAATAAATTATCCAGTCATGGTATGCTTAATTCTTCAATAGTGGTACAATCAATTCTCCATTCATGGTCCAATCATGCATGCGATTGTGTCTATGGGTCTCACCAATGGCCCACTAAACAAACTACCCATGCAACAGAACAAGAAAACCCTAGTAGAATACATACCGTTATATTGAGGCTCTCTTATGGAAACTTTGCAGCATGTCATCTATACAATACACACCCCCTATGAGTAAAAGGCTCCTTCAATAGACATTGCATTGAGCCAAAAGCTGAAGTCTCCTGAGTATGAATTAAAGCTCAGAAAAACCATCCCACTGCACATAGGATGTACGAGCTAATCGCTCGCAATTCCCAGGGTTCTCAAACAAACAAACAGTGGTCCAATCAATTCTCCATTCATGGTCCAATCAATTCTCCATTCATGGTCCAATTAATTCTCTATTCATGATCCAATAAATTCTCAAGTCAAGGTACAATCAATTCTGAAGTTTCTGTACATTAATTCTCAAGTTAACAACCTTAAACTGAAACACTAAAATTTTGAGCTGACAAAACTTAGTATATCACAAACTCTTTCAGCCAAGCTGATAAGTACTGATTACTCAAGAAATTTGATGTTGGGGTTTAAAGCTGAGTATAGGGATGCTGATTTCATCTTACTTTATATACTTATATTCTTCTTTTTCATCGTTCATTCTCAAACTCCCACTGATTCTCTCTTGTAGCAAGACAATGGTCCTACTACATTTCCAGCAGGATGTAGTCCAGAGAATGGAAACATGTTGTGTCACTGTTTTATTTGCGCCAATGGCCTGACACATCCATCTTCATCAGTGGGTACGTATATTCAATCTACCTGTAATAGGTGCAGCATTCTAGAACCAGCATGTGTTTCCCCATCATCATCACAACCTTGGTATATAACACCAGAGTCTGTCAGAATTCTATAAGCAAACATATTGTGGGTAGCATTGGCAATCTTTTTGTTGTCCAGAAGTTTCTTCAGCACAATCGGTATCTAAACGGATAAAATTAAGAGAAAATATTTTTGTTAACAATATTACTGCTTGTTCTTCCTTCTTTCCACTCCATCTTCTTCTGTGTTCACTATTGTCTAACTTGATTTCTGTTTTCTGCATGTTTTCTCAAACTCCTGAAGATCATCAGGATGTGGTCGGAGAACAGAATTCATTGCGTCATGGTTAGGGGACACAAACCAGAATCCAGGTTCTCGAAAATACAGACACCAGACTAAAAACGCGTGCTTCATAATACTGGGATTGGATTTATGAAAACCGGCATTTTCAAAATTTTCAGTATTTAATTTTTTCAAAAATATAAATCACTTTTCTTAGTTTTCAATGGTAACTTTCCATGATGCATTTAAAACAAAACAAGTCAATAATTTATGTGATGAGTGAACCCTCACATGACGTGTCTTTTGTTGATACATGACTGACAGACTAAATCTATGTTCTGTATTTCATTTGTAAAGAAGGATGCATTGTGATTAGTTTTGTTTTTATATTGTGCGTGTGTAGTGTGTAAGTTTTGAGTGACACGAATCGCGACATGAATGTACAGGATTGATAAGCAAATGTTTTCATATTATGACAAATAATTAATTGGTACAGTTGCATGAAGTTTGAATTTTTACATACATTAACAGTTTATATGTAACATAAATTACCGGTATATGAAAATAATAACATGTTACACTTGAATCACAGGTTAAACTTTCTATAACAAAAATATTTTATTGCTTGATTTCCTTTAGTTATGCCAAAGTACCTACATATTGCAAACTATAAACTAAATTCGTATTTCAATAATCAAATTCCTTAAGTTTAAGACACAGAAAAATTGTGTTACTTCTATTTTTTGATAATAAATATTAATAATTCACTTCATAATTGATTTTCTTTTTTTAAGGTATAGTAATACTTCAGCTATTATGTCTCAGGCTGAATGGCCCAGTGTTTCTGTACCGTACTAATCCAAACGTTTACATAAAAATGTAAACATTTTTTTAAAGTTGCCCAAATGAAAACAATTCTATTTAAATAAATAAATTAAATATATATATTGACATTTATTGTTATAATGGTTTATTTTCCCTCCAAGTAGATAGAAAGAAATGAGGGAATCTTGAAAAAGATAAACCTAAATGTGGGGTGTTTTTGTCATCAGGTTACTTTTGTAATCATTTGCGCTCATAATTTAGCAAACTAACACTAGACACGTTGTCATTTTTACAATCTCATTATTTAAATATTTGATTAATAAAACTATTTAAATTAAAAAATTAAGAATATTATTTTTGTTCGTTTGATTAAAGTCTGAAGTTAGACATTTGTTATTGTTAAATGCTTATTAAACATTAAAACTATATTTTTATTTCATTGTCACCTCTAATCTCGATGAAAGCTTCTCTAAATATCAAAAATATCGGTACTCATAAACTTCATATCGACAATATCGGTACTCATAAACTTCATATCAATAATATCAGTTTTGGTAAAAGGTCCGGTATTCAAAATTCAATGAGCTCCTATTCTCTCATAAAGTTTAATAAGGTCCTATGCTCTCATAAAATTAAATGATGCAAAGGCCTACTCTCTCAAATGAAGTCCTACTCATTTGGGTCCAACTCTCATTTAGTTCACATGAAGTCCCACTCTCATAAAGTTCAAATAGTCCTACTCTCATAAAGCACAAATAAAGTCCTACTCTCATAAAGCTCAAATAAAGTCCTACTCTCATAAAGCTTAAATAAAGTCCTACTCTCATAAAGTTCAAATAGTCCTACTCTCATAAAGCTCAAATAGTCCTACTCTCATAAAGTTCAAATAAAGTCCTACTCTCATAAAGTTCAAATAAAGTCCTACTCTCTCATAAAGCTCAAATAAAGTCCTACTCTCATAAAGCTTAAATAAAGTCTTACTCTCATAAAGCTCAAATAAAGTCCTACTCTCTCATTAAGCTTAAATAAAGTCCTACTCTCATAAAGCTCAAATGAAGTCCTACTCTCATAAAGCTCAAATGAAGTCCTACTCTCTCATAAATTTCACGTGAAGTACTTGTATCCTATTAATATTCAAGTGATCTTATGTACTTAGTCATATCCAGTCATATTGCAAGCAGAATACCAAACTTCAGCATTTTACTCTTTCCTGCAATGTAGAAGTCACAAGAAGTACCTGTGTCTTGTCAGTCACTTGAGCCAAGTGTGCTTGAAATGTACTCTTTCTGTCAGTGAGAGTCTCACCATGGAAAATCTCTGGACATGACACTGAAGATACAATAAATGATGTCAATATATATTTTAGACAGGATACAACATCTATGATTAAAACATGTTTATATATATTACTTTTAAACAGGATACATCTTTCAACAAAACATATTAACCTTCAGCACGCAGTCTTCGATCGTAAGGCACAATGAAAGTCTTTCCATATACTCCACTCTGCAATTCCAGTCTCCTGTTGCTAAGCACTTATTTATCAGCAAGGAACTACATATAGTGACCGGAATCGGAAAATTATAGCTAGTAATAATATTCTACTTACTTTTCTTGCATTTGGTTTGCAAGAGAGAAGAATATTAGAGTTGTAGTTTTAATTTCTAATAATCTGTTGCGATCGGCTCGATCAGCAAGAATCCAGTTGCACTGGTAGTCAGTGTCTGATAAATCATTATGGATTGTGATTATGTTTGTTTTCAAAGTAGATAAAGTAACATGCTGGTTTCAAAGTAGATAAAGGAACATGCTGGTTTCATTATGAAATGACACTGGAATGAAATTTCATAATTTCATAATGAAATTATGGGCCCAATATATTAGCATCTCGAACTACAGACACTAGGAATAGACCTAATGACAAATGGACCATAAAGGTATCAAGGTAAGTGACATGTGCATGTTTTATTTGTTTGTACAGTCCATATTATGTTAGTTTATTTATGAAACAACATAAATACAATAGTCCTAAATAGGTGGAATAATTTTTCCAGGGGTGCCACACATCAAACACGTATGTCCACGTTGTTTGTCAACAGATATTCTTAAACCTAATGTTGAATGGGCCGACAATATTAGTGACATCTGTGTGTTGTATTTATTTTCACAGAGAATATTACTTAAGCTTGATGCTGCTTGGTGACAGATAGGAAGGCTGTCACAGGTTAGAGCAGCCCACCTGAAATGTCAAGGCATGTCAAAATCGGCTGTGCTGGGCCAACAAGACACATAACGGTGGCACAACATAACTACACTTCCAGTGGAAATTGCACGAATATCCCTGATTATTATGGAGCGAATACAAAACAAACAAACTTAGTTTGGTTATAAAACAACATGACTACAATAGCCCTAGATATACTCTGTTCATTCTAAGATTGAAGTGGGTCAAAACACACCCATATATTACTCTAGAACAACAGGTGATTTGTATACAGCTGATGACATTTAAAAACATTAACATACTTAATTATTCAGAACCTAAAGTACAAAATGCAGGACTTCGACTTATCTATGGAGGGATTAAAACCACTCCAATCCATGCAATGGAAAAACATGTAAACATCCGCCCACTGGATGACAGATGAGAAGAAAGAATGCTTGTTCAAATGGAAAAAATTAAGCTCATGCCAAACCATCCGATGTATGCGCAAATTTCTAGATCAACCACAAGCAGGTTGAAGAGAACCAGCTTCTGTCACATCTCCAGAGATATCCATGAACAACATAAAGAAATCCTCAGAAACCTCCCAAATGAAATTGAAACACTAACGGATTTTGAAGAGCCAGGCAATAGTCTCCAGAATGTCTCCATAATAACACAGGTTCCTGGAATAATTAATAAGGAATACCAAACTCCACCTCAACTAAAAGCATTGACACTGGAGATGATAGAAATAAAATACAATCCCAAGGATTGGACACATGTCTACACAGATGAATCGGCAGAAGGAGCAGTAAGGAATGGAGTAGGTGGAATTTTTATAAGACTCAAAGATGGGAAGACAATATCAAAAGCTTTTCCAACCGGGAAATACTCCTCTAATTTTAGAGCAGAAGCAGTTGCACTCCATCAAGCACTGAAAGCCTTCACCGAACCAGGACTGCCACGACCAAAGAAGATATCCATATTCACAGATTGCAGATCCCTACTGGAATCAATCCAGAGAACAGAAACGAAAGCCTTCTGCACAACATCAGACATGAGCTAAGACAGATCCAAAAATCAACAGCTATTGCCCTTCAGTAGATTCCATCACACTGTGGAATCATGGGAAATGAACAAGCGGATTCTCTGTCAAAGGCAGGAAGCGAAATGGAGCAACACAGACACCCACTGTCTTATGAAGAAGAAAACAATAATCCGCAACACATACACAGCAAAGTGGAAGAAAGAAATGGAAGGGGAATACGAACATGATGCAATACATCTCCTCCAAAGATATCAACAGACCACAATATTTCGCCTTAGAACAGGTCACTGCAGACTGTTGGATCACCTTTATCGATTAAGGATCTCATACACAGATGAATGTCCATGTGGATCAGGAATCCAGACTCCGGAACACTTACTTCAGGACTGCCCAACATACAAAGAGCAGAGACAGCAGACCTGGCCAGAGGATACAGACTTGAGGCAAAAGCTATGGGGCAGCCGCTCTGACCTGGAGAAGACAGTGGACTTCGTCTTGACGACAGGCCTGACAGTATAGCATGACCACAGATGCTGAACGCAGAAGAAGAAGAAGAATTATTCAGAACTTTTTACATTGTGTAAGAAACTATAATGGTTGTTCCCTGACCTCTTTGCGTCTGTGGAACGATATAACAGCAGGTACAGTAATATTTTATGTGATGTTAAAGATATATTATATGAAAATTTATTTTAAAACATACATTACTATTGTGATAGACATGTAAAACATACATTACTATTGTGATAGACATGTAAAACATACATTACTATTGTGATAGACATGTAAAACATACATTACTATTGTGATAGACATGTAAAACATACATTACTATTGTGATAGACATGTAAAACATACATTACTATTGTGATAGACATGTAAAACATACATTACTATTGTGATAGACATGTAAAACATACATTACTATTGTGATAGACATGTAAAACATACATTACTATTGTGATAGACATGTAAAACATACATTACTATTGTGATAGACATGTAAAACATACATTACTATTGTGATAGACATGTTTCATTTAGCAATAATAGATTTAAATTAAGAATGATATTATGATCTTCTTCTTCTTCTGCGTTCGCTCATATAACCACAAGGAATATATCGTGTAATTTCTGCCATGCAGCGTGAAGTACGTTGTGCTGTAAGTTCTACAATGAAATTGTATTATTTGCACCTCGGTTGGCCACTCTGTGGTCTGGACGTCCGAGGTCCAGCACATGGTATTAAGATCTAATGAACTATATTATTGCACACTTTACATTTTTGTGGCGCATGGCTGAGAGGCTACATCGTTGATCTCACATAGAGAGATTTTTTCTGTCTGAGGGTAAATTAAAAAACTCACTGTGTACATAACGTGGCGACAGCAAGAGCATGTGATCTTTATCACACAGCTACAAAATCCCTTTCTGCAATCCTTAACGGGTAAAAATGCAGTATTTGATAGTTTGACTTAATATTTGATTTATGCGTTTGGCGTCCGACAACCAATCAGAAACACTGACCTACTTCATTCTTAGAATTAATAGAGTATAAGTAGAATAACTTTATCAGGGATGCCACACATGAAACAAGTATAGGGTAGCCTGAAGTAAGACGGTGCAGCAGATTTTTTTTCCAGAGCCTACAGGTTTTTTCGATAGCAAGCGTGACTCAGGTGGCAACATTCCAATCTGTAACTCAATGAAGTTTGATAGGTCTAGGACAAGTCAATTTTCAACAATACAGAAAAATATATTTTTTCACTGTGTTTGATCTATTTCTTTCTTCGTACTACTATTAATGTGACATCATTTATCTAGAGCGAAGTCTTCTTTATGGATTCTCCACATTTATGATTCATTCTGTGTGATTTAGCTTCTGTAGATAAGAATATGTTTATACATTCCATGTTGTCTCTTGTTCGCTATTCTTCTTTTGGAGATGCTTATCCCCGCTACTAGCAACCATAGCTTCCATTACAAATTTGTCCATATTGTTCTGACTATATGGACTAAAAACTTCAGTTTTGTTATGAGGTCGTTTAGTAGCCAATCATCTTCTACCATTAATATTACGTATGTATTTGCATCTGTGGGTCTCACCAATGGTTCACTAGAAAAACCACCCATGCAACAGAAAACCTTAGTAGATGTCATGCTGTTATATTAAGGCTCTCTTGTGGAAGATTTGTAGCATGTCACGTATGCAATTATAAATCCCCTCTCAGTAGAAGGCTCCTTCAATAGGCATTGCGCTAAGCTGAAAACTGATGTCTCATGGGTATGAAAGAAAGCTCAGAAAAACCAACCCAATTCACACAGGAAGTAAAATCTAATTGCTCGCAATTCCTGGGGTTCTCAAACTAACAAACAACAAAACTTTTTATAAAAATAATATTTATAAAACTTCTGAATTTGTCTTTTCGTTATCCATGGTATTCTTAATATTCTTCTGTAATATTTAATTATGAATGAAACAATTCTCTTTGTCACTGCTTTATTAAGTGTCCATAATTCACAACAGTTAATTGCTACTGGGAATATGCTTGCTATAATCAGATATAGAATTATACATTAGCAAATACCAAATACAACCTAGATTCTTTTTCGGCCGGAGGACTCTTCCAAAAGTATAGTAAAGATAGTATCTTATGAAAGAAAACTCAGTAATAAGGCTCCTCACAGAAAATAAAACTTTAACAATTAGTCATTCCAAGGATAAAAACTCAAAAAACAGTGATTGGACTGTAACTTTCTCAACACATAGAGATCACAACAAAATGTATCCTTATAATGTACCAACTTGATTGTGATGAATTCTGTGAATGATCAATGGTGAAGTAGCTAAGGTCACCAAGTGAACTTAGATCAAAACCATCTGCATCTTCCTCAGCCTCCACTGATTGGACCACAAGGCGACCAATCATAGAATCACTGTTAAGTACCATATCTTCAGAAAAAACAACAACGTAAATTTAAATTTGAAAAAAAAACAGTCTAAAATAAAAATTACTTAATATTTAATAAACATCTAAAATAAAGTTTAAAAACCAGTCTAAAATAAAGTTTAAAAACCAGTCTAAAATAAAGTTTAAAAACCAGTCTAAAATAAAGTTTAAAAACCAGTCTAAAATAAAGTTTAAAAACCATCTAAAATAAAGTTTAAAAACCAGTCTAAAATAAAGTTTAAAAACCATCTAAAATAAAGTTTAAAAACCAGTCTAAAATAAAATTTAAAAACCAGTATAAAATCAAGATTACTTAAAGTTTAAAAACCAGTCTAAAAAAAAATTTAAAAACCAGTCTAAAATTAAGATTACTTAAAGTTTAAAAAAGCAACAGCTAAAAAATAAAGAGGCGTTTTAATGATTATCATGTGATAAGAAAACTACAACTTTAATAGTTATGCAAATATTAAGGAAAAAAATAGAGTGCCAACAGGCACAATGGACAATGACTGCTTTTGGTGAATGATATAATGTTTAGTATATTTGTAATATAACTCATTACAATACCATCAAATATCATGTAAGGAACAATCCATTATCTTCAGAATATGAACTAGCCACAACAGACAAAAGTCACATGTTCAGAAAGCTGAAAATTGGTGAGTCAGATCTGTGCAATTTTGGACTGAGCCCAGAGACAGCAGAACACATTTTTCATGCATGTCAACTCTCTCAAGAAGAGAGGGAGAAAATATGGCCCTAACTCAGATATGGCTTATGAGGAGTCACCTGAGGAGTTTCATGGATGTCCTGAAGTGAATGACACAGTTCATTGGAGCTATTGCCATTGTAATCTGATAACTGACTGAAGCTATTGTCATTGTAATCTGATAACTGGCTGAAGCTATTGCCATTGTAATTTGATAACTGACTGAAGCTATTGCCATTGTAATTTGATAACTGACTGAAGCTATTGGCATTGTAATCTTATAAGTGGCTAAAGCTAGGACCATGGTCCTACTAGATTCCTAGCGCGATCTAGTCCAGAGAATGAAAAAGCATTGTCAGTGTTTTATTTGCCCCAGTGGCCTGACACATCCATCTTCTGCTGGTCTGACCATATCTATTACTGAACATTTTCTAGTTGATGTTAGAGGACAGCACAAAGAGAAAAGAAAAATACAAATGTTTCACTTTTCAATGTTTCACTTTTCAATGTTTCACTTTTCAATGTTTCACTTTTCAATGTTTCACTTTTCAATGTTTCACTTTTCAATGTTTCACTTTTCAATGTTTCACTTTTCAATGTTTCACTTTTCAATGTTTCACTTTTCAATGTTTCACTTTTCAATGTTTCACTTTTCAATGTTTCACTTTTCAATGTTTCACTTTTCAATGTTTCACTTTTCAATGTTTCACTTTTCAATGTTTCAACTTTTCACTTCAGCGGATGACAAAGGTCGTCGAAGCACAAAGTCCCTTTCACTGTCACAGATGATTCTTTTATGACTCATAAACATTTTGGGGTAATTTTTACCAATCAGAAGGGACAGGCAACTCCCTAAACCTCCTTAGTCATCTCTTACAACATGCATAGCTGGTAACAGTGTTGCCCTTCTTTAGATCAAATCCCAGTTGATTTTCATTGAATTTTTACTAGAGCTATTGTACATGTGCTCTGGCATCAACTATCTTAGCCTACTCTGTGCACTAATATGACACTGAGTCAACTCTATCAAGTTTTTATTATCTAGAAAAAGTGTCTCAAGATAAAGTTATTAATAACTAATCACCCACATGCTGACAGGGCCCTAGAGGGGAACAAAGAATAGAACACTGTTTACCTTCCATGCATGTTATAAGATGCGACTAAGGAGGTTATGGGTTAAGTTGGCAGTCCCATCCCATATAAGGTCAAAGCCGAAACAATGCTAAGACGGATGTGTTAGGCTGAAAGGAGCCGATATTGCAGCCATGCTGTAAACCATGACACAACGCATTCCGTTCTCCAGACTACATTTTGCTAATCTGTAGGAGTTTGAGAACAAAATCAGAAAAGGAAGAAGACTAACTAATGGGAGATTTGTTTCACTTATAGAGGTTTGTATTTACCTATAGATGTTTGTATTTATCTGTAGAGGTTTGTATTTATCTGTAGAGGTTTGTATTTATCTGTAGAGGTTTGTATTTATCTGTAGGTTTGTATTTACCTATAGAGGTTTGTATTTACATATAGGGGTTTGTATTTACCTAAAGAGGTTTCTATTTACCTATAGAGGTTGTGTTTACATATAGGGGTTTGTAAATACCTATAGAGGTTTGTATTTACCTATAGATGTTTGTATTTATCTGTAGAGGTTTGTACTTATCTATAGAGGTTTGTGCTTACCTCTGTCAGATTTCTGTTGAAGAAATTCTCTCACAGCCTCAACCCAGAGAAATATTAAATCTTCACCCATGTTCTCACTGAAAAAAAAATAGAAAGCTGAAATAATGGTTACAATAAATCATGGGTTCCCTACTCATGGGGTCATGATCTAAAGTGGGGATCATGAAGGGTTTCCTGCAAGGTTGAGGGATGAACCAGTAAACTGAAAAATGAATAGCGACTGTTAAGTAATTTTAATTCAAGATTTATTCCCCTTTGCTTCTACAAATCTCTGTGAGAATTTGTTTGTTTGTTAAATGGGGGATTAAGCCTCTTAGATGAGGCATGACCCTTTCAACCTAAGACAGAAGTCTATTTTGGTTATATCAGGCCGTATTAGCTTTTATCTAAATGTGACCTAATGGTCTGGGTGTTTGGAAAGCCATGCGTGCTATTGCTTCTGTGAGAATGGGTTTTCAATGTCTTTTTATTTGAAAACCAAAACTAAAAGCATATTCATTCATTCATTCATTAAGTGCCATGCCTGCTGGCGTAGATGATTATAGATCTCCACAACTCTTTATCTGCAGTGTAATGTATAAAGATCGTTAATGTTTCCCTGCTGTGCCAGGTTGTTAAACTGTCTAATATTTTTTCACGTTGTCTTCCTCTGTCTCTGTTCCCTCAATCTTACCTGTTGTGACTATGTTCTCCATACCTCCCTGTCTCATAACGTGGCCAAAAAAATAAGATTGTCTTTTTTTAACATTATTGATTAAAGTCTGTTTCGCATTTGACTCTTTCAACACCACATTAGTTTTCCTGGCAGTCCATGGTATTCTCAGCATTCTTCTGTAGAGCCACATCTCTATTGCCTCGAATTTCCCACTTTCCTGTTTGTTTATTTTCCAAGACTCACATCCATATGTTAGTATATGAGCTATATAGCACTGAAGAACTCTCTTCCTCACCTCTAATGACAAGGTCAAATTACACAGTATATTTTTCACTTTTGTGAATGTTGTTTTTGCCTGTCCTATTCTGCTTCTTATTTCTGTTGAACTTATTCCATCTGCTGTAATCGTTGTAGCTAAATACTTGAATTGGTGAACCTGTTTTAATACTATATCATTCACTTCAATATTGCAAATTGTGTTATTTTGTTTCTTTGAAATACGGTAACCATTACTTCTGTTTTCTTGATGTTTAGGAAGAGCCTTTCTCTTTACTGTTTGTCACTACTACATTAATTAATTACAGTGTCATCCGCATATCTCAAATTATTTATGTTATGTCCTCCCACTGATATTCTTGGGATATCAACTATTGCACACATATGTTTTCACTGTATAAAAATACCAGGTCTGGTGAAAGTACACAACCGTGTCTAACTCCTTGTTTTATTTGTTGAAAAGGGACAAATTAATTTCCTACTCTTATTGCTGCTGTTTGTTGCCAGTACATGTTCTTGATGATTCTTAAATCCTTGCTGTCAATGTTCAAATTATCTAGCATGTGTATAACTTTGCTATGTTTAACTTTATCAAATGCTTTTGTGCAGTCTATAAAACAGAGGTACAGATCTGATTTTACCAATATATATCTCTCTATTAGTGTTCTGAGAAAATATATACCGGTAGCATTGTTTGTACTTTTGCCTTCCAAGAAGCCACATTGTTCTGGACTTATTTTATTTCTCACTCAATCTGAGTAACAGAATATGTTGAGTCATGGGTGGGTAATAGTTTTGCTGCAGTATCTGTGCCTTTTAGCCCAATACATTTGACATTTTATTTTTTATTTGAACAGAAACTTGTATTATATATTTATGAGCCATTTTCTAGGCTTGTACAGAAAACAAACAACAATTACAAGTTACAATATATATGTGACAACTTGTTTCTATAATTGTACAAGATATCACTACATCTGTGATATATTGTTTCTAAACTTGTATAAAAGACATACACATACAGTTACCAGTATATCTGTGACAGCTTGTTTTCCAAATTCCTACGTTCATCTCCTCTCAGCCATGCAGCACTGGATCAAAGATGGATCAAACATGGATAACACATGAAAAATAATCACCCATGACAAATGTGTATACAAGTAAAACAAAAACTCAATTCACTACCAGATCATGAAAAAAACTATAGTAAACAGAATTTACAACAAACTAAATTGACATTTCTATTATTAATTTTTTTTTAAAGAAAAAAAAACACGACTGCTCAACCTAATGGTTGAAACATCAATTTAGTCTGTTATGTATACTGTTCGTTAGATTTGTTCATGTTATATCATGTTTTGTTATTTGTTATTTAGTATTATCTCTGACATGTAGATTATCATCTCTGACATGTAGACTATCATCTCTGACATGTAGATTATCATCTCTGACATGTAGATTATCATCTCTAACATGTAGACTATCATCTCTGACATGTAGATTATCATCTCTGACATGTAGATTATCATCTTTGCAATGTATATTGCCTACAATTGATCTTCAATACTTTCTGCCTCCTGCCTTATTGGTACACTCTGACAAACTATAATTTGTTCATTTCTTTATATCTCCACTATAATTTCTATCTTTGTCTGTCTCTTCTCCAACATTCTTCACATTTCCTTTCCAGTCTTCTTCTTCTGCGTTTGGTCTCTGATAGCACAAATTATGTGCTTTCCACAACAGAAAGTGAAGTATGCGGTGATATCGTTTGATTAGCACCATGTATGTCTTGGCATATTCATTTTTGGCATGTTTTTAGTTCAGGTAAACTTCCCTAGCATGTGACAGAATTTTGCTTTCTAGAGAGGTCTTCGACAAAGTGTCACATTATGTTCTATATCCAAAATAACAAAGTGTCACATTATGTTCTATATGCAAAATAACTGTCACATTATGTTCTATATAAAAAAAAATTTTTAAGTGTCCCATTATGATATAAATCCAAAATAATCTTCTTACATTTGATTTTCTTTACCAAGGATAAAGTTTTCCTTGATATTAGTTTCCTGCCGTTCTGACTTCTTATAGAGTCTCATTATTTGTTTGTTTCTCTTTACCAAAAAATGTGGCCTGTTTTGATATATTTATCTCAAAGGTATTAATTTTATCTTTCAAATTTGTGTTCAATATCCACGTGTGGTGCATGGCCGAGAGGATGTTGGTCTTACATCAATGAGGTCGAGGGTTCAACTCCAAGTAAAAACTTCTTTTTTTCTGTCAGAGGAAAAATTTTAAAACTCACCTTGTGCATGATGTGGTGACAGCAAGAGCATGCGCCCTTTGCATGTGTTCATGGGCAACTCTCTAACAAGTTTTGTTTTAAGAGTCATTGGGATTAGCACTTGAAGTTACAGAGTTACGCGTTGTAATTTGTACTATCGGTGCACAGTGTGTCGCTTCACTGAGAAGGGACATAGCACATATGGGGTAAAGATGTTCTGTAAAGAGTTTGTCAGGTTCAAAAAAGGGCTCAGTATGCATATGATGAGGATTTGCTTCATTGTACATGGTATAAATGACTTGACAAAAATTGGAACCACATAGAATGAAGCAGAGAACCTATCCAAAAATAGAGAAACATGGAAAATCCTTGTCAGTGAACAGTACACACAAAAATTTGCAAACAGCATAATGCTTCCACTCAAAAATGGTATAGAAAATTAATGTGTTTTATTTGTGTGCTAATCTATAAATGAATTTCTTCATGAAAGCAATGGCAAACTACAGAAGACCAAAACCTGTACTTAAATATGAAGAAAACATAAATTATGACAACAGATAAAGTGAAAGTACAACCAAACATAATTATTGACAATTTTGAACTAGAGGACGTAATAAATTTCCAGTATTTGAGCACAAATATAAATAGATCTGGAGACTGCTGTAGAAATTATGAGAAGAATTGCAATCAATGGCAACATTGAAACTAGCCCAAAAGAAATTATGAGAAAAATTGCAATCAATGGCAACATTGAAACTAGCCCAAAAGAAATTATGAGAAAAATTGCAATCAATGGCAACATTGAAACTAGCCCAAATGGAAAATTCTTTGGCAAGGTACCAGCAGCATAGTCAAACAATGTACGATCAGAATATGTATATTTCCAGCTGCAATGTACGGTTGTGAGGCATGGACATTAAATAAAACAATAGCAAAGAGAATCGCTGCTTTCAAAATGAGATGCTACAGAAGAATTGTACGTATACCACAGACAGATAAAAAGACAAAAAAAATAAGTGTTGAGATCAATAAACAGCCAAAGAAGGCTGGATCCTTAACAACATTAACAAGAAAGCTGAGATATTTGGTCATATAAGGAGACATAACAGCATGGAAAGATTAATAGCTGACGGCCAATTTTAATGGCAATATTGGAAGAAGGTGTGCACGACGATGATGGTGCAGTGATATATCAGATTGTTTAAACATGTCTCTAGCTGTGGCAGGTCAACTCGCCCAGAATCGCGGAGTGTTCAGAGAACCCCTAAGGAAGATCACCTTCTGGAAAGAATATGTCACATGATGATGGTAACGCTTTCTTGATTGATTGATTATTTGCAACCCTATTTCTCTTTTATCTCTACTTTCTTAGACTGACTAAATGTCATGTCACCTGTCACCACCTGGATTTTATTTAGATCGTGGTCAGCTCTGTCCACTACAAACATTGATCACTGATCTGTTTGTTTGAGAACCCCAGGAATTGCGAGTGATTAGCTCTTACTTCCTATGTACAGTAGGATGATTTTTCTGAACTTTCTTTCATACCCAGGAGACTTCATCTTTCAGCTTAGTGTAATGCCTATTGAAAAAACCTTCTACTCAGAGGAGGTCTTGACCACTGATCTATACCTCAACTCACTTGATTTGATATTCCGGAGGTGCCAAGAGAGGATAATCATGTGGCATATGCACCTGTAAGAAAATAGAGAGAACACGATCAGTAACTATAACTCTATGTACAAGTATCATACTGCTATATATCTTTCCTCATCAAGTAATAGACAAGGAGAGATAACTAGGATGATATTCTATTGTTGCTGATTTAACTAATAACTCACTAACAGATAATAAAAGCTAATGTAAAAAAGAAGTAACCGAAAACAAAGGAACAAGTTACAGTAAAGTTGTAGCTAAGAATACCAATCTAGTAATTTTCACACACCACATTGGCCATCCACCCTCCACTCAGTGTGTAGTGCGTATATTGAGTGATCGGGAGCTCTTATTGTGTAACATGTAGAACATTGGATAAGTCGGAATATGCGTCGTTATCAAAATATTTTCCATTAAATTAAATTAGCTTTCTGCTCTATAGAAACCTGGTCACTGATTCCATTGGTTAATTCTAATAAATATTTTACTTGTATCCCCTGTCACAACACAACTAGGAAACAGAATATAATTATAAATTTTAATTAATAATAATAATAATAATAAGACCCATAACCAGTCAGGGTCGTAGGGGCGCCACAATGGATACATCAGCATAAAAAGCTCTCCAAACAACTCTGTCCTCAGAAATTCGGAGAAGTGTAGAAAATACGCACCCAGATAATTCCCTGATGTTATCCATCCAGGATTTTCTCTGTCCTCCTACTTCCACCCTTGACTGTTCCTTGCAAAATACTTTTAGATAGAGTTGTCTCATTATATGTCCAAACCAAACAAGAGTACACCTGTTCACCAAATTTTAACTTCATTTCACAGAATCTAAGCTCATCTTATATTTTTAGACATTTGTATATTACGTTCTATTTAGAATTGTGTCCATTTCTTCCATCTTTTGTCTAAAATTTGGCCATAAACAATCCCACCTCTTTGGCAACCCTGGCAAGGTACCAGAGTGACAAACTTTCAGTTCTTGATCAATCAACTGCATGATGATACACATTTTATTTAAAGAAGATACATGTAAACTAAATGAGTGGATAAATATGACAACAGTGGATGAAATTGGCAACAGTTGATACAAGTTGCCACAATGGACATAAATTGCAACAGTGGATACAAATTTCAATAGCAAATAAATTAAATTGTGGCAGTGGATAAAAATTACAACACAATTGATATAACAGTGGATAAAAACCACAGTAGAGGATGAAAATTTCAAGTGGACAAAACAGAAGACTGACTTAAATGTAAAAGACAGAATATGTACCTACCTGTAAGTTCAGTTTCCATTTTGGAGCCTCTGTGTTATCTGTTACAAGAATACAGTAAATTTTTGATGAAGCATCCACGATGCACCATTCATCACCATATATGGCTGACAGTGCTTCCACTTCATCTGACTTTAATCATAAATATAAAAGAAGACACTTTCAGATATACATCACATTGATGAAGTTACATTCAGAGATAATGTACAACTTATATTCAATTATCATTGTTGTGTGTTTCTTTGGTTTTTTTTAGGTGTTGCTTGTCCATTACAACATCTTCTTCTTCTTCTGCGTTTGTTCTCAAACTCCTGCAGATTAGCAGAATGTAGTCAGGAGAACGGAATGCGTTGTCATGGTTTACAGCATTACTGTGATATATGCGCCATTCAGCCTGACACATCCGACTTCAGCATGGCTTTGGGTCACTGACCCTATATGGGATGGGACAGTCAACTCCATCCCATAACCTCCTTATGACATGCTTGGATATAGTATTGCTATTATAAAGAATAGTGTTGCTATTCTTTGCTCCTCTTTCGGGCCCAGCAACACACGGGCAGTCCATTACAACTGATGATGACCATTTGTTACAACCTCTTTTGAAATTCAGTTAGTTAGTTAATTAGTTAGTTAGTCATCAGATCATCATCACTACAAACTGGACATGTCCATAGTTGCTCCGATCTCTACCTGAGTGTATTTGCCATTCCACTTCTATTGACAGTACCAGTCCTCTGCTGGTTGACCATCATTCTTCTGCGCCCTCCAAAATTTTCACCTCTAGCAACACCTTATTTCAAAACCTGATCTTTAATCCTGACCATTGAAAAGGAATCTCCATCTACACTAGTCTCGCTCTTGCATGCTATATCTCTTATGGAGTTTAAAATGTCAGCTTGATCCATTGCCCCATCACTCTATGCCACAATCACGCATGATGCCAGTTGATCTGTTCTTTCATTGCCTCAAACACCCACATATCCTGGCACAAAAATAAATTTTATTATATATATATATTCTATTTTTAACCTCGCCTTTCTCAAGGCCTCAATCCACTGTTTGATATTCAATTAAAAGTTATGTCATTGACAATGATTTTGTAGATGGCTAGTAAACCCTATTCTGGTCACAAATATCCTTGGACTATTTGGGCATAGGATAAGCACTGTAAATTATTTTTGATCTACCTGTGACTTTCTAGCTACTCTCCACTGTTGAGCTGCTGCATTTCACCTCTTTTCACAAGATACTGTGCCTTTTTTTAACAGTATAGCACCATGTAGCTCTATTTTGTGGAAGCTCTTCCTGTGTATGTTGGTCTATTTGAGAGGTTTTCAGTGAGATCTTCAACGAGTCCTTGTAGAGCTTCTGTTGCCCACCTTGAGAACATATGCCCTTCTGCAACTATTGAGAAGTATTTTGGCAGGCAATGATCTGGCATATGTACAAAATGACCTGCCCAATGAATCTGCGTCTGTATCAGAATAGTGTCAATGCTTGTTTAATGACTCCTTCCATAGCTGCTTGGGAGAATCTAGCTCTCATTGCTGTACTAAATTAGCTGTAACGGTTGCTGCTAAACGTATGACCGTGCAGTATTGGTCAACAAAAACAGCTACCCATCATCGGTAATCAAGGCTTACATTGATGGATCGGCTTTCACAGCCAGCTATTTTGCAGGATATGGCATTCATATACAATAACCTGATGGATCTGCCAACGAGTGAAAAAGCTCAAATTATGAAGCAGATGATGAGGCCATTGAGTTAATACACCAACAGTTTGATCTCATGGAATTAAAAACCATCAGACATATACATTTTTACAGATTCTATGTTAGTTTTGGAAGGACTTGAACATACCCCATATGAAAATAAATATATTCTTCACATAGTGAGAGCTGCGCACAGTCTTATCCCCGCATATCCAATCAGTGTGACCATTCAATAAATCCCTGGATGTAGTGATCTAGCAGGAAATAAAGTAGTGGACAAACTGGCAAAAAGATGCGCTGCAAAACAACAAAAGCAAAGACCTAGTACTATGGGAACAGTCAAACAGATTCTTAGAAACAACACCAGAGAAATCTGGCTGAACAGATGGGCAACTGGGCTGACTGGTCGAAATGTATTTAGTGAAATGACACAGTCAAAGGACAATGATTACATAAACAAACTCTGCAAGAGAAACCAATCCCTTATCTTTCAGTTTTCAACAGGACATACAAGGAACAATAGCCATTTAAACCTTATCAAACCCCAGTAACTATCCACTTGTAGACACTGCTCTCATCTCAATGAAACAGTATAACACCTTATTGACTGCCAACTTATCAACTGCCACGAAAAAGCTTCTAGACACCCTTAACAATCACTAACTTACTGTATGGATCACTAAGTCAACTTTACAATACCTGTACTCTTTTAAGAATGGCATTGTGCTGTAAGGGTAGAATTTAAGAATTACTCATCAGTATTTGATTTGGATATCAACAACATTTCAACCCTGACCTCTCTGTACACCTCATAATAAACCGTTTGGCTATTAATTAATGATGTTTACTGTTTTAAAATGCAGCACAGTGTATTGTATTATATATTGGGTTCATAATCACACCCAACATTCTCTTAGTAGACTTACATGAGTAAGCTTGGCTTAACGTAATCTGAGTCTGACTGTAAGTGTAGGCCTAACTGTAAAGTATTGCTGATTACGTCACTATGCCTACTCATGTGGTACCATAAGTGCTGTCCGTAAAGTCTAAGAGAATGACAGTGAGTTATGTCAGATGGTGGAATGTAATGTCTCCTTTACACTTTACAACTCTTTCCTACCGCTACCACACAGTAGAAATAGTGAATGCAAAAACCTTTAAATCAGGTTATATTACCTGTCTCGCAATATTGTCAATATCTGACATTTTATATCAGTATGATATAATATTCAATAAGTATATATAAACACTTTGTCATTGTGACTCAAATGTATATACATCATATTCCACGTAAATGTTCGGTAGCATTTTTCTCCCTTCACAATATCACGTGGTTACTATAGATAGTATCAAGTACACGAAAATACTGGATGCGATCTGTGACCAAATTCTAGACCTATATTTTTTCCAAAAGGTTGCTGTCACGGCTAGTATTTGTATTACAGCATCTTTTCATTGGTTAAATCCGAGGAGGACCGGATATAAAAATTTGCAACAGAATTGACATGTAATTGTTTGCCGAGAGAACGTTCCCCTTTTTTTTAAACGAAGTCACATGTGTCGGACCATTGGCACACATAAACGGTGATGCAACACATCTCCGTTTTCTGAAGGGAGTACATCCAGCTGAAAATCTAGTAGGTCCATTGTCCTGTTACAATGAAGAACAGGTGAAAGTTGAGAATGAACGCTAAACAAGCAAATTAAAAATGTGGTTCATTACGAGGAGATACGTCTACATTCCAACTTTTTAATAGTATGCGTAATTTCATACAGCTTCTGTGACTCAGAGATTAAAAAGTCGATACTTCTGCTATCGATAAAACGATCTGCACACAATGCAGACCCCACCCCAGGGTCATCCGTGGGGAGGGCGCACAGATCGTTGAATGCGGCGGTTTATGCGTCTTTATCGAAATTTCATTTCGTTAAACAATGTATGGTTTGTTTCGTTAAAAAATGTAGACGACGTGTCCTAGCAATAAACTAATTCTGTAATAACTAGCTTCTTTTGTTCGCTTGGAATATGCTGATGTTGTGTCTGTTCTATATCACTTAGAATATGTTGATGTTTTGTTTCTTATATCGTTTGGAATGTGCCGAAGTTTTGTTCTATATTATTTGGAATATGCTGATGTTTTGACTCTTATACATGCAGTGGCGTGGCGTCAATAGACTAAAAATTGATCGGAGCCTGCTCCTTTAAACAACTTAAAAATAGCGCGCAGATGTATAGTTATTTACTCTAAACATTAGAAAATATGTAAATACTAGATTCATTCAGACACCGTTGGGAATAAATTGATTGGGTTGCTTACCCTGATGTGCCTCACATTACTAATGTGCGTGCCAACTCGGCTCACCGTATGGGAACAAACGCGAGTATGACATCAGATAGTCCGTAACCAATTCATCGAATACAGTTCATAACCAATATCTTATGATTGAATAAATGTGAATGTCGTGGTGAAACAGTGGGTCGCCATCTTCGTTGACGAAAACCATTGATGTTGGTTCATTATAGCGACATTGATGAGATTGACGAGTGCGTTTCACAATTATATTTGTATACAACAATGGAGTCTGCTTTGAGTCGTGCGGGGGGAAATCGTTTTGAAATGATGTTAACGGAATTTCGTGACGTAAATGCGCTATTTATAGAGAGTTCCGGATAGATAGAATAGTACTTACGTAGAACACGGTTGGTTTTTTTTTATGTTTCATTTGAACACAACAGACGGACTATCACTAAGACTAAAGGCTTATGATGTGTAAAACCGCAAACATACAAGTTAAAATACACACATTTTCAACGTTTCGAACCGTTAGATATTTCTCAAAAATATATAAAACAAACAGTGAAATACAATGAAAATAGTAAAAGCAATATTACTACCACAGAGTCACTAGATACTCTATTGACAAGTAAACAATACGAAGTTCAAGGTGACAATGATGTACCTGGAAACATGTAGTCATGGAAGCTGGTTTTGTTGAAAATTGGACGGGATATGAAAACAGATATAACAAATTATTACCCAATACAGAATAGATAACAATACAACAAGGATCACACCAACACAAATTTAAACAAATGAATGTTCGGAGTTAAGTCCAAAAGTCCCGGGGGTGCCAAATTCAAAAATAAATCGATTTTCAAGAGCGTACCTAGCTAGATCTGTCATCCGTGGTACATGATCTGAGGGCAGTGACCTGGATATCGAGGGCACCTGATGACCATCACCATTGAAATTAATGGCGACAGTGGTTGGTTCTCTGTGTTTTATGGCGTGAAGATACCTAAAGAAGCGATCACTCAATCGTAAGCCCGTTTCACCTATATACTTCTTGTCACAAAGTTTACAAATGACATTATGGGATTCACATTAATTAATTTAATTCGTGATCAAATTTTGTCCTAAGATCAACTCTCTAGGAATCTCAATAATATCTTCTTCATAAATACCAGGCGTTCTGAGTATTTTCCCAGATCCAACTTCCAGTAGCCAACCATTGTAGTCGTTTTGTCCTTCGCTACGCATATTCACTCACATAAAGCGACAATCGAGTGAAATATGACCACAGTGAACTGATTTAATGCAGAGCTTGATGATATCTCTCCGCTATCCTCGTAGCACTACTGGGAGTGTTTGATGAAAGTCACCACCAACTAATACGACCGTGCCATAAAAAACAATTTCGTTTGCCATAATTTCACGCAAAAGTTTGTTTATTAATCGGAAGTCCATTTTTCGGCAACATTGTAATTTCATCAATGACTATTGGTGTATATTGTTGCAAAAGTTTTGCTTCCGGTGTTGATCTTAATAATCGCATTGAAGAAACATATCTATCCAATGTATATGTATGAGGAGCTTGAAACCGCGATGAACAGTGCGTCCTCCTCTTAATAGTGTAGCTGGGATTTAGGTGGTAGCTTCTTCTTCTTCTTCTTCTGCGTTCGTTCTCAAACTCCTGCAGATTATCAGGATGCAGTCCGGAGAATGGAATGCGTTATTTCAGTGATAGCAAAAGGAAGAACGACCTGACATCGAATGAAAGACATTTTAATGTGGTGTAGACAAATGTCGTTCCTGAACCTCCTGGACCATCAATAAAAAAAATCACATATTACTTGCATTTTGGTCATCAACAGCTCGTATTATTTTTTATAAAAACTTCAAACTCTTGTACATTAAGCTGTGCCATTCTATGCTCTGCTTCCAGTTGTTCTTGCTTTTCATCATAGGCATATTCTTTTGGTGCACTTCCAGTTGGAATTCGATGACCAATTGCGGCACATGAGAGCGAATTTCAAAATGGAATTGATGTGGTGAAGAACCTTATTAATCGCTACATCTACAAAATCATTTCTTACGTAGTCGAGAGTAAAATCAGACAAATGGCATTCCCATATCTTATTTATATCGGAATGTTGACAAAAACAACTAATGTATGCAAATATCTCAGGAAATTGTTTTGGCAGTAAATAAGTTGCAACATCTATCAAGCAATTATTAAATTCATCATCGGATTCAAGAAACTTTCATATATAATACCATTAATAATTCGCAGTGATTCAAAACTGGTGTCTCCACACACACGCAGAAGTAACATTCAAAGAAAGAAATGTTTCTTGTCTTTAACACTAACACTATACATTCTTGCTACAATGTTTCTCCAGCTCTTTTTCGGTCTTGCCATTTTCCTTGAACGTAGAAATAACGACGAGGAATGTCGCAATAGAGCCGTTGGTTTGCGTTTTGACTTAGGTCATATGTTATTTAGTACAATCCAAGACTCAAGCTATGTGCAATTTAATTGAGCCGCTATCGGTTGCTGATCCAGCGGCCCATGGGCTCATCAAATTTGAACAGATGCCATTAACATGGCATTATATTGCTGGGAAGAACCGCTAACAAAGCTATTACCTCATGTCTGGTTTCAAAAACCACTGTTTTGTTGTTTAGAAGATGCACCGGAAGTACCCATGCCCCCTGTCTATGGACATAACTTAACATATAACCTCATTAGTGTTTTGATCACATAACAAAGTTCTTAGTGGAACGTAAATTCTGGACATTCCACATGCGGTCCACTGGTGAGAGTGTTCGTGCGAAACACGGTGCACACAGTACATCGTATAAGGAAGGCATAGTGTGTTGTCGTATTATGAAGTCTACCCTATACTCACTGAAGATATAGAGCGAAGGATCCAGACGTTTCAATACAAGTGCTATAGAAGTATTACAAATTTGCTTCCGCCCATGTGAGATAAGGTTCCAGTGTCGAGAAACAACCCGAAAACTAGAAAAAAAGGGGGGGGGGGAGATGGATAACACAAGGCAAATATCAAAATATGTATAATTTCTACCAAAATTATTATTCAATAAAACATAAAGCGAGACACAGCCACAGACGACGTTTCGAAATATTCGTCTGTCACTGTGTTTCGCCCGTGTGTTTATCATCATCAAAAGCAGTTTCATTACGAAGATTGGCTGTAACAGACCTCCAACATCCTCTGTCTCTTGTTTTCGTGGTGCACTTGTTAAACTAACCTGTTAGTCGCGTAATGTTACTTTCCCACTTGTATCTCTGCCTACATCTTGTTCGCCTCCTCTCCACTTTACCCTCAAGTAAGATCTCCAACAAGGTGTCAAGTCAATATTCAAAAACATTTTATTTGATTGATCTTTATTTCCTTTAATAAATCTTTCTTCATATCAGTGGTGTTAGAACCTCTTTGATTTCTTCTTTTTTTCACAATGTTCTACTTATTCTTCAATATATCCACATCTCAAGGACATCAATTCTGTCTTCTATTTATATTTCCCGTGTGTTGTCGGAGCCTGAAAAGGGAGCAGAGAATAGCAACACTGTTTATAATCCATGCATGTCGTAGAGGCGAGTAAAGAAGCTATGGGGTGGAGTTGATTGTCCCATCCCATACAGGGTTATAGTGATCCATAAGACATACAGAAGTCGAATGTGTCAGGCTGAATGGCGCATATATAGCAGCAAAACGGTAAACCATGTCACAATGCATTCCGTTATCCGGACTAAAGTCTGCGAATCTGCAGGAGTTTGAGAATCAACACAGAAGAAATAAAAAAAAGTTGTTAAGAACATAAAACAATTACATGGGTTCGATTCCAGATAACCTAATATGCCGATTGATATCGATCACAGTTGACAATCGTGATGTGGTGTAAGGTTGCATGACTTTATTTTCTACGAGACACCAATCGCTTTCAAAGATTATAATGCAGAGAGCAGTTGACTCTATTTTTGGGGAAAACATTCAAATGGGTGAGGGCTTAAACTAAATTTCATTTCTGATTCTCTACCCTCGAATTTGAACCACCCTCAAATCAACTGATTCTCAAAGGATTTTCGATTGAATCACCCCCCAAATCTACTGATTCTCTATTTAACCATTTAATCACCCCCAAATTTACTGTTCTCTATTGAACCACTTAATCACCCCCAAATTTACTGTTTCTCTACTGAACCACCTCTAAATCTACTGTCTTAGATCACTTTCATTATAGTTATCAGAATCTAAATATTTAGCCATTGTTCTGTGATATTTAGTCACTGTTCTGTGATATTTAGTCACTGCTCTGTGACATTTTGTCACTATTCTGTGACAGCTTTACGAGCTGCATTTCTGAGAGGTAACAGTAGAAGATATTTGTTGTCTGGTTGCAATCTATTCTCATTCCATCTGCAACCATGTAAATCTACTTACTCCCTAAAGCTTTGGCAACATGTACCAAGAGAGATGTGATACTTATGTTACCAGGATACACCATGTGGAGATGCTTTTAATGTCTTGGTTATCTGTTAACACTTGGAATCTGACAAAAACAATACAAAAGTTTTGTAACCCATCACATAGACACAAACAAGATTTAAACAATTGAAACAAAGAGTTTTATCTTTTCAATATTGTTGTTTTAATAATCACCTCAAATAATCTCATAGACAGTTACAACATCAAATATGAGAAAGCAAATAAGCTGAAAAATATATCTAACCAAAAACCAAACATAAAAGAGTTCCCATGATTTAAAATGGTATTTTCTGTCAAAAATATTCCATATCAAAATTGCCTTAATTTCTCTTAAATTTAATTAAAATCTAATCCACATTATTTATGTGTACACTCATATCACACTGCTATGTTTGAGTTACTATGTAAGAATGATCAACATTAAAACTTAATTCTACTCTAGAAGTTGAAAAAAAATTGTTACTTATTGAATTATAATGATTTAAATTACATAATTGTATGCATTATTGAATGTCCAATTCTTTATAAAGACTTTATTCATACCTGTCAACCAGTACAAGCTTTCTGTAATTTGTACATTGGCCTACACTCAGATTTCATTGATTATACTAAGGCCATATATAAATGATGGACATGAGGAGTTTAACCTACTTTACCTAGGAAAATAAAACATGATATTTAATAATGTGAAACTAAATCACAGTAAAACACTGCCTGTAGTTGTTTTTTCCCCCAAAAAAATCATCAACATTTGTTTAGAAAATTAAGTGATTATCTTTTTCTGAGGTACTCCCTTCCCATCCCGCATTACAGTATTTTTGTATGACCCTGATAAATATATATATATCAATATTTATCTTTAATAAAGTACACTTTATACAGACTTCAGGGTAAAAATACTGAATTCAACAGTTCAAGCCAGATAATTCTAGTTGAAATTCAGAATGATAATTATAGAAGTTGACAGGTAAAATTTTGGGGGTCAAAACATCATCTATGCAATCTGTCAAAACATCATCTATGCAATCTGTCAAAACATCATCTATGCAATCTGTCAAAACATCATCTATGCAATCTGTCAAAACATCATCTATGCAATCTGTCAAAACATCATCTATGCAATCTGTCAAAACATCATCTATGCAATCTGTCAAAACATCATCTATGCAATCTGTCAAAACATCATCTATGCAATCTGTCAAAACATCATCTATGCAATCTGTCAAAAAAACAATCTATGCAATCTGATTTTGTGCAGATGCAATAGCTGTGGGGCTACTCGAAAAAAGAAAAGCAATATTTCTGATTTAAAAAAAAATAATGAATGAAATATATATATTAAAATTAATTATAAATAACGTTTTCTTAGCGAACATAAATATTTAACCGAGTATTCTACACATAACTAAAGAGAGTATTACAGAGAATATAAATTATAACATAGTAAAGAGGTTTGTGTATTGTTCAAATGTGTTAGCCAATGATATTTGGAATGGTGAAGATGTATAGAAATGAAGAGATAAATCATCTCAGTTGTAGCTTGCCACAAATATTTGAGCAGTATTCGTTTACAACTTACAATGCAGAAAAACTTTTTATTCTATTCAAATAATTCAATCAAATCTACATGCCTTGACAACAAGTCAAAATTGCACGGAAAAAAAGAAATGTTGAGATTAATTCAAGAACATAAAATTAATATTAAACAGATTTTGCGATGCCCAGGTAAAACAAGTCATGGAATGTATTTTATTCCTGAAAATTAAGAAAAATACACCAGGAATCTTCCTGATATAAATCATGCAGACACATACCAGAAACTGAAGGTGGGGGAAACTGTCATCACTGTGACATGGTAAAGGCATAATATGCGGTTAAGTTGACATTGTATAGGTTCTATTTAAGTCTAGGAATATTATTTTAATCAGGTATACACCACTATTGATATTAAAAACTATCCACTAAATAAGAATAGAAAGCTGATATGCAAAGATGTTTTTATGAATAAAGACAACAGAAAAATGAAAAGAACTTGAATTTTATTATTTTACGTTTACAAATTGAGCTTTACTTGATTGATGCATGTGGACATAAATTGCTTATGTTTTGAGTTTAGTTAGAGAATTCATTAATTTTGTTCACTCTTAGATTCTGCCTGAATTGTAATTAAAACAGCTGAGAGAAAATAGTCTGCACGTCATGGCTCAAGTAGCAGAGAAAACATAGCCTACACGTCATATGCCTATGCCTAAACAACAGAGAGAAAATAGTCTGCAGGTCCCAGGCTCAAGAAACTCTAACCACTCACAAAAAATCTGCAGGTCCTCACAAAGTTATTAGCACATACATCACATAGAAATATATACCTACCAAAATGAAAGTAGCTTATGAGATAAATAAATCCATTATAACATCCCACAATAACAAAGGGGTTGTGAAATATACACAGCTTAACATAATGTAGATGTAGACTTGAATGAAAATGACTAATGCTTCTGAAAAGCTACTCTTCAAGTACTGCCCGCAATTTGAAATAAATTATACATATATTATAAAAGAATTAACACCAGCACCAATGAAATAAATAACTACACATCTATAACTGACTTAGTCAAGTGAAGCAAACATCAAAAGTAATTTAGTTATGTACAAACTGTTCATTATGTTGCATTTGCTTTAATATAAACAACATATGAGTGAAAACAATACAATTTGCAACAAACTAGGGCCTATGTCAATGAAGTCTGTAAACTGCAGAGCAACAATGTCAATAAAATTTACTTACATTGAAACTTGTCACTGGACAAGGCAAATTTGTATTCAAAAGCTGACTTTCCCCCCATGTTTTTATGCAACTATCTGCATTTCTTTCAATGTCTTTTCTCCCACAACTGAATCAAATTAATAATAACATGGGCCCATAGGCCAACCTCCATTTTACATACATTTCTGTTAAATATACACATATAATGTTATACATTTTTTGTCAAGCGTATTCATAAAGTTTAAAAGCAATTTTTGTTGTTTTACACATTTACATAAGTTATAGTTTAGGCGAATGTTGTGTTCAACATCTAGACCTACATAGGGCCTATACAAAGCAAATTGATATAAAGCATATAGAGCCTACATAGTGTTTGTAGTCAACTAAGTTTAGCCAGGAATGAATGTACACACATAGGACCAGTTATATCATAATTGGGCCTTATCAATTGTCACATTCTTAATCACTGACATATTGATAACACACAATATAAATATGTCTATGTCTAGTTGAATGGAGAATTTGATAACCATTTTAAATGGTCATAGGACTATAGGCTACAATGGTAGATTGAAATATCCAAGTGACCCTGTGTGCCCTCACAGAGATATCATCAAATCAAAGTTTGCACATTTACAATGGAGAAGTAACCCTAATATCACCGGCACTGGAAGTCCATCTGGGTTTTTTTTCGAATGTCTCGCTAGTCGAGTCCTCTTCTGGTATATCTTATACTTCAGTTCAAATATGAATAATCCAACATTTTCTATAGAAATGTACATAACTGTGCAGCAAGAAAAACCAGAATATTGGAAGAATAATTAACAGGAGATTGCAATAAAATTAGAAATAAACATTGTAACAATGAGGTTCAATCAAAGAAATATTTATAAATGCTTTCCAGAGGAAGTCAGAATGTGGCAATGACCCAACACATCCAGGTTCAGCAGTGGTAACTAATACGTTCAATGTTTTTACCACTTTCACTGAACAGTGGGTATATGTAACCATACTGCTAGTAGACCAGTCATACGAGAGAACTGGTTCCCATACTCACACACTGGTCACAACCTCATGACTAACCATGGTCAAACTAGCTTGATCTCTATGCTGCTATCTTGCGTCCTATTGAAATAGTCACAGACGCCCACACTAAACTAATAAACTTCACCATTTAATTTTTTTCAAATCTGAAGGTAGTGGATAAGATGTGGGCCATATCCCTTCAGCTGACGCCAATTCTCCTCACAACGTGAGTCAACGTATTTTCTGAATTCAACTAATCCACATGCTTAAAAATATTATATTTTAACAGAAGAGATAAAGGAGTCAGGAGTTATGTATGTTGAGTTCAAACACGCAGCAATGTATTAGCAACTCTTTTCTACACACTTCATATCAGCATGAGTATTGTTATTTATAGTCACAAATGAACTATACACAAATAGCACTGTTTTCTGAAACATAATTTTATGATTTCTATGACCCATCGTAAAAAGGCACTTTATGTAGCAGTCAATTACTAAATATAGCAAAATAATTTATAGTTTATGTAGCAGTCAATTACTAAATATAGCACAATAATTTATAGTTCATTTTTAGGCACTTAATACAAATACAAAATAAGAGATATTCTATATAAAGATTAATGAATTGCAGAGACATACAGACATTAATGAGCTGAAAGGCACTTTATAAAACAAAAATGATCCCCAAAGGAACTCTATAAGGAGATAATTACAGATGTATTATTTTCATCTGCATTCGTGGAATAAATATAATTGCTTCTGTATTGAAATCTGGAACAAAATCACAAAATGGAAGCTTCTTAAAATAGACTTATGCTGGCAAAAGAAAACAATGCCGGCAACGCCAACATGAGAGAAATAAGATTAATATAGGCACTTTTGAATAATTTAAACAAGTCATTAGAGAAATGCTCACAATGTCTACTATTCTTCTTCTGCATTATTCTCAAACTCATGCAGGTCAGCAGGATATAGTTCTGAGAATTAAATACATTATGTCATTGGTTTACGGTTCAGCTGTGATAATTGCACCTTTCGGCCAGACAAATTTGACCAGCATGTCTTCAAAGTCACTTTGACCCTATATGGGATGGGACAGCCAACTCCATTCAAATCCTCCTTAGTCACCTCTTATGACATGAATGGCAGGTAACACTGCCCCTAATATTTGCTCCCATTTCAGGCCCCAACAACACAATACTCATCTCCTATAAAGCAGTTAATCATTCTACAGTGGAATCTCTCTATAGCACATCCTTTTATAGCAAATTTTCCTACACAAAACTTGTATATAACAACTTAAGTATGAACCATTAAGTATCAGTGGCCATGATGATACACCATTTAGTTCATTTCCATTTTCTTAATGACTCAAAATCATATCATTTGTTATCTTACTAAATTGATCAATAACATAATTCAATAACTCAAGGGTCTTGTTATACATCACTGAAAAATATCCAAAAGAACCCTCAATTTATGTAGTTTTGGTAT
Organism: Meghimatium bilineatum; assembly: GCA_034231615.1. Classification (NCBI taxonomy): domain Eukaryota; kingdom Metazoa; phylum Mollusca; class Gastropoda; order Stylommatophora; family Philomycidae; genus Meghimatium; species Meghimatium bilineatum. The sequence goes on along the minus strand of CM067308.1, from coordinate 5,214,036 downwards.
ATGCGATTAAGGTAAGGATTGAGATGATGATGGCTGTCATGGCAGGGTTGAATATGGTTTGCAAAAGTAAGATCAGTATTACAGTAAAGATCAATCTATTCAGATCGCTAGTGCTAAGTATACTTTTATACGGATGTGAAAGTTGGACGCTCAATGCAGACACAGAAAGAAGGATTCTTGATTTTCAAAACAAGTGCTACAGACGTTTGTGTTAAGAATTAATTATATAGAGCACAAGATAAATATATTTGTCTGGTAGGAAATGAACAAACTTGCAGGTTATCAAGAACCGCTTCTGGCAGTAGTGAAACGGTGTAAACTTGTATTTGAACATGTAACGCGACACTGATCACTTTTTATTTTACAAGAAATAGTTACGGGTGGAAGGAGAAGAGATGAACAGAGAAAATCCTGGACTGATAACATCAAAGAATGATCTACATTCTTTAAGGATCTTTCTAAACTCCTCCGAATGGCTGAGGATATAGATATGTGAAGGGGCTTTTTTGCACTAATGTCTTCAGTGTGACACTTATACAACCCTCATGGGTTATACATCTTATTTTTTATTATTATACAAATTAATTCAACAATTTCAACTGCTATATATTATTCTGATTCAAAAATTAATCATGTCTGATTTTCTTTATCTGTGATCATTCACCATGCACCCAGTCCATATAGTATGTAACCAAAGTATCAGAGATTATCCAACACAGAGGGCAGTTGCTGCAGTAACAAACAGGAAGTGCTAACATGAAGGATTAGATACAAATATGTTACTTCTACTGATAAGCTAATTAATTAGTTAGTCATCAGATCATTATCATAGCACTTTGGATATGTCCATAAGTTCTACAATCTCATATTCAGTACATCCTTCAGCATGTGGCAACTGACTGTTCTGCATTGGTTGATAATTCTTCTTTTGATTCCTATATGCCAGTCATTTCTTGCAATACCATGCTTCAATTACAGCTCCTGCATTCAAATAAAAAAACTAATAAATAAGATTAAAGTATATATTTTTTTAATAAAGGCCCCATTGTTGCTGCAACATTGAAAATGTTGAGTTTTAAATTAAATTTTATTTACATTTATTATTTCTTATCATTTAGGCCTATATTAATTATTATTACCTTCTCATGAGCTTTTTAGTAGAAGTAACGTATATTTATCTAATCCTTCATGTTATCATGGTGCTGTATTGATCCTCTATAGAGAGGATTGTTTTAGGTCATGGGATCATGACAAGCTTTAATAAGGTGAGCAGTTGCATGTCTTGAATGGCATGAAATGCAACCCAAATACAATGAAGAATTCAATAAAAATCTGGAATGTTGCAGAAATGGAAGCGTGTTCTAAATATATAGATAACAGTATTAAGGCACCAAATATTGATAACAGTACTTAGGAAGCACTAGTAAAAACAATTAAACTGTAAGCTCATCAACTAAATAATCGAAATGACAAAAAATTCTGGAAGTGATAAAACAATGGAATGTGGTGATACTGAATAACTGAAAAAAAATTGCATTGTAAAACTGGCAATATTTACAGACAAAATTCATACAACATATTGCAACATTTTGACTAGCAATAAGACATTGCAAAAAAAAAAAAAAAAAAAGAACAAATGTTTCATCATTGCTCCCATAATCAAAATAGTTAAACCATGAAAATTGGTTCAGACTCGCACAATAGACACATATTCTGTTTTTGAGCTAATTTAAAAAATAAAACATTGTGTTTTACTATTTCTAGCATAACTACAGCACATATTACTACACAATTATTGTGTGTGTATATATATATATTCACACATGGGTGACCAAGTGATTAAACACATGGATGACCAAGTGATTAAACACATAGGTGACCATGTGATTAAACACAGGTGTCATAACTATCAGGACTCATGTTCAAATCACAGTAAGAACTGAATTCTTTAATCATTTGGAGGCAAAATAAAAAAATTTCCCCAGTACATGTCATGGCAAATGCCATTTGAACCAAAGCAATCTCAACTTCAATTTATTCTGCACTCCTAACAGAAAAACATAGTAAAACAGATGAATCCCTCTAGAGCAAACATGTTTTTAACAAATTTCCATAGGCTCTATGCACTGTATATGGTGAATCTCTTTAGTAAATAATTATTTTGTTGCTGGTCTGGAACAAGTTATTATGATGGGATCTAATTATATTCACTCTACCCTGAACTGACAACACTTCGATTAAGTTTTACAAATTTCTAAAAATTAATTTCTATATCACTAAGACAGAACCATCAACAACAAAAAAACCTGAACTGGTCAAGATGCTTTTTTTAACCAAAATAAAATAAGCTTGCAACAAAGCAACAAAAACATTTTATAAATTTTGATATAACTATATGCCATTAATTAGAAATTTTGAGTGTATTGTGTCAAGTTAGATGTGCCTGTTTGAATTTCTATTATATTTCAATACAAAAAATATTGTCAAATGGAATGTACCGTAATATATAGGAATGTTCAGAAAATGCATATATTTATTTTATCATAAATATATATATTATGATAACTGATGGCATTCATTTATTCAGAGATAAGAAATAGTAACTGCATGGAAATTTGTACAAAGTTTCTGGTGTTTTACAGGTGATTTTTTTATATCAGTAACCTGTTTTAAATCCTTACAAGATTTTTTACCATCACCATGTTTGTGTCCACTGATGCATTCTGTTAGATGAGTACTTTCTCTTACCTTATAAAGTCTATAAAGTCAGATAAATGGAACACCCTAAATGAAACAAAGCAATAACTAACAAAACCATTCAGATATCACACAATGGGGCACTGAGTCAAAGAACAGGGGTGTTCCAGCTGTTGGATCTGTAACCACCATCCAGAAGCTTTTGTCTCTGTCAATAATTTCTCAGGTTGGTGTTCATAGATATCTTCCAATTGCCATTTTTAAAAAAGCTCTTTCCAGTTTAACAAGGAAATACAGGCCACAGTACATTAGAAATAAATGTGTTTGTGCTGAAGAATATTTTCAAAATACAGCACATACAAAATGTGTATTCAACCCAGTTTTCATAGCCAAGTTGAAGACAACAAGACAGCACAGAAGTTATTAAGAGAGAAACAGTTGCAGCCCTATGCTCCACAGGGTACATAAAAGAAAAATCATTGACTTGTTCTGCCACAAAATGAAAAGACATTTTCAGCCAATTTGGTAGGATAATGTTCTATGAAATTAGATTACTAGAACGTATACATTCACAGAACAGGTCCTTAGAAATGATTTGTTGATCAGAACATTCTCACTTCTGGTCAATAAAAATGGGGCTTCTAAGTTGGATAATGTCTTTACAAAAAGATATTCAGTTACACCTGTCTTCTGAATGATGTTACACATGCGGTTGCGTCTGTGGGTCTCACCAATGGCTCACTAGACAAACGAACCATGCAACAGAAAACCTTAGTAGATGACATGCCTTTTTATTGAGGTTCTTTTTATAGAAGCTTCATGGCACGTCATCTATACAATCCTGCAGTCGTAACCTTCAATAACAGTTACCATGTTGTTCCGACAGGCTGACGTTGTGCTTGAACTAGTTACGGGCACAGCGTGGGTGGGCGGAACAACAAAGAAACCTGTCGCATGGGCCAAAGTTGTGCCCTGATGTCGACGTCTGTTTCAGCGGCATTGGACTTGAAACACCATTGAGTCGGATGGCTGCTGGAACAGAGGGAGGAGCACTTATGGGAATGCCCCACGTGCTGTGAGGCCAGTGTCTAATCAAGAATCTGAATGATGTCTTTACAAAAAGATATTTAGTTACACTTGTCTTCTGAATGACTTCCCCCCAAATGCTGTTTCTCATGTTGTATCATGAGATGCTTGGCTTCAAATTCTCTCTCACAAAAATGGCAAACATACACCCTTTTCATTGTCACTACTTCTTTTTCTAGTTGAGCTGAGATCTTGTCATTTGTCGGTGACAGTGATTTAGATATGTCATTGCTGCTGTGAACATTATTGTTATTTATTCTAGAATGTTCTTCTAACATTTGTTCTACCGCTTCTGGTTCCAGTTTAGTGCCAGGAAAATGAACCTGAATATGAGGAAACATAGCTTGTTTTGATGAGACGCTGAAGTCACAGAATGGACAGGTTACGTTGTCCTGAGCAGCATGACATCTGACATGTTCTTTTAAAACACCCTGGGAAGAGGCAATGAATGGGCAACGTTGGCATTTCAGTTCTGAGCCAGACTGACTCTCTAACCGGTTAGCAGTTTTTTGAGATTCTATTTTTGAGTTGGCAAGATAGACTGACTCTTGTTGGAAGTTTGACTCCATGTCCAAAGGCTGTTGTTTATTGATTGGGCTCTTGACTTGAGTTGATGCCAGGGAGCTGAAACTGATGCCTGCAGCAGTATGTAGACGAAGATGCTGCTGAAGAAGCCCTCTGTTCACAGAAGCATAAGAACATTCAGTACATGCAAATGTCGCAGATGAATCATGCATGCTCTTGTGAACAGAATAGTTGTTCTTTGAGTTTGTTTTGTATGGGCACATTTTGCATGGATAACTCTTCTTGACTACTGTTAGTTTAAATGGTGGGGACAGTGGTGTCCCTTGATCACCCTCATTCTCTGGTTTATCTATATGCTTAATCTCCATAAATTTTGCCTCAAATTCTCCTGATGTGCCATCATCAAATTCTGGATTCATAAAGACTTTGTCCTCTGGACTAGGATTGTAGGTTGATTCATGTTCATGAACCTTACGGTGCTGATACAAAAGTCCCATACGATCAGCGCTCCAATCACAAAAGTCGCATATATATCGCTTTCGCAAATCATGACAATTGCAGTGTATGTCAAAAAGTTTTTTCTGTGTGGTTTTGTAAGGGCAGTAAAAACAGGAGAACTGCCTACTACTGGGGTCTGATTTTCCTTCATCTAGATTTCCAGTGTCAGACACTTCCTCATGATCTACCATTTCTGCATTTTGTTGAAAAATAAAATTAGTATTGAGTAGATTAGCTGCAGGTGGGAAGGCATTGTAGCCCGGCTCATCTGCATGAAGTTTGCGGTGCTGACTAAGTAGATTCAATCGGTCTAAACTGTAGCTGCAGTGATCGCACTTGTATCTATCCTGCGTTCCATGGAAATTTACATGTTTGCGAAATTCATACCCTGAGTTGCTGCTGAATGGACAATGTGGACATTTCTGTTTGCGGAACTGCCTGTCTGCGTTCTCGCCATCGTCATTCAACGATGTGTGAGCTGCCTCAGCTTCTAGAATGTCTTTTGCTTCCAGATCCACTATAGCTTTGACATCAATTTCATCTGAATCATCAGAATTCGCATCATCATCACGGTCATAATCATCATCAAAATCTAATTCTGTTTCTTCACTCTCAATATCCTCATTGTTTTCACATTTCAAAGCATTATCAGTACTGTTTGGGTCACAGAAAATATCATAAAACTGACCATCATCTTCCACTGGAGTCTCATGAGAGTCAAGATGATTTTTCAACAAAACAGCTCTAGCGGCTCCATACGAACACTTCGTACATTTGTATCTCTTGTTATTATTATGCTGTCTCACGTGTTTCACCATATTACTTCTGCATGTGGTATAGTATGGACATGTAGAACATCTATACCGAATTCTCTTGCCGGACTTAGATCTCGGAGAATCTTCTTGATCACTGTGGCTTAATTCTGAAGATTCTAGATTCTCTCCGAGTCTAGCAGTGCTTTGTGTATCCTGTTCATTCATTTTTCTGTCTGTTAATTCTTTTTTAACACTAACCGGTAACTTTTTTTCTATATAAGATCTGTGGTCCATTGTGTAACCGATTTCATGAACTTTTACATGTTCGGTGATATCAGATGCTATTTCTGAACTAAAATCACACATTTGACATCGGTACCTGGCCTGCTTGCTGTGATCGGATACATGCTTCTTCATGTGTTCTGTAACTAGAGTTTTAAATGGACAGAACGGACACGACATTGATTTCACTGATGCAAATTTTGAGTCTGTTTTCGTTTCTGATTTTCTACTAAGATCCTGTGCCATTTGTTCCCTTAAAGCGTTCAACTGTACAATTTGTAGTTCACTGAAATTTATCTGTTTGAAGTCTAATACCTCAACAATTTTGTCATGAAGGGCGTGCTCTGTTTTACAGTGGTCAGACATGACGTGAATGTTGTCATCCGTGAACTGGCATGTTTTACATGTGAACTTAGACATAGCTCTGTGGCTTTGCATCACATGGCAACAAGTCTCAGCAATGGATGCATCATGGAAAGCACAGTGGGGGCAAACAAAATTTAGGGCATTGCCCATAGGTACTATATTGACAGGAATCCCACTCCAAGTATACTGTTGTTTAGTTATATAGGTTATGTCATGTGTGACCTCTGAATGAGAAGTCTTGCTCTTTGAGCTGAGATCCATAGCACTGAAATCAATCATCTGTGAAATTTCGGGTGGGCTGTCATTGTTATTTCCTTGGTTGCTTGAATTAGCAAAGGCTAGGTTCATTCTGTGAATCTGAGTGGCATATTTCGGGTCCTGGCTTAGAGCTTTCCATTTGCGTGTGTGGGAGATTTTCATGTGCTGGTAGAGGAGGTTCATTCTATCCACACTGTAATCACAGAACCAGCACTGTGATGTCAGTTTGCTTCCATGTAATTCATGGTGGCGTTGAAAAGTGGCAAAGTTTGCAGAAGAAAAGGTGCATTTTTCACAGTTATAGCGTTTATTACCTCTCTCATCTTCAACTTTATTACATGGTGTCTCTGTAAGTTTGGATGTCAGCATGTCCTCACATTTGTCAGTCAAGTGCTGATTTCTTTTCTCAGTTATTTGCTGCTTCAAAATGTCAATTGGTTCTTTATTGTAATGTTTTTTGGCAGGTAATTTTTGAGCTAAAGATGTTTTAGATAGATGGGTCTGACCAGAAACAATCATGTGAACATCTTGCTCTTTTAGCTGGATGGGATGTGCCTGGCTAGCATGCTTGTATACAGCAGTCAGATTAACAAACTCTGCTGGGCACCACTCGCATTTAAACTTGTTCACATTTGAACTTTGCTGGCAAGCAGTCATCTGTTTTGGGACCTCATTCAGAATCTGTTGGATTCTAGCTTCTGTTGACTCAGTGCCCTGTTTGTCATTCTCTGAATATTTCTTCTGAAGTTGGCCACCGCTATGACTACTTTCTGTTTTGTCTGCAATACTTTGCTGGGATTTATTTTCCTTTTTAATTTGTATTTTTCCATCTTCCTTTTGCTGATGTTGATCGTCATCGCTGATCATGAAGAATGTTTCCCACTCTTTCGGATTGAAAGCGGAATGAGTGGTAATGTGATCTAGCAGGCATTCTTTATCTTTAAATAGTGAGCTACAATAGAAGCAGTGGATGCCACTCAGCTCAAGCTGCTCATGTTCTTCCATATGCTTGTCCATTGTCTGACGACTCTTGCACACAAATGAGCACTTGTTGCACTCAACTCTTTTCACCTGTTTTCTTGGGTGCTTGATGCGTGCCGCATCAATTTCAATCTCTGTTAATGGAGCTGGGGAACTCTGACTGGAGTCTTGTCCAATGTGTTCTGCCATACGGTGGTCTAATAGATTTTGGAAAGTCTGAAAGAGAATGTTGCATTGGGTGCATTTGAATCGAGCTAGTGATGCACTCATTTTCTCTTTGTTGTCTCTTACAACATTTGCTTTAGGGAAGTGGTTGTAGCTCTTTCTGTGTTTCTTCAAGTCACATGCCCACCGAGTTGAATATTGGCATACATCACACCTAAATGGCTTGTCATCTGAGTGCAGACCTGAATGACGTTTCAACTCTGCTTGACTTTGGGTAGTGAAAGGGCAATGAGGGCAGTTCCAGACTTCAGCATTGTGTCTGGAACTACTAGGATGTATGATAGGAGATGGTGCAGGAGAGCAGGCAGGGCTGTTTGAAGAATTGATGATTCCCATAGTAGGTATGGTATTAGTTACTGCTGGGGCATGGAGGTTGATATTCTCAAAAGGCAAACCATTGGTGTAGGAGGAATAATTATTGTTAATATTGCATTCTGTGGCACTACTGTCATTATTATTTGTGCTGCTATTACTGTGGTCTTGGTTGGAATGATTAGAACCTGACCTGCTGTCATCACCTGAGGATGCATCAGAAGTGTGGTTCTGTCCAGAACTGGCAGGCATATTGCCTTGTTGGCCACTTTCATTTCCTGAAGAAAGACCATACGTTAATAGTGGCTGTGGTGTCATTTTCTTCACTTTTCCTTGTTGACTGACAATAGCATTTGGTGGGCCATTGCTAACTGAGAACTCCTTTCTCCTAGATTTGGTTGTGTCAATGACATCATTGATTCCACCACCACCACATCTTTTTAGGTGTTTCACAACATCCCACTTCCACTTGCTTCTGTACTCACACCTGGGACACAAATAAGGTTTGGAATCAGAGTGGTTCTTCATATGCTGTGTCACTTCAGATGGCCACCGTGCATGGTAGTTACACATTGTGCACTTATATGGGAGTTCTTCTGATTTACTTCCTCCTGGGCTCGGACTTGATGAGGTGGTGTCTCTGCCAGCATTTTTCTTATTGCTGCTACTGTCACTACTACCGCTACTAGAATTCTGTCTGTTTCTGACCGCTTCATTAATAATTTTCTGGGCTTTGTTCCTCCGATCAATCTCTTGAGCCGCCTGCGCAGCATGAACTAATTTATTGATGTCACCAGCTGATGCATAAGGAAATTCATTAAAGAAAGATAGATGTCGATCCGTGTTAGGTTCATCATCAAGAAGGTTCGGTTGACTTGAAATAAGTCTCTGACCTGCCTGCGTGGCTGCAATGATTCCTTCAACAGAGATGTTGTCATCACGGCTAAAAAAGTTACCATTAATGATAGCATTACTCGCTTCAAGCTTTGCTCGTTTTGAGATAGGCTCATCATCGTCCTCAGAGCTTCCATCAGTTGTATCTTTTTTGTCATTCCTTCTGTATGGGTTTGGAAGATTTGGATGACTTTTTTGAAAGTGCTTGACAAGATCCCACTTCCACTTGTATGTTGATCCACACACCATGCAAATGTATGGTCTCTCCTCTGAATGGGACACAGCATGTTTCTGCAGCTCTGCTGGCCATTTTGCTTCAAAGTCACATTTCTTACATTTGAGACTTTTCCCTTCTGATGCTCCCAGATCCTGATTGCCTAGTTCACCAATGTCATGGATCTCCATATTCAGGAGGTGGTAAGTTTGTTGCAATCCATGTGGAATTTTCTTGATGGCTTCCTTGTACTCTGTCAACTTTCTAAAGTGATTCTTAATGAAATGGTTATTCAATTCATCCATAGAATTAATCTGGATCTTACACTCAAAACACCTGACAATTCTCTTATTCAGATGAGAGCTTGTATGATTGGCAAACTCAACTTCAGAAGCACTTGTGAAGTCACACTTTGAGCACTGGTGTAATCTAGGAATAAGCTGGTTGATACTATGTGCAGGTTTGAGTGAGTTCACATCTTCCCAGGGCTTCTCAATTTTTACTTTTTCTGTTGCCTGTTTAGTTTTGGAAAAATCCAGTGGTTGTACTTGGTCAAATGTTATGCTGTGTTCCTGGGCACTCATTCCCACGTATGGTGATTCTCTTGACCTGGATTTGCTATCACGAGTTAAGTCAAGAGCACCTTCTTCAGGAGACTCGTATCCATTAGTATGTAGTGGGATATGAGGCAGTGCCATTGGCATTCCAGGAAACACTGGTTGAGCAGTACTTGCGATAAATGGACCAATAATTTTTGGGATCAATGATGTAGCTGAAGAATTCATCCTTGCAGCATTTCTTGCCATTATAGGTGTTGAATTTAAGAAATTAGGAGGACTTGGTGTTTGGGTTAGGCTATGTGGAGAAGATTTCATACGTGAAGGATCCTCACACTTATTGGTTTTAATTGTAGATAGAAAGGTTTTATCATAAATTCTGCGAGCTCCCAACTGGGTGTACTTTCCAGATTTCAAAAGCTCATGCATTCCTGGCGGACTGGCCACCTCAACTAATGGATCTACACTATGCTTTTCTTTCCAGTGTTTGTTGAGGCTTTTCCTCCATTTGTAGATATTGCCACACTGAGAACAGGCATATTTTGTACCGCTACTGTCCACAGCTTCAAAATATTTACCAGGGTCGACTTCCTGGCGAGTTTTCTTCTTCTTCTTCTTGTCCTCGTCTAGTACTTGATCAATATTCTCTGGTGTAATTTTAATAGGGACTAAAGCTGATTTTTGGTCAGTAGAGGAGATGTCATCCTCATCATCATCATCATCCATATCATCAGATTTCTCAATCATAAATGGCAAATTATGTGCGGAAGAATTTGAGAAAGAAAATTTAGAGTGATGGCTCTTATCTTCTATCTTCATTGGAAGAGTTTTATCTGAAGAGTCAAATGTTGGATTCAGGATCTTGTCATTTTCAGGTAAGAAATGTACTTTTCTATGCCTGGCTAATTTTTGCTTGTAGACTGTTGCATAATCACACCTGTCACATTCGTAGATAGTGACATCAGTATTGTGACTTTCTTTCACATGATACAGGTATGTTTTTGTGCTGGTTGTAATCATTGGACAATGTTGACAGGAGTATGTTCGTGATTGGACACTGTCCAATCTGGTTGAAGTTTTGGTCAAACTATCATCATCAATGACTAGCCTGTCCTCCTCATCAATATCTTTTTCCGAGTTGAAATTATTAGCGGTGTCATTTGACATTCTGTTGACATCACTAAGTTCCATATGAGAATCATTGATGTTACTCTGAATGTTTGTCGTTGTCATGGCATCCGTCTCATCCTCTCCCTCATCAGCATCCATAAGTTCCTCATCTGCTTCTCTAGAAAAATTAACAGTCTGTGCGCCAGTCTTTTGTGAAGATTTAAAAACATCACTTTTTGTTTCATCAGTATCAATACTCAAAGGTATCACATCCACATTTTGTGTGATGTACTCTGCAGTTTTGGTGACTTTTGTAGAGTGTGTTTCTAATAAAGGATCTTTGTCAGGCTCCATTGTGAAGCTAAACGTATCCTTGTCTGAGACACTGCCTTTTGAATTACGTTTAGGTCTTAAAACACGTCCAGATTGTATATTGTCAGAAAATGATGAAGAATGTGAAGAAGCTGATGACAGTCCTATTCTGTTGTCATCAGAATCTGAGTGTGTGGCCTGATGAGCAGTAAAAGCACGTGCATCCGTGCATGTAAATGTGCACTTTTTGCAGTATCTTTTTCTGCCTCGACTAGTTCCCTGGTTATCAGTGGCTGTTACAGGAACTCCATATCCATTGTCGTCTGTTGCAGGCAGATTGCCAGGCATCGTAATGTTGAACAGAGACCCTGAAATGACAATTAAACACACAAAAATTAATTAAAATAACATTATCAAGTTAATATGTTATGAGATTTGATATAAAAGACAACAAATGTTTCTGCACTGTTTAAACATATAAGAACATTGATTCATTTTACAGAGTTTAAAACAAAACTGCATGTTTCCTTGGTGCAGTGATCTGTGCACTGGATTCCTAAATTAAGCATTGATGGTTTGATTCTCAGTTGATAGGAACTATCTGTTCGACAAACAGATCCAGGGTTGACTCTGAAATGGTACAAAATCTGGAAAAGTAAATTGAAAATGCAGCAGGTGTGCAATTGATCATATTAATAATAGTCAAAACTAAAAGATGGGGTAAGGCGTATTTGTAGCGTACAAACCCTATCCCTTAGGAAATTATATCATGGCAATTAGCAATATCAGCATCATCAAGTGTCATCTTCACAACAGAGGCTGATTTTAACCAACCTCCAACATCATCTATCTCTTGTGTTGGTGATGCACAACAGACTTCCAACAACCTGCCCCTCTTCTGTGATGATACACAACACATCTCCAACATTCTGTCCCTCTGCCTTGATGGTACACAATAGACTTCAAAAATGCTGCCTTGGTGATACACAATGCTATAAAATAAGTAGTAAAAGAAGGAACTTTACCACTCTTTACCCCCCCCCCCCCAAGCACTTCTACTGGCTTTTAAACAGGAAGTGTAAAAAAATAGACAAAAGTATATTTTTAGGAAACCTCCACCCCTTTAGTTAGTTGTATATACATCATTACTAATATTAGTTAGTTGTATTTGTGGCATTACTAATTTTAGTTAGTTGTATTTGTGGCATTACTAACAACCCATTTGCCATTGACTGACCAAATACCATATTGTACCTGTCACAGATGGACATAATACCATATTGTACCTGTCACAGATGGACATAATACCATATTGTACCTGTCACAGATGGACATAATGCCATATTGTACCTGTCACAGATGGACATAATACCATATTGTACCTGTCACAGATGGACATAATACCATATTGTACCTGTCACAGATGGACATAATGCCATATTGTACCTGTCACAGATGGACATAATACCATATTGTACCTGTCACAGATGGACATAATGCCATATTGTACCTGTCACAGATGGACATAATACCATATTGTACCTGTCACAGATGGACATAATACCATATTGTACCTGTCACAGATGGACATAATACCATATTGTACCTGTCACAGATGGACATAATACCATATTGTACCTGTCACAGATGGACATAATGCCATATTGTACCTGTCACAGATGGATCATGGAGAAGGCGTACAACTAACGTAAATATTCGTTAATCAGATGCAGTTTGAACCTATCAACAGAAACACGGCATAAACCGACCACATTGAGCGTCACTTTCAGAGGCTACCCACCTGTCATTAATCAATAAAAACAACCACCCGTGTAAAGCCGAGGCCCGGAAGTGGAGCAAAGAATAGCAACAATGTTTACCATCCAGGCATGTCGTAAAAGGCGACTAAGGAGATTATGGGATAGAGTTAGCTGTCCCATCCCATATATGGTCAAAGACCCAAAGCCATGCTGAAGTCGGATGTGTCCGGCCGAAAGGCGCAGATATCGCAACAATGCTGTAAACCATGACACAACGCATTCCGTTCTCCGGACTACATCCTGCTAATCTGCAGGAATTTAAGAACGAAAGCAGACGAAGAAGAATAAAAACAACTAAATTGTCTCTCCTAGTGGCGCGCAATAGGGTTGGGTTATGTGCTGTTGTCAAGAAAGGCATCTGATGAGCGGATGTTTACAGGTTAGTTGTCTCGCCTTCTGTATAGTTCACCGTGGGTAAGCCTGTTGTCAGGTGACAAGATGTTAATTTCTGTTTGCAACAGTGGGGGTTTGTTTGATCGGCATTTGCAAAAACTCATATGGTTCCGTCCATAAACTATGCATCATAGTTCATGTTTAGGGAAGGCGCTATGATAGTGTCACTTGTCACGTGGGTTACTATCAACTACAGGCTGGGTTGAAAAGAACGAATGTGAGTTAAATTTTCGCACTGTAATAATGAGTCATAATTCAACATGTCTTTGTACAGATCCTGTGCCAGATTCACTGACATCTATTTATGATTTGTATTAATTTGTTCACTAAAATTTCCCAGAAATTTTAATCATAGAAAGAAAATTACTAATATCAATCAAGACTACAATCACCCGTGTGTTCACGGGGCCCGAAAGGGGAGCAAGGAATAGCAACAATGTTTACCTTTTACAGGTCGTAAAAGGCGACTAAGGAGGTTATGGGATGGAGTTGGCTGTCCCATACCATATAGGGTCAGTGACCCAAAGCCATGCTGAAGTCGGATGTGTCAGGTCGAAAGGCGCAGATATCGCAGCAATGCTGTAAACCATGGCACAACGCGTTGCCTTCTCCGGACTACATCCTGCTAATCTGCAGGAGTTTGAGAACGAACGCAGAAGAAGAAGTATAATCATTCACTAGTTAGTTGGGACATAAATAATACACATAGTTATCTCCTCTTGGGACATAGATGGCACATAGTTAGTTCCTCTTGGACTATAACTTACACATGCTTCTCTGGAGCCATAGAGACACATAATTAGCTCCTCTTGGGCCATAGATGGCACATAGTTAGCTCCTCGTGGATCACAAATGACATATAAGGCAGCATTAAGTTTTTTCCATGTTAAGCTCTGCGATGTATGTTGTATGTCTTATATATTATGTAGCCTGTCGACACAAAGCATTCACAGTTATCATCGCGTGACATATTCTTTTCAGAACGTAGTCTTTCTTATGGACCTATCGAATTCTCCTCGGTCTTGAGCAAGTTGTCCAGTCTCATTTAGGGACATGTGCATGCACTTCTGTATTTCTTCTGTCCACCGGCGTCTTAGTCGGAAATCACCCATGTTGCCTTCTATCATCCTCGCCAATATCACTCCGTACAGTCATGTCTCTAAACGTGACCGAAAAAAAAAAAAAAACATAACTGTTTCTTTAATATGGTGTTCAGAATTCTGCCATCTTTGAAGCTGATTGTACTTAGCACCATCTGGTTTGTTTTCCTTGCTTACACATCGACACATGAAAATCACTGGAGAACTCAAATCAGTTATTTAGAAGGCTGATTTCCATTTTTCAACAGGGCTTATATTCCCGATTTATTGTTCTGCGTTTATTGTTGTCTTTCATCTTTCATAATTTCATTCATTTGAAGAATTGAAAATATAATTATAAACATGCTGAAATTGATTTCAGATCATCAGATACATGTGAAGTAGGGGGGGGGGGGAGGGGGGGGGAGGGGGGGGATTGGTAGGATTAGCCACCCACATATCTAAAAATATTTGTAAAAGTGACAACAGTTTTTATGGTAAAACCTCGACCACAAAAAAACAACAACAACAAAACAACCTTAGCAAAGCCCTTTCTACGGACTTGAATACTAGACGAAGGTCTACGGGGGTAAGTATATTATAATGTTAACAAAACAATTTGTGGCTTGGTCCGTACACATATTATATTTATCTATCGCTACTACTCAGATATTTATTAATCCATTGATCTGTTCTGTTAGCCATCCATCCATCCTTTGATCTGTTCTGTTAGCCATCCATCATTTGATATGTTCTGTTAGCCATCCATCCATTGATCTGTTCTCTTAGCCATCCATCCACTGATCTGTTCTGTTAGCCATCCATCCACTGATCTGTTCTGTTAGCCATCCATCCACTGATCTGTTATGTTAGCCATCTATCCACTGATCTGTTATGTTAGCCATCCATCCACTGATCTGTTCTGTTAGCCATCCATCCATTGATCTGTTCTGTTAGCCATCCATCTACTGATCTGTTCTGTTAGCCATCCATCCATTGATCTGTTGTTAGCCATCCATCCACTAATCTGTTCTGTTAGCCATCCATCCACTAATCTGTTCTGTTAGCCATCCATCCACTAATCTGTTCTGTTAGCCATCCATCCACTAATCTGTTCTGTTAGCCATCCATCCACTAATCTGTTCTGTTAGCCATCCATCCATCCATTGATCTGTTCTGTTAGCCATCCATCCATCCATTGATCTGTTCTGTTAGCCATCCATCCATCCATCGAGCTACCTACTTAATTATCTACCTCATCAATCTACTTGTATACCAACCTACCATGACGGAATTCCAATAAAGACCTGTGTACAGAAAGTAAACATGACCTGATAAGCAGATTTTTTATATTTCCATAGATTTTGTTAGTCGATCGTGGCTTTTTTTTATACATGTAATGTATATAAATAGTTACCAAAAGCACAATAATCATAAACGTAATGAATGAAGACTTGTTTACTTTGTGCGCATATGTCTTTACTGTCGACGGCCTCGTGCCAATCCATCCATCCATATATAAGCCTTACAAGTGTCTCACCAGAAGTACATCTGATTAACCATCATGCAATACCACACCCCATTAGATGATACGCCCATATAGTAAGACTTTCCTGTAGTGGTAGCTTCACATCATTTCATCTATATGTTTGTATTTAAACCCACTACGAATAGGAGGCCTCGCCTCAAATCATTGAGCACAGCTCATACCGGTAATTGAAGTCTTTGTGTATGAAATAAAACTCTGGAGATACTACATCAACTGCAGTAAAAGTTAAGCAGTTCTATTGCTCTAAATTTCTGGGATAACAAAAATGTAAGTATCCATCTATTCATAATCTATCCATACATCAATTTATCTTTCTATCTGCTTACCTACATACACATACGCACATATATATATATATATATATATATGTATGACATAATCTGTATTAAGAATATCGAAAAAGTTCCACTAACCTCCATAACGACGATGAACCGTGACATCGAAACTAGCCCAAATTAAAAGTGCGTTCACTTAGAAACACTCAATATAAATTTAAACAGAAATCAGTCCACAGAAACAACGTCAGCAATTATTTCTAGCCATCTTTACAGAACTGTGTCGTCCTGTAGGAACACGAAACAATAAGTCCAGCCAAGTTAATAGTAGCAAGTCTTTAATACGGGAGTAAGGATAAGCTCCCTTGCTTCTATCGTGAACCCTGCTATGACTCGTTCTACAAATGCTCTCACTGGAGCACCACTCGAGGGTCTGCCAATCTCTGAAGAGCCTTGCGTTATCACACTGATGCAAAATATCAGTCCAGACATGTTATCAAAGTCGCTGCTACTTGCGGGGCCTTGATCTTGGGACGTGGTATCTCAATCAGTACGACAATTACATATCCTAGAAGCCAGTTATTTCAAAATAATGGAAGAAATCAGAAATGTTTTTTTAAAAACAAAACTAGTTCTCTCAAGAGGCATAAATAACCAGGTATATAAATAAGGAATTCAGCTGTACATGTGACATGCGTGTATTTTGTATATGTCGAGTCACATAAAAATAGCCCGGAATAAATTTAAACAAGGACTGTAAACATAGACACGTTATCCTACATGTCTATAACATTCTCTATTTCATAGACATAATTTTGACAGTATACTTTTACTTCAGCATTTTGTAGACATAATTTTGACAGTATACTTTTACTTCAACATTTCGTTGACATAATTTTGACAGTATACTTTTACTTCAACATTTCGCAGACATCATTTCGACAGTATACAATTTACTTCAACGTTTCGCATTTAACCTCATCTGAAATACTATGGTCCGGCTCTGTGGCGAAGTGAAACAGAGCGCGTCTCTGGCAGCTAAGGTACAGAGTTCGATCTCTGCCACAGGCTTTTGAGCATTCGGACAGTTCAGAAAGCAATGATAAACTACTAAACGTATTTATATTGCCTATAAAATCACTACAGGCGAAAAATACTGGGTTGATGGCTACGCCCCTGAATAGGATACGCTACAAATTAGAACACTATGGGGGTTGCTCATAAAGTGCTCAACAATTAGGATGGGGGGGGGGGGGGGGTTCAAACGTTTGACAGTTGTTGACGGGGGGGGGGGGAGAGATTAGCTGAAGTCAATAATATTGTTTTTATAAATTAATTAAATTGTTCGAATGTGACGAAGAAGAAATTTTAATCTAAAGAAATGACGTTTTTCTCTCTCTTTTGTTTTAAACTTATTATTTAGAATTAAATGTCGTGGTCTGTTTTATGGAGGGGGGGGGATTATCAACAGATAAACCCCACCCTCTTTATGGACACCGGGCTGTTTTCAAGGGACTCCTTTTCTGCATCTGAGTCGAGCCCCTCTTCAATTATATTCATGTGCACTTATCCTTCAAAGGTAACGCTTTGTGATTTTCCCCCGTGATTTTTAGTAGTAAATTTGTGTCACAGAAAACAAAACAACAGTGCAAAATAGCTTCAACGGTGTAGAGGATTAACATAATTGTATTCAGGTTTTCCCATATGTACTCTCTGAACGAAGAGGCACGCCACATGTCAAAAGTCCACTCATAGCACGTAACTCCGTAGCTTCACGCAATAATCGCCAAGGGTCTCCAAAGAAATGTCATTGTAAACAAGATGTGAACCCACGAACTCCGCCGATGACGGATGTGTCAGGCCATTGGTGCAAATAAAACGGCGACACAACGCATTTTCATCCTCTGGACTACATCCAGCTGGAAATCTAATAGGGCCATGGACCTGCTACAAGGGAGATCCAGCGGAAGTTTGAGAATGAACGCTGAAGAAGAAGAAGAACTCGCGAACTCTTAGAAACAACGCACATGGCTTAACCATTATACCTGAATGTTTTGCCCTGGTACCACTGTCCACGCCAAAATATAAGCAGATTTAATATGTCCTCTATATATAAAATATTGACACAAGGGGGCGGATTTCATTGGACCAGTCCAGAAACAAGATATACCATACACATATGTAGACAAAATAGATATGACAGGTCTCTTAAGGCAGTCAGGCATCAATCGCAGCACTAACAAACAGCTATGCTTGGTACGCTATCTGCACTTAAACGGCTCAATGTAGAGATATGTTTGTAGCGAGTCCTAGATTACCTATTTAACAATTGACTTTTATCTTTGACGCGAACGAACCTGATTTGTGGTTACTTGCGATCCCTGGCATGGATGAATCCCGCAGTGACAGCTATTACGATGAATGAGAAAGTGGGTTTGAAATCATTTCATTGTCACACGTACAACTGATTCAGTTAGCGTACGTATACGTGATGTAGGGATGACAATTCTGGAACACGTCATCCCTACATCACGTATGTAAGATCTATATGATTGTTTGGCAAGTTTCTTTATTTACGTATATACTCCTGATGGTTCATCCTTTTTAAAGTTATGCATTAGACTTTTTTTTTTTTTCATAGGTGAACAAGAAAGAGAAACTACAGTAAAACTGTCTACAACGTGGTAATTGAAAATGTGTACAATAACACAAAAATAGTTTAATATAAGTTTTACAAATAGGACAAATACACAGGTTAAACGTTTCGATCAGTAGGCCTTTGTCAAGATAAGAACAAATACAGAGTGGGATAGATTAGCCCAAAACAAAAATACATTTAAGGAAAGTATGTAGGCATATATGTTGCCATAGAAGAAATAGATGGGAATAAAGTAGAGTGGATCATAAACATGTTTAGATAAGTTAGTCGTTAATGTTCAGACAGGTATGAGAAGTTGCATTAGCAAGTCGTTGTCACACATATTTATATTCATTAACTTAGTTTCATATTTTCAATGTTGATATATAATATATGCCATATTTTTTAATTGGTAAATTCGTGTATCCGTTGTGTCGAAAGCCAGTAATATTCGACAAGTATAATCGTGGTGATCAATGAAAATCAAGGGGACAGTCAAATGAGTCATTTTAAAAGGATATTTTCCAATTATTCAACATGTCTTCTATTTCCGATGATCTCGGTTCTGTTATTATTTGTTCCGATCTCGAACCCAGACAGACAACAGGCGGACGGTCTCTCATTTCTTAAGATATTTACCAATGTTTTCTACTTAAGTAGATCATTTGACTTAAATCTGGTATTTCCTTCTTATAGTGAGTCATATTGCCAGATTGTACTCCTACAATTTTCTTCAAAGTTACAGAAATATAAGTGATTAAAACTAAACTATCAAGCATTCTAGTCTCACATCTGTTAAAGTATCACGTATTTTTGTGTGGGGTCAATTCTCCACATATTTTCTTCCCTTATAGTTTTTTGGTTAGTCATATTGCCAGAGTGTACTCCCACAGCTTCCAATAACTAGTTTACTTAGTTACAAAAATGTAAGTGTTTCAAACTAAACTAAAAGTGCGTGGGTGTAATTTTCTTAACAAAGCAGAATATGTCAACCGGAATACTGGGTTTTTCCACGCAGACTGAAGAGCTATGTTCGTATGATAAGACAACTCTTGAGTGGTCTGGGCAGGCTGCAATAAGGACCGCACATCCTGGGTCCTCTATGATGAGATAAAATAGATTCTAGATTGTGTTCCGTTTCCTGAAATACGAATCTTAAGTGCGAATTTTGAAAATTTGATAGTTGTCAATGTTATTTTATGTTAGTGGTATCCTCCATGTCGTTCCCTGTTTCTATGAGTCATATTGTGTTACTGAAGACAGGAATTTAAAAGACACTTCAAGACTACGTTTGAAGTGTTTAAATGAATAATTGGCATGTAGGAGTCGAGGAAGGAAAGTAAGATGGTATGATGGTCATCAGTGGGAAGATGGTATGATGTACATCAGTGGGAAGATGGTGTAATGGTCATCAGTGGGAAGATGGTATGATGTACATCAGTGGGAAGATGGTATTATGGTCATCAGTGGGAAGATGGTATTATGGTCATCAGTGGGAAGATGGTATGATGGTCATCAGTGGGATATGATATGTGTGCGTTTCGGAGTGAAACATCCGAATTCAGTATAGATCTCTTGGTCACTTTGACCCTCTGTAGGTTGGGAAAGCAAACTCTATTACTAAATCTCCTTAATCATCTATTACGATATGTATGGCAAGTGACAATGTTTCTATATATTTCTTTTCCTTTTTGGGCACTGGCAACACTGATTAATAGTGTCGGTCGGTTGGTTGGTTTGTTGCTGATCCAGCGGTCTATGCCCTTTGACACAGGTATTATAAAGCTGGGGAGTCTGTGGATTGTCAGCGCACCCCGGGTCAGAGAATAACCATCACAATTCCAAGAATGCAGGTTCATACCTATACACTGCTCCAAACCACTACAGTCAAGATATGGTTCACTGTGCTCATTTCCCGCCACCAATTGACTACTGACTATACAGAAATTCTCTATTTCTCCAGGCATAACGTCATGTCAATATAACGTCATGTCAATATAACGTTATGTCATCAACTACGAATTTTCTGTTGCATGTGTCATTGGTGAGACCTACATACGCAACCGCGTGCATAACTGTGTCAGAACATTTCATCTGAGAAATTACAACATAAAATCATTGACATGATGAGAACACGAAGTTGTGAGATCATGTAGTCGCCCGTGCCAGCTGATATGCCACTAGAAACGAAAATTGGCAAATAGATATAGAGAAATTTCCATGATACACGATGGTGATATAGGGCTGTTCCCATGATACATGATGGTGATATAGGGCTGTTCCCATGATACACGATGATGATATAGGGCTGTTCCCATGATACACGATGGTGATATAGGGCTGTTCCCATGATACACGATGGTGATATAGGGCTGTTCCCATGATACACGATGGTGATATAGGGCTGTTCCCATGATACATGATGACAGAAACTATACTGAAATACATCAGGGCCGTAGATACGATCCAGCCGAGAAGAGGGTTGAGGGTTCTCAAGAAAACATTTTACTTTGTTTTGTGTACAGGAATATCATTTTCCAATCCAGTTTTTTATCAGAGTAGTCTGGCGGAACTAGGCGCTTAACAGATTGCACGTTCTCTAGCAGCGAAACACCTCGTAGGAAATTAGACGTAGTTGACCCAAGTCTCAATACACGCTAACTATTTACACAGAAATTGATACACAAGGACTTGCGTTGGCATGTAAAGTCTAAGGAAAGGGGTGATAAACTGGAACAGAACTGATTCACAATCGTAGCCTGATGGTAGCCTCATAGGTGAATTAAAATAATGTCGAAATCGGATGTGCTACGCTTACATGGCGCAAATCAAACGGTCAAAATGGGACAATGCTTCACAGGCCCACCCCTCCAGTCGGAGGTAAAACCCAGAAAATTCATGTTCGTTATCAAGAACTTTCGTTACTGCATGTTTTCCTGTGAAGGAGCGCAGGAAGACTTTCTATGGACTGTGGAAATAAGAGCCGCCGTGCCATAGCAGACGCTGCGACATTTACAGGAATGATTTGTCAGGAAATCCTGTCCCAACCGGGGTTTGAACCCGGGACCACAAGAGTCTGAGAACGGCGCTCTAACCACACAACCATGCGCTCCACATTATCAAGAACGCAGAAAAAGAGTTGTCTGAGAACAGACCATAAAAAGCGTTGTTTATCTTGCCTGATACGAATATTGAGTTGTTACTTTCCATACACTTTGCTACACCAGCCCATGAAATCACGAAACAAGTTGGATCAGCCTCGAAAAGTGACGTTGTTTCTGTTTTGAAATCTGCAAGACTATTCTGGTGAAAAGCTATAATAATGTTTGTAGTTTCCTTTTCTTTTTTCTTTTCCACATTCGCGTATATAATGACTTGATTTACTTCTTGAGAGGTCTAAGATAGCTAGTTTACTTATCAACAAACACTTATCACTGGGAAGGTATTGATAAACTAACGATAGCTATGGCCTGGATTGTATTGGTGATAATTGTGACCTCCTAGAAGGTAGAATGTTATGTGAATCATTAAGTGCATTTGGTTAATTATGAATTGAAGTGAATGCCAAAGGCAAGGCTACATATGGCGGATACCGCATTGCGAAACAGTAGCACGTAGGCCGTTGACAGATCAGGAGTACTGGAGATAGGTAGAAATATAGTGGGAATCCTCTATAACGCATCTTTTTATAACAAATTTACCTATTTAACAACACTTTTCAAAATCCTGAATATATGTCTTCTTTATGTGTGTACTGTATATAACGAATTTCTGTTTTTACATACACATTTCGTCGGTCCGGATCAAGTTGTTATAACGGGAATTGACTGTGTACAGTTATTGTGGTAGTGTATATAGAGGTAGTTGATTGACTAAAAACCCTTTATGGGACCGTGGAATCCCTCTATAACGCATCCTTATATAACAGATTCCCATATTAAACAACACTTCAAAATACCGCAATCATATGTTATTGCTTATACTGTATGTAATAAAATTATGTTATTACATAGATATTTCGTCGATCTGGACCAAGTTGTTATAACGGGATTCCACTGTATTTATATTTTAACTGTATTCTTGTAAGACACATCATTTTCAACCATGGACAGGAGTCGAACGTGATTATATAAGGGCGTATGCAAGTCCCAAGTTGGTAGATTCCAAACAACGTCATGTATCCTGGCTGATGCGAAAATATAATTGGACACTGTGCGTATACCTTGTATTGCCAGATTATTAAAACCACGGAGTGTTAAGTCAGCCCAGATACGTGACGCTGTTTGGGATCTGCGCGCAGGACTATTCTGGAGAGGGGCTTTGCGTATGCTTATTCAAAATTAAGAGCCAAATAGAGTCATGTAATCATATGGAAACGGATTTCAAGAGAAAATGCATTCAGAGGACCATCAGAATGCAATGAGACAGGCGTTGTTCTGGGACAAACAAGGAAAGAAGAAAAGAATACCGAAATATATGTGAAGAAAAAAGTAAAAAAAAAACAAACAACCTAAGCATTGATGATGGGTAAGACACGGAAGTTACTAGGGGAGACATCCTAATGATAGAAAGAAATAATGTTTTAAATACCAGCAGGGGCGTAGATACGACCTGGTGATTAGGGAGGGAAGAGGGTTTATCTTTAAAAATAAAAGGAAATTTCATCTTTTTCGTGTGACTTTTTTCTGAGAAAATCATGAACGTGGATATGTTGTGAGGTTTACCATACCCCCCCCCCCCCGGTCTGCTTCAAAGAACTAAATGTCATGCTCCTTCTTCCTAAGCACCCTAAGTTTTAAGAAAAACACATTGATGACGCCGTCTTGTATTATGGCGCAAGTCTATTAGTTTATTTTGTATCAACGAAGAAGCAACAAAGCATGGATTAGCAGTTAGACTAGATTATCAACATATGAGACAGCGTTACCACCGCTTTCTTTTGTCCTCCGAACTTGGAACTTTTCAAAATGTTGGGTGGTAACGCTGATACGAGACAGAAGGCCTTGGACATACATGATAGCCAGCATGGGATATAAATTTAATACTACACGTAATCATATAGGTAAATTAAGAGAAAGATGGACAGAGAGTGAGACAGATAATAGAGATTGAGAGACGACGCCATGTATGCAGAAAGATAAGTTACGTATTTAGTTATTGGGATAGTTCTAGTCTCGGCTGGCGCCAGTCAAGATGTCCCAGTTCTCATGTGGACACTCAGATCAAGATAATTCGTTCATGCGGTCATCAAATTTCAAGTTTAGATTTACATAGAAAAGTGATTTTCTTTTTAAAGTGTCAATGCTAGCGTCTATGAATCTCTTATCAAACATACAGACAGGAATAGACAGACATACTGACTGGAAGAAGGATGGATGGACGGACAGAGTTGTGGACAGATATATGGATGGATTAGTGGGTGGATAGATAGATAGATGGACAGGCAGAGATTAGATAGATAGATGGATGGATGGATGGATGGGTGGATGGATGGATGGATAGATAGATAGATAGATAGATAGATAGATAGATAGATAGATAGATAGATAGATAGATAGCCCAAATCATCCTTAGAGTACTGTTGGTCAAAGAAAAATACGGGCCTGACATCCTGTATGACATATGGCGTGACACATGGACCCTCGTGTCTTGATGGCGTGACACATGGGCCCTCGTGTCTTGATGGCGTGACACATGGACCCTCGTGTCTTGATGGCGTGACACATGGACCCTCGTGTCTTGATGGCGTGACACATGGGCCCTCGTGTCTTGATGGCGTGACACATGGGCCCTCGTGTCTTGATGGCGTGACACATGGGCCCTCGTGTCTTGATGGCGTGACACATGGACCCTCGTGTCTTGATGGCGTGACACATGGGCCCTCGTGTCTTGATGGCGTGAGATGAACCTCACCTTTTTTCCATCTTTATTTCATTTACTTTTTGTCGGCGGCGAGATCAAAGACTGGCCTAATGTGTAATCCAGTGTGTGAGAAGAGACGATAGTTTGTGCCAGTTTCTCTCAAGATTTGCCGACTCCAGGTTCCGTCTTTTCTCTAGAATGTAATGCATCCCCCCCCCCCATCTATTCCCTGCTTGACAAAGCTTCCCTCTACTCTGCCTTGACATCCAATTTGTGTCATCGTTATATAATTTCTGTCGACTGGTGTAGAAGAATACGTCTCGGCACAGCTTAATTTCCTCGAGGTTTGTTAATTTCTTTGTTGCCTGTTCTCTAGTTCATTTTAACATTTTACATCTTGACAACATCTCATCTGATGCCTATGGTTCCCTTTGCACGCTGGTTAAACACACTCATTACTATACCTTGTTGGTGCCCGCTTTTACACTTGTGTAAAATTAAATATTCGCTATTTCCTTACATTAAAATGTAAATAATTTCATTGCAAATAAAAGAAGTACAATCTAATCCCATTATAACAACTTGATCCAGTATAACAACTTGATGCAGATCAACAAAAATGTGTATGTACTAACAGAAATTCCTTCAGTACTACAAACAACGAATAAATATAATTGGAGATTCTGAAAAGTGTTATTAAAAGAGAAATTTGTTATAAAAGGATAGATATTCCACTGAATAAAAGATGAATTTGTTATAAAAGGATAGGTATTCCACTGAATAAAAGATGAATTTGTTATAAAAGGATAGATATTCCATTGAATAACTTCTCTAATTTTTGCAAAAGTGTGGTCTACAACTTAGATTTCGAAATTAGCTAACAAAATAGTGACAGTAAAAGAGAGGCAAATATAGTGAGAGGCAAAGGCAAAATAGTGAAAGGCAAAGAGTGGCAAAACAGTAAGTGAGAGGCAAAGAGTGGCAAAATAGTGAGAGGCAAAGAGTGGCAAAATAGTAAGTGAGAGGCAAATAGAGGAAAAATAGTGAGAGTATGAAAAATAAACATGAACTTATTCATAAAAAATATCACAAAAAACGTTAACAGGAAGTAATACAAAGAAAATATATAATATATTCGTTACTTATTACATTAAAAAAAAATATACGAACTATCTAAAAAAAATATACGAACTGTCAAACAATATACGAACTCTCAAAAAATTTACGCAATGTAAAAAAATAGTATATGAATTGAAAAAAAAAGATTGTAAAGGGGTAGAGGATTAATTTCATTGTATTCAGGTTACCGCATATCTACTCCACCCCTCTCATTGAAGCGGATGAAATTGAGAGCATGGTTGCCCAAAGTACTACTCGTATCACGTGACTTGGTCGTTTTAGAAGAGAATCTACGGGGATTTCCTAAAAAAACAAAGTCCATCTTCATTTGTAAATAAGACGTTCCTAGTGGGATTTGAACTCGCGGCCTCTTTACAACAATGCGAGCGGCGTATCTACTACGGGATAAATGTTCCAGTGTAGGGAAACACCCATAAACAGGAAGTAAGTGGCTGGAGTAACACAGAGCAAATATTATCTGTATCTCGTTGTTAGGTTGTTTTATGTCTTATTTTGGTAACACTTCTACCTATGTTTGTTCATCGTGTTATCTACTGCGCCAAGTAATACAAGTACGATGTATAAATATATTCTTTACTCATTAATTATGTAATTAATTTTTTTTAAATATACGCATTATCAACAAATAGTAAGAGAGGAGAGAGTCACAGATAAGACACACATTGTAAGAGTCACAGATACACACATTGTAAGAGTTACATATAGACACACATTGTAAGAGTCACAGATAGACACACATTGTAAGAGTCACAGATAGACACACATTGTAAGAGTCATAGAGGGCCACGGGCTGATAAAAATGAAATCAGCTGATGATGTGGAGTATTGTGACTGTGACGCTGTCGCTTGTGGTTGCTAAAATGTATCCTTTTATCAATTAAGTACATCAAAATGGAGGTTTTCTTTAAAAAAGCACAAATAATAATACAGATAACACAATTGAAAAGTTTACCTCCATCACCGTGGATATGTCCTCGTACGTAAGGTATGTGAGCTAGCTTCTGGTGGTTAGAAGATCCGTGAGTTTGTACAAGGAAATTTTGATGAAATAATCACACAAGTGGTGAAACAATGTCGTGCCGGTACAAATCACACAAGTGGTGAAACAATGTCGTGCCGGTACAAAACAATTGAATTGTGCGTGTTGTTATTGAAGAATACAACGAAATGTGTTAAATAAAGTGGTTCGTTTTATTTCTTGATTTGGTTCTGTCTGGGTACAGATGGCGAACTAGCTAATCAACAACATAGCGTGTGTTCTAGCTGACAGTAGCAAACAGGATGTTTTTAAGATTTAAATTAACGTTGGACTCAAGACAACAAGTGCCCAGATGTCAAGTCTGACTCTCGCGAAACCTGGCAGCATCGCCGCATTGAAGGTAACCAGGCAGGAATATGGCAAGCGCCTGTGGCTGACTCGGTCGCAACGCACGACTCCCTACCCACTTGTAGTTCTTTTTCAACGTTTTTGTTCCTGTCGTCTGTTTCTTGACCCGGGGACTTGGCAGCCGAGATTCTCTCAACGCCAGGTATGGGCAAATACAGGTCAGAGCTGGAGGGGGATGGATTGGAGGATTAAACAGTGATGTGGGTGGGGAGGTGGTTTAAGCGTGGGACAAATGTGCTTCTTGAGAATTCAGATCTTCACAGGTAGTATCAGTGGTGAGAGTGATGCACAGGAAGAAAATAGAACCTGGGGAGGGAATGACGGAAGAGGATAGGGGTGACATCAGGTAGGTACGACAGGTAACACAATGATCAATCAAGACCGGACCGGCCCTCCCAGGACCGATATACATCACAGAGTTTGATTTATATACTTTATTACGAGTACTATTGCCGTTTCCGCATAAAAGCCAGGCTGAAACAACCTTCAACATCGGCCCGATATAACTAACTCTCCGGTCTTTGGTTCAAAGTTTTGTGCCTCTGTCACAATATTTTATTCCCCATTTAACAAACAAGTCTCCAACATTATGCCGTGGTGATGCACTCTGATAGAGTATAACTCGTCCATCTCAAGACCGCCTACTTGTATATGTCTAACACTTGCTCGTCTTTCCTCTACCCTACCCTCAAGTAATGTCTTCAACATGATATCATATCTTTTCATATGTCCAACATATTTCATTTATTTTATCTTTTGTTTCCTTTTAATATTTATTTTTCAAACGCAGTGTTGCTACAATCACTTTCTGTTTTCTCCTCTTTCCTAGACGTTTTCTTTATTATTTCTATATACCAACATCTCAACGGCATCAATTGTGTCTTGCAGTTTTTTTTTTTCATTATCTATGTTTCTGAGCCATACATTAATAAGCATTCATTCATTCATTTTACAACTTTCAATAGCATTTTGTGACGTTTATAGATGTAAATATTTTCCCCATGCCAGTGATGTCACTTTTAGTCATTCACATTCTCCGTTTAAGTTTGGTTTCAAATCTAACGTCATCTGGGATTATGTGTCCTGTATATAAGAGACCGTCTTAGTGTTGTATATAGTTATATCTCCGTGTATTGTTGTTCGTTTTATTTAGCAATGGTTTCCACTCAATTTTTACAGATTTGCATTTTGTATTTAATTATACGACAGAAATCTTTGGACTCTGGCGGAGTGATACAGTCGAGTCTGTGATGGGCAAGTTACCAGTGGCGGAGTGATACAGTCGAATCTATTATAGAGAAGGTACCAGTGGCGGAGTGATACAGTCGAATCTATTATAGAGAAGGTACCAGTGGCGGAGTGATACAGTCGAATCTATTATAGAGAAGGTACCAGTGGCGGAGTGATACAGTCGAATCTATTATAGAGAAGGTACCAGTGGCGGAGTGATACAGTCGAATCTATTATAGACAAGGTACCGGTTTCGAATCTCGCCACAGTTCAGCATCAGGACCGTTCAGGAAAACAATAGAAAACTACTGAACGTAAATATAATACCTATAAAATCACTACAGCTAAAAAAAGTGATGTGATGATGGTGTCCTGAATAGGATAAGCTAAGCCCAATCTTACTGGGACAGAATGGCAGTCAAGTTCTTACGCTCTCTTAACAAGATCATTTTTCTATATTCAACCTTGGATTGATAGGAACAGGCTCTTAAAAAACATGGATTCAGTGATCATTCTAAAAGTAATATTTAGTCAGTGGTTCTCATCTTTTTCACACAGCAAGCACCGCTCAGATGTAATAAATTAGTATGCGAACACCATCATTTCGGATGAAAGAAAAAGTGAAATTAAAAGTGAAAATGAAAACTGGTCACATTGCTGCTTTTTTTGCACCGTACTAACCCATTCTCTGTGTCTTTCACAAAAATGCTTGATCAATCGAGCAAGTGACATGCCGAGTGGCGTATGCGATCACGTTTCTCCACAACTATCAGTCTCTTGTATCGTTAATAAGTTTGGTGACATATCTTTTGGGGGTGTCACAGACAGAACGGTGTCGTGCTATGATGCAGATAGGCGGCCCCAATCAAAATACATTTACGGGGGCGGTATTTCGAAAAAAAAAATCTTTCAAACGGGCCGATATTTCGAATAAAAAAATTTTTAACGTGCCGATATTTCGAAGAAAAATCTTTTAAACGGGCCGATATTTCGCAGACTTGCATCATACTGAGAAAATTAACCGCACGGTCCAGGTCACAGTGACAACACATCCAGAAATTTCTCTCTATCTTTCTCTGTCTCTTCTCCCCTTGATCTTTTCTGTGGTTACTAAATTAATTTTGAGTGTCACTTTGAGACATTTGGTGTAGAAAGATCACGCGTCTCTTATCCGCTACCATCCTGATGAGTTTAGAAACTAAACACCTTGTCCAGTCCTGGATATTATCCACCCATGTCTTCTTCTGCCCTCCACAGCACCTTGAAGAAAATATTTTGGCATCGAAGAATGTTTTCTGTCTCATCATCGTCTAATAGTGTTTTCTTGTCTTGTCTGATCATTGTCTAATAGTGTTTTCTTGTCTTGTCTGATCATTGTCTAATAGTGTTTTCTTGTACTGTCTCTGATCATCGTCTAATAGTGTTTTCTTGTCTTGTCTGATCATTGTCTAATAGTGTTTTCTTGTACTGTCTCTGATCATCGTCTAATAGTGTTTTCTTGTCTTGTCTGATCATTGTCTAATAGTGTTTTCTTGTACTGTCTCTGATCATTGTCTAATAGTGTTTTCTTGTCTCGTCTGATTATTGTCTAATAGTGTTTTCTTGTCTTGTCTGATCATTGTCTAATAGTGTTTTCTTATCTTGTCTGATCATTGTCTAATAGTGTTTCTTGTCGTCTGATCATAACCTAATAGTGTTTTCTTGTCTTCTGTCTCTGATTACATTCTAATAGTGTTTTCTTGTCTTGCGTGATCAGTCTAATAGTGTTTTCTTGTCTTCTGTATGATCACTGTTTAATAGTGTTTTCTTGACTTACCTGATCACTGTATAATAGTGTTTTCTTGTCTTGTCGGATCACTGTCTAATAGTGTTTTCGGATAAATGAATAATCTTCTTCTTCTACCTTGGTTCTCAGAAACCCAAAGATAAACATTATACAACCACACAAGCGAAATTATTTGTATTATATTTACAGATTTACTTTCATATTTGCTCATTCTGACAGAAACATCCGACTTCGTATTTTTTCCGTATAACTTTGATACTCTATGGAATGAGACATCCAGCTTCACAACAAACACTCCTTCCTTGGTCGCTTCCTAACACGTATATCTCTGTCTTAATAACAGTATCCTTTGCTCCCCTTTCGGGCCCGAGTATCACGGATTTTAAAGAATACTGTTGACGTGAAGCGGATAATTAAAACTTGACCCCGTCATGTAGTCATCTATCTATGTAGGGTTGACCCGTTGGGCCAGTATGATTCTCAATTGTTCATACAATTCTGAGAGTCTTGTTCCAACAGGCAAAGCTTAGAACACAGTAATGAAATTCTGTTAATCACCGGAAACACATATAATAGCACACACAATTCGAAGTTTCGACCAAAAGATCTTTATCAAGAATATACACACAACTAAAAAACGGCAAGCACGAACATGTCAGTCTTAACGTCGATTTGTGTGTTATTATATGTGTTTCCAGTGATTAGCAGAACTCTATTACCTTGATAGAAGCTTCACCTGTCGGATTTCACTGCAGTGAGTGTATCAGTATTTTCCTCCAAATCGTCCCAACCCCATCTACAACATTATCTTATATCATTATAACATTATCTGACTGGGGAGTCCAGATCAACCTCTCCAAAACGGTGACAACCATCTTCTCACTTTCAAACCACCACGAAAAAGCAAATCTTAAAGTAAATGGAAGTGAGCTAGCACATGTGGAGAACCCTACATATCTAGGGGTCACACTAGACAAGCGGCTCACCTGGAAACCACACCTAATAACCACCGAGCAAAAAGCAACCAGGAGGCTATCCTTGATGAAGAAACTTGCAGGAACAAGCTGGGGAGCACATGGAAATATTCTCCCAAAAGTCTACATGGGTACAGTCAGACCTGTAGTAAACTATGGAATGACAGCCTGGGCATCAGCATCAAAAACAAACACTAATCGCCTATCTAAAGTACAAAATGCAGGACTTCGACTTATCTCTGGAGGGATGAAAACCACTCCAATCCATGCAATGGAAAAACATGTAAACATCCGCCCACTGGATGACAGAAGAGAAGAAAGAGTGCTTGTTCAAAGGGAAAAAAATTAAGCGCACGCCAAACCATCCGATGTATGCGCAAATTTCTAGATCAACCACAAGCAGGTTGAAGAGAACCAGCTTCTGTCACATCTCTAAAGATATCCATGAACAACATAAAGAAATTCTCACAAACCTCCCAAATGAAATTGAAACACTAACGGACTTTGAAGAGCCAGGCAATAATCTCCAGAATGTCTCCATAATAACACAGGTTCCTGGAATAATTAATAAGAAATACCAAACTCCACCTCAACTAAAAGCATTGACACTGGAGATGATAGAAATAAAATACAATCCCAAGGATTGGACACTTGTCTACACAGATGGATCGGCAGAAGGAGCAGTAAGGAATGGAGGAGGTGGAATTTTTATAAGACTCACAGATGGGAAGACAATATTAAAAGCTTTTCCAACCGGGAAATACTCCTCTAATTTTAGAGCAGAAGCAGTTGCACTCCATCAAGCACTGAAAGCCTTCACTGAACCAGGACTGCCAAGATCAAAGAAGATATCCATATTCACAGATTGCAGATCCCTACTGGAATCAATCCAGAGCAATAGAAACGAAAGCCTTCTGTACAACATCAGACATGAGCTAAGACAGATCCAAAAATCAACAGCTATTGCCCTTCAGTGGATACCATCACACTGTGGAATCATGGGAAATGAGAAAGCGGATGCTCTGTCAAAGGCAGGAAGTGAAATGGAACAACACAGACACCCACTGTCTTACGGAGAAGTAAAAACAATAATCCGCAACACATACTCAGCAAAGTGGAAGAAAGAAATGGAAGGGGAATACGAACATGATGCAATACATCTTCTCCAAAGATATCAACAGACCACAATATTTCACCTTAGAACAGGCCACTGCAGACTGTTGGTTCACCTTTATCGATTAAGGATCTCATACATAGATGAATGTCCATGTCGATCCGGAACCCAGACTCCAGAACACATACTTCAGGACTGCCCAACATACAAAGAGCAAAGACAGCAGACCTGGCCAGAGGATACAGACTTGAGGCAAAGGCTATGGGGCAGCCGCTCTGACCTGGAGAAGACAGTGGACTTCGTCATGACGACAGGTCTGACGGTATAGCATAACCACATGCTTAACGCAGAAGAAGAAGATCTCATATCCCACAAGGGAGGTAACATAGCCATGTCTAAACCTATAGCCACCAATAATTTATTTCTGGTTACATTCTTTGTTCTAATTTAAACTCCCATTTACTCCCAACCACGAACAGCCTAAGGGCGCGACTCATCAGAAACGGCTCTTGCTACCGCAGCTCCTCAAAAGTCTCCGACGCCAAAGATCTAGACACGCCTAAAACTTCCTGAATCATCTTCACTTAAATCCAAGTAAACTGCGATCTCTAGCCTGGGGGAAGTCAAAGTCACTGAAGCGTATACAACATTCCAGTATCTTGATGGCTATAGCAATACCCTAAAAGCCTGTCTAATAATAATATAGGCCGTTTTTGTTTTAAGATCCTGACCAGAGATGCATACAACCGTGACGAGGATCTTGGTAGTTCGTGCACTAGTAATGACAAGAAATAGTGGCCTGCATTTGGAAGTAAAGAAACTTTGATACTACACGAAAGACGGGGAATTAAAAGCCACATTAGAGTAGGAGTTCAAAAATAAGGACAGGAGAAGGTGGTGTTACAGGGTAATAAGTATTTCAGAAAGGAATTAGTAACAGGGTAATAAGTATTTCTTCTTCAGTGTTCATTCTCAAACTCCCGTTGGATCTCTCTTCTAGCAGGACTATGGTCCTATTAGATTTCCAGCAGGATGTAGTCCAGAGAATGGAAATGCGCTGTGTCGCCGTTTTATTTGCGCCAATGGTCCGACACATCCGTCTTATGTGGTAATAAGCATTTAAGAAAGGAATAAGTAACAGGGTAATAAGTAATATGTATTACAGAAAGGAATGAGTAACAGTGTAATAAGTAATATGTATTACAGAAAGGAATTGCGATGGCTCATTGTTTAGTTTCGTAATTGGATTTGTCATGTTAGTGTTGGTAGCATATCGTATTCAGGACGTAGCCATCAACCCAGCATTTTGTGAAATATGTTCAGTAGTTTGTCATTGCTTTCCGGATGTACATTTGCTTGTGGTTGGGTTCGAACTCGGTACCTTGGCCGTCACAGACGCACTCTGTATCATTCGGCTAAGGGTCAGGTTGCCAGGTTAGATTCTTCAATTCAAGTGAAAATGTTCAGATCCCACACGGTTTTTTGGTCGATCAAAGAATTGAATATTAGATCTACGGAGGAGTAAAGTTGGTGGGAGTGATGCTGACCACACCATTCCTAAGTATGTTGTTGGTTATAATGAAATACGGATCTAAAACTGTACATTATTCGTTTATACATCTTAATATGGAACCGCTACTCCTGACACAGAGACGTGATTTGTGTTGGACGTCAATATACTTTTTACAACTATGTGTACATCATCTCTCTCCAACTCCTGCAAACTAGCAGGATGTAGTCCTGAGAACGGCATGCTTTGTGTCGTGATTAACAACTTTTCTCCAATACCTGAGTCTTTCCGTCAAACACATCTGACATCAGCATTGCTTCTAGATCACTGTGACCCTATATGGAATGCAGCTTACTCTATACTGCATAACTTCCCATACCCCTTAGTCGACTCCTACGTCGTGCATAGAAAATAAACAGTGTTACTGTCCCCTTTCGGGTCTCGTAAACAGGCAGGGGTTTACCTAACTATCTCATAAACAGGCAGGGGTTTACCTAATTATCTCGTAAACACGCAGGGATGTACCTAATTATCTTGTAAACAGGCTGGGATTTGCCTATCTCGTAAACAGGCAGGGGTTTGCCTATCTCGTAAACAGGCAGGGGTTTGCCTATTTCCAGAGAGATAGATCTGAGAATAACATTATGACCCGCCTGGAGGCATAGACCGCCTGGCGATAAGCTGCCAAGCAGACACTGGGCGTAAAATTACACTTTTATCTTTCGCCTTGGAGCTACTGGGACAGTCAGAAGTAATCTATCATAGAGTTTGTTTCAAATACAGTGGAATTCCAATATAACAACTTCGACCAGAACGACGAATTATGTATGCAATAACAGAAATTCGCTATCTACAGTACATACAATATAGAATAAATAGAACTGGGAATTGTGAAAAGTGTTGTTATATGGTCTATAGAGAAATATGTTATAACAATGCGCTATAAAGGGACTCTACTGTATTATCACCTTCTCCACTGGAGACATATAGGAATATACTGCAGGTATTCCTTGCCAATGATAAAAAACGTGAACAAAATGGAGGAACAGTATTATTTGTATGTTATTCATGAACTAAGCCTTATCATGAATAGCCCTACGTGCAGATCTCAGCATCAAATATCGTGGCTAATAAAACATTAGTTTATTGGCTACGTTGCGTATAGTTTGTGTTTTCATTTAATTAAAAGCACGGGAGACGTAGGATCTGCCAAGATAAATGACGTTGTATGGAATCAGTGCACAGGGCTTTTCTAGATAAGGACTTGGTTTCACAGCATTGTTATGGTCTGTGTTCACGAAGTTAACTTTCACATTTCATGGTGTTGTACTTTCATGCACAAGAAAGCATTTGAAGAAATGCAGGAATCAAAGACATAAGGTGGGCGTGACACGTCACATTGCAGATATAATGAAAAGCGACCGTGAATGTCGCATTCATAAAAGTGGATGTCAGGGGCGTGTTCACGTAAGTGCATATCAGAGACGTGTGTACATAAGTACATTTCAGGGATGTCTTTAAATAAGTACATCTCAAGGACGTCTTTACATAAGGCCTTTCAGGGACGTCTTGAGTGCACCTGAAAGACGTCTTGGTGCAATCAAATTTGGAGAGTGTAACTAGCTTTAGTATACAGGCCAGAGGTAGACAATCTGTTTGGATCGTTGGGGACTATCTGAGTTTGTTTTTTCCTGTGGTATATGCACCCCCCACCCTTAAAAAAACATGTTGGAGACCACATACATTTCCACTTAGTTCTGGGATCATCGCATATGGCACTGTTATATAATCATGGACCGCCGAAGACGGATGTATTGGACCATTGACACAAATAAAACGACGACACAACTCATTTCCATTCTCAGGACTACATCCTGCTAGAAATCTAGTATGACCATGGTCCTGCTACAAGGGAGATCCAGCAGGAGTTTGAGAATGAATGCTGAAGAAGAAGAGATATAATTATGGCAGTCAGAAAAATAGACTTGGTCTTTCGGATTTGTCTCGTGGGCTGTAGTTTTCCTGCACTGTTACACGCTCCTCCTATATATTTCTCTAATCGTTTTTTAATGAATTCGTTCTGTCTAAAACTAACACTAAACTATTATCTCAATATAACGTTTATATCACACTAAACTATTATCTAAATATAACGTTTATATCACACTAAACTATTCTCTCAAAATAACGTTTATATCACACTAAACTAGTATCTCAATATAACGTTTAACACTAAACTATTATCTCAAAATAACGTTTATATCACACTAAACTATTATCTCAAAATAACGTTTATGTCACACTACACTATTATCTCAAAATAACGTTTATATCACACTACACTATCATTTCACAAATTTTTCACATCATACTAAACGTTACTTTAAACGTTACGAAAACAAATGTAACAAAATAACAAAAGGGAATGTGAAATTTCTCGCGGGCTCTCCCTACTCAGCCACACTGAGAAAATATATGCTAAAATACTAGAACAAAGAACAAGACACATCATAGAACAACAACTAAGTTCAGCCCAATTTGGTTTCAGAAGAGGAGTAGAATGCACAGATGCACTATTTACCCATAGACAACTAAGGGGAAAAAGCTATTGAATATGACAAAAAGCTAAACATCATTTTTGTCGATCAAGAAAAAGTGTTCGACAGAATAAACAGAGACATACTATGGGAAACGTTAGAAATATACGGAATCAAGGGACAACTACTACACAACATAAATGCATTATTTTTTTTTTAAACAGCCAAAGCAACGTGGGACAACATTTCATAGGGAATAGAAAGATAAAACCAGCAGGGTACATCAAAGTAAGAGAAGACATACATAGCATGACAAGGAAAGAAATGGTAGACGAAATAGTGGTGATATATAGGCGATTGAAATAGGGTACAAATTTAAGAATATTTTTTTTTAAACCGGCAACTTCTCAAACTGAACTTTTATTTGATATCCAACTTAACTTTATCGTATAATCTACTTTCTTTATAGTATCATCTACTTTCTTTATAGTATCATCTACTTTCTTTATCGTATCATCTACTTTTTTATCGTATCATCTACTTTCTTTATCGTATCATCTACTTTCTTTATCGTATCATCTACTTTATTTATAGAATCATCTTTCTTTATCGCATCATCTACTTTCTTTATCGTATCATCTTTCTTTATCGTATCATCTACTTTCTTTATCGTATCATCTATTTTCTTTATCGTATCATCTACTTTCTTTCAGATCCATCAATACAACACCTGGGGCATAAACCAGTGCTTTGCAATCCGACGGATGCCATACTGCTCTCTGCCCAGAGTCTTTCTTCTCTTTATTTTCGCTTTATAATACTTTATGCCTTGCAACCCCTTTATGTCTTGTAGTGTCAGAGGTAGAAGCGTTTTCTGAAGATGGCCTTTTTGTGTGCTTTTATTTCTGTAATCTATCTTTTTTATGGTCTGTCCCTGGTTTTGTATCCATCATGTCAGCATAGCAACTCTTGCTTGAGGGGGAATATCTTACGGTGAGAGCACGTGAAAAACCATTTAATATGTTGTTTTCTGATGTAATCCACATACGACAGACATAATTAACCAGCGACTAACACAATGTTTGTTAGTCATCTGATGTTTTCATTTCTGATTCTGTTTTTGATTGTTACTCCGATAATTCTACGTAGACAAGTCATTTCTGTTTTAACAAGTTTTAAGACAATGGGTAAAGTTTTGAGTAAATAGGAGCATGAGTGTGAGAATAGAACGTTGGTATCACACTAGTCATGTCTAGAGTTCGATCCCCTGTAAGTACTCGGTTTTTATTCCTGTTACAGGATACATTTAAAAAAGTCACCCTGTTCATGACGTGGCGACAGCAAGAGCATGCGGCCTTTATCACACAGCTACAAAATCCCTCCGTGCAACCCCTTAACGGGAAACATGCAGTATTTGATATGCAGTATTTGACAGTTTTTGTTGTTGTTTTTTTTTTTGTGCACAGTAAATGGGCATTATAACATAGAAGCATTGAGGATTTATTAATAAAGAAAGAGAATGCAGCACACGGGAATTGAACATGATGGCACCCACTCGCCCAGCAACTTGAGTCAATAAGTTTTCCGTCTTCGACCACAAGTCTTGACTAAAATCGCATTTTTTGGTGGATGCATTGTGGTAGAAGATGGAAAACGTGTCTGAAGTTGCAAGGCATAGACATGCCTTCTCATAATTGTTCAACAAAAAATCTTTCTAAATTTTGCTGGTACATTACGGGCAGCTGTGGCCACATTTTTAACGAAACAAATACGTATATTATTTAATGAAATGCTACATCGATAAAGACGCATTTCACAGTAGCTAAGACTACTGGCGGATCCAGCGATATACCCGCTACACACTGAGATCCCCCTCGCCCTCCCATTGGATGACTAGATACCGAGGATGAGGGGGGTGGGGGGCTCTAAGTGCGTAACGCGCAGATCGATACAGACCTATCGGCTTTTAAATCTGAGTTCAGTGAGGTCACAACAACGGAATCAAACTACGCATAATATTTAAAAATGTTCAAATCTGGCCACTTCTACGCGTAATGAACCGTTATCCTCTCTATTTTTGTCATCTGATATCCATTTTAACGCTCGTCTGTTTCTAATAAAATCATTTTTACAATAACAACCTGTTTATGACGATGACAACCTTGACGTTAAGTCAGTCTGTAATTTCTAATCACAGATGTAAAACATTTCTAGTAAAACCATCAGTAAACAAAATCTCGGTGCACACGACCTTTTACAAAAGGCAGTTAACAGTGCAGGGGTGTCCATGGAAAATCTCAAGGAGAGGAGGTTCAGGACGTATTAAAATTAACCGTTAAAAAATCCCAATACATTACTCTTATGATGAGTTGAGTCAGAGAGTCAAGTGTGGATAAACACTTCTATTACTATTACTGTGACTCCTGAGAAGCACGAGCCAGCTGGCAAACAGGAGGTAACGTACATTGAAGTGAGGGATGTTGTGATACAGAGAGGCACGCGACCATATCAACAAAAAAAAAGAAGAAGTGCATGTATCATATTAGTAATAATTTAATAATATCATGTATAGGACAATGCTTTTACAAATTTCCGTAAAATATGTCTTAAACGGATGCTTTATAAAACGAAAACTTGTCTTTAACAGAACTATTTTCCAGTCCCGACATTTTTTAAAAACTGTTGAGTAAAAACATGTTAAATTTCAATGAATTAAGGGAAAGGCTAGCGGGGAAAATATGAAAAAATTGCTTTATGCGGAAAAACTTAGAAAGAACTTCGGGAGACCAATGCAGTCTTTTTACAAATAGTCGAATCGATTTTTTTTCGGCCAGAGTCGCAAGATAGGACAGAAAATGCAATACTATCGAGTCAGTCGAGACATTAAAAGATAGAAACATTAGAGTCAGGATTGTCTAAGGATGTTGCAGTTATCATGATTTACAGTTTAGCGTGATATCTGCGCCTGTCGGTCCGATTAATTCGATTTCAGCGTATTTTGCGGGTCTTTTATTTGTATCATCTACGGGATAGAACAGCCATGAGTACCCTTCCCCCACAAAGCCACTTTCCCCCCTTAGTAGTCTCTTTCAATATGAATGACAGATATCCTCGACATTCTTTGTCTCTCAATCGGATTCACAACACACGCATGTACAAGAACAAAATGCCCCCCCCCCCCTAATTGAAAAACTCAATTTTATCAGTGTTTTATCAGTGTACAACCTCGTTCACTAGGAAATCGATTGTGCATCAAATTGAACACCATACTTTTCTACTAAACTGTCTCACTGCGATTATGGTACTCCGATCTCCCACAAACTAAAAACATACTTTTAGACAGTCACAATATATATGCATTGAAATCTTGTACAAGTTCAGACATGGGTACCCAAAGTAGCAAATTATGTTATACTTTACCCTGTACAGTTTGATAACTTATGATAACCATAACAGCGATTCTGTTATCAAGAGGTCAGAGGTTGGAGATGGAAGCAAAGCAAGTACTTGAAAGATTACAGAGAAATAGGCTGTCCTGAGACTACATTCTTCTATCTAGTGCAAGGGAAAAATAATAGAGATATGTGGTGCAGTATTGAGTATACTATAGGCTGTAGCTGTATACAAATTTTGGGGGATGTGTGACGAGGTACTGTGTACTTTATAGGAGATGTGTGACAAGTACTGGGTACTTTAAAGGGATCGTGTGACAAAGAACTATGTGCTTTATAGGCAATCATGTGACGAAGAACCCAGAACGTTATAGGAGACGCGTTCCCTAACACTTGCACTAATACAGTATCCCTGTGACGAAGTGCCCGGAATGTTGCAGATGTATGACAGTCATAATCATCAGGTGCCATGCCGGCTGGCGTAGGCGATCATGGCTCTCCAGTGCGCTGTGACTCCAGTATTATGTACCAGAATCGTTGTCGTTTCCCTGCCGTGTGAGTTTGTTAAACTAATATTTTCTCACGTTGTCGCCCTCTGTCTCTGTTGCCATCAATCTTGCCTGTTGTGACTATGTTCTTCCGAACTCGTGGTCTCATAACCTGGCTTAAAAAAAAGATTGTCTTTTTCTTTTATTACTGATTAAGACCTGTCTCGCATTTAACTCTTTCAACACATCTAACTTAGTTTTCCTGGAACTCCATGGTACTCTCAGCATTCATCTGTAGAACCACATCTCTATTGTTTCTAATTTTCCAATATCTTGTCTGTTTATTATCCAAGAATCGCAGTGACAAAGTACTGGCATCATTACAGAACACGCGTGACGAAGTACTGGAAGCATAAAAAAGATACATGTGACATAGTACTTGGAACATGATAGAGACGTTTTGCGAAGGATGTATAATTTTATAGAGGGTTTGTGCAATGGAAGTAGTAGGCGTAGTACATATTACTGAGAAGTGTTGGTCTCCAAGCATTGCATGTTTCTGAGAGTTGGGGTCTTATAGGCATTAAAGAGAGCTCTGGAGGACCCCCCCCCCCCTCCCGAGCATACACAAAGGCAATTAAATATATGAAACACCCCTACACAAAGACAATTGCATATATGAAACACCCCTACACAAAGACAATTGATTGTATGAAACACCGCTGCAAGACAAGTGCATATATGAAACACCCCTACACAAAGACAATTGCATATAGGAAGCAAGAGCTTAAATGTGTGTAATTCCGGAGAACAGAAACTAATAACATACTTTCATTCGTTGTTTCTCGTATCAAACTTTGACCTCTGTTCTAACATGCCAGTTTCACCGATTGTCTGACCTGAGTTCAATCGGTATCTGGAAGTACCAGCACGTGGCATAGGCCGTCGCCTAATCACTGACTATCGGCACTTCAGAAGACTAACATTAGAATGTACAGGTAATCTTCAATAACTTTCCGATCCGGGTAAGTCGAACATTGATAAGGTGTCCACATATAGGTGTGTAAGTATCTTGTGACTGTCACCTGATGAACAATGCCTTATAAAAATAAATGCCGGAAACAGTGCATAGTATTGATTACATATCCTACCTGACAAGTGTTGTGCCGTCAATCGTATATTATGTCTTACACTCCAGACCATACGCCCTACAGTCCACAATATGTTATGTCTTATGTCTTATACCCCGGACCATACGCCCTACAGTACCCAATACGTTATGTCTTACACTACAGACCATACGTCGAAAGTAACGTATTTCGTTTTTCCCGTGATTTTCATTGCTTCTCAACACAAAGTATACACGAAATAGACATGGAAAAAGTTAAATGCATCACATTAGAAAAATGAACTCCGATGAGCCACGCACAAGAACAGTGAATCTAGACAAGGGTTGTTTTTAAAAAATTACTCTTCCAAGGTTATGTGAATTTTACTTATAACATCATTGGGACAGAACGGTGTTTATCAGACAGACAAAATAATTTATCAGTATTATAAACTTAAGAAATACGACTATATTAAAGAAAAAGTATAATATAAAATGTTTATATGAAATAGAGCAGGTTAGTCAAACTATCACTAACAGCTTACTACAGAAGGTACTAGTAAAAACAATAACTATGATATTACTGCGGTTATCTCCCTTAGTCAAGTACCACTACTGAGACAAACAAGAACAGAAGATTGGCTAAATACATTGGATATTTACAGCCGACGGGAATTGAACCAGGTCTGTTCGAGCAGCAACACTGCTTTGCAACACAAGTAAATAGGTTTTCCGTACTTGACCAACCACATCCCCCAAAAAATGATATGGTCTCGTCAAGACTTTCAGCATGTGTACTCACGTTTATTGTGGTTATTTACATGAAGGAAGTATAGATTTTACTGTCGATTGCTCACCCTACAGGCCTCCGCTCCACGTATCTATGTGTCTGGTCAAAATACAACTACATTTCGTTGCCAAGTGCGGGAAAAAACGGTTCTTGTTTGAAATGCGTGCCTTTCTATGTTTTTTTTTACTCTTAGTTTTTAAATTACCGTCATATCGTAAGTTTGGAGTAGTTTGTAATGTCATCGCCGAATACCTCAGCTTTTGTTGTCTCCGTTGAGACACAGGTGTATGGAGTTCAGGAGTGGGAAGTGGAGTGGGGATAGTGGCGTAGAATTAGCATTAGGATTTCATTACACTACCCCTAACCATCGCCCACCCCCTTCTAAACTCTAGCATTATCCTTCTCTTCCAATGTGCACTGGTTGTTTAAATTTTATGCTAAAGTAAACCATTATGTTTTTCTTGCTACACAGTCTGAAATGACACAATGTCCTTAACGGAACGAAATCCGTGCGCACCATAACAAACTCGAAAGGAACATGTGCATACTATGTTATTCACGCACAATTCGTAAACTGGCGAAATATAAGAGGACACGTGTTCCAAACAAGAAACCATTTACAAAAGACAAGAAGAGTACATAAGTTTATTAGGGGTGTGTGCCCGGCATGAAACTCGGAGAACCATGATTGCCTTTAAACAGACATGTGTAGTAATCCATTTTACGTCATTCTATAAGGCCAATCTGCGAAAAGAACAAACGAAAAGTATGGAAATAATCGGATTAGCCTACGGCAGTAACTCTACACACACGCCTGTAGAAATTAGGCCATGGTAGAACCCAGGACATGACATAAAATCACTTCTTAAAAACGGATCGCCATTCGCCGATAAAGGATGTGTCGGGCCATTTACGCAAATAAAACAGCGATTCAACGCATTTCCATTTTCTGGACTACATCCTGCTAGAAATCTAGTTGGACCATTGTCCTACTACAAGCGGGATCCAGAGGGAGTTTGAGAAATGGATCCCCTGTGTGACAACAACCGAGGAATAAACTTCTAGTTTTCAGGCATGTCGTTGGAGGCGACTAAGGATAGTTAGGGGATGAGCTGACAATGTGTCACGGTGAAAAATAAGACATTGTCACTGCATGCCTTGCCTCAGTCTCTGACTTGTCTTCTGTCAAATGATTCCATAGATGATGGTGAGATGGAGGGCAGTCAACATTACAGCTTTGTCGTTTTATGCCAGAATCCTAGGTGGCGGGAAATGTTAGGTGGTATCCCTACAGATAGGTCACCAGATCTGATGGAATAATGATGATCCTGTTGACCCAGATGTATATTATGTACTTCTGGTAGGACGTGATGATTCTGGAAAACAGTCACACTGGGATGTCTTCATTCGGGGACTAAGAATGCATTCTTACCCCCAACCGAAACACAACCATGTCGTTGAGACTTATTAAAAACGACTGGTGATTTCGGCAGAGTTTGACATTAAAATACTTCTTACAAACGACTGGTGAGCCCGGCAGAGTGTGACACTAAATGATTCTTACAAACGGACCGGTGTGACCGACAAAATGTGTCTCTGTTTGAAGTACATTACAGAATACTTATTGTCCGCGAGGCTCTTCGTTTATTTTTAGCCTAATTTGCTTAAAGTTCTTTTAATTTGAGATTTATTGTTGTTTACATGAAGAGTGGGCGCCATTGTTCACTTAAAGAATGTATGCGAGTGTTTTGAAATCTTGAAGTGCCGTTTTCGCATCAAAGATTGGTTGCAACGAACCTTCAACATTTATGTTTTTGCCTCGGTAGCGCACTTCTAATTATTCCTGTCTTATACAGGAGATTTATTGTATTTCAAGTCTTGTGCATTTTTCTTTCTTTTTGTTTTTGGCTACTTGCTGTCTACACTGTCATACAAGTCTTATAGATAAACCCCACCGTTCTCTGAATCTCTTCTTTGATTCCATATATC
Source organism: Meghimatium bilineatum (assembly GCA_034231615.1). NCBI lineage: Eukaryota > Metazoa > Mollusca > Gastropoda > Stylommatophora > Philomycidae > Meghimatium > Meghimatium bilineatum. The sequence continues at coordinate 5,169,903 of CM067308.1, read as the reverse complement.
TATGCTTGTAGGGCTGCGCCATTATGCCAGTTAGTCTCTCTTAATTGTTCATGCTGGGAACAGTGTTGCAGAATTTGTTAAGAGATCTGTTCATCTGCTCCACAAGTGCACAGTGGTGTGGCACACAGTCGCATTCTGTGTATGTGTTTATTCCGTCTGTTGTGTCGTGTCCTCAGGTAAAGAGTGGCGACCTGATCCTATTGTTTTGGGTAGTGGTAGGCGTCTTTTATCGAGTTATGTTCACTTCTGATGGTTTGTATGGAACTCTTCTTTTCTTAATATGAGACTTTGTTGTTGTCCGGCATACACTCTTTTCTCTATGTGTCCAACTTATCCACCCTTTCATTTCCTTGGACACCACAATTTGATGGTACCCACTGTTGCACAGTTCTACTTTTGTTTAGTTTGCTATGTTGTTTAATTGTCTCTTATCTGTTGTAGTTTACCACCCTTTGGAGCCGAAGAACTGATGGTGCACCGTTGAGATTGAGATAATGTCAAGCAACGTGAGGGCAGCTTATTCTTGCTATTGCTTCAACATCACCATTGTAGTTACAGCCGAACATTCCTGTGGGGATCAACATTGTTTCAGAGCAATGGTCAGGATATGTTATAAGGATGACAGCTCGTATATTTCTGATTGCGTTTGTATTAGGTCCATACGTAAATGAATGTATTCACGATTGTATGAAACATGTTAGTGTTGTGCTGTGCAACTTCTGTATGTTTTAGTTCTATTATCTTTGTATATTTTCTTAAATTTATTCTTCTCAATTGTGTATGATGTCATTTTCTTCCATTAACATATCTCCCTGTGTACTGTACTTTGTTAATTTCACGATGTTCCCAGCTCACTTGAGTATCTGCCTATCACTTGATCGAGTTCCTTCTACTCTATCTTCGAGTACGGTCGTCATCGAGGGTAAACTTTTTTTGTGTGCGCCAAAATATTTTTTGAATGTGTACAATCAAATCCCATTATAACAACATGGTCCGGACCAAAGAAATATGTATGTAATATCAGATAATTGCTGTATACAGTACAAACAATACAGAATAAATATAATTGAGGATCGTGTAAAGTGTTGTTAAATAGGGACATTTGTTATAAAGGAATATAACATATGCGCTATAGAGGAATTCCGCAGAATATTATTTTACCAGTACAATATTCGACTATTGTGAACTTTCTCCAGAATATTTTGGCTGATTCGACATTTCCCCTGTCTTTGTTATTCTTGTGACACATTTCTATCGTGTTGTATTAAGTACATATATTCTAATGCCTTAAACATCTGAGAATGTTGTCCACTTTAAGAACCACAGGATACACCACGAAAACGGAACTTTAAAAAAAAATGATATAAGCAACTATTAGATCCGTCAAGTGATATGAAATGACGAAGCGATGCTTAACTTTTCTGGACACCAGACAGGATCTTGCCCCACTCTTCGCGAGTGATATTTTTAATTTGTAAACTGTTTATTTCCTATAAAATATGTTTTCTATTTTGAGAGTTTCATTTTTCGTTATTGCGATGTTCTAAAGTGTAACACTTGTAGTGACATGAGGCCATGTCGAGTTTTCCCATCTTCCACTTCAAGAAGTTCAATTAGGATCGTCATTTAGTACATGCAGCATCCTTAAGTCTGCACTTTTTCGGACTAGTGAACCAAGCCGTTTTAGAAATTGAAACCATATCACATAGTATATGTTTATGTTTATATTTTTCGGTGATGGGGGCGTGAAAACGCACACATAGATTAACACGACCAAGAGAGAAGTGTAAGACAAGGATGTTACCTTACAGGTAGAAATGCACCTCGACAACAGTTGTGAATGATTGACGCTGTGATCGTGCGCTTTCAAAAACATGTAGCTAACTAAGTGTTACTAGACCTCATTTTAGATCAATCAATCAAACAGTGAATCAGTCAATCAATCAGATCAATAAATAAATCAGTCGATAAATCAGATTAATCAATCAAGTTTCGTCCATCCCTCGTTAAAGAGAATATAACCTGGGCGAACGTTCTCGTCTGCCCTGTCTTTAGATTTTCTCACCAGGTCTTTTCATGCGATGCCAATACCACTGAGAATTGTTATCATCTCTACAAGAACTTTTTTTTGGTTCTCAGTCGAGATACGACCATGTAGTGTCCTCTCGACTTTGACCTACAAAAGTACATGTTTTTTTCAGTAACCAGAGTCCATTTCTTTTTATATAGTGTCCTCTTGGCTTCAGTTGTGCGAGATCAGCTCGCAGGACTATTATGGAGTATGGATTGGTACACGCAAGACTCATATATTGTCCAACTACACTCACGATAAATGGTTCTAGGACGGAACATCCTGGCAACGCTTTTTGACAACCGACTCTTTATAAAGCCGTAGAATTACCATATATATATATATATATATACATAGATTGATATACCTGAAACAGTACGTACAAACTACACGGGGTTTCCTTCTTCCTACTCCCCCCCCCCCAAAAAAACAAAAAAAAACCTTCAATTTCTAACAATATCATTGTAATGTCAACAAAATAAGATAGACGGAGACTTTTGTCAAGATAGCCACGATGACTCCAAGTATATAAATAGTGATAAACCGGAAACCTACCAATAATAAAACACGTAACGAATGGACTCCTAACTATTTTTGTTCGACGGTGTTCTATACTATCAACGGCCCTGCATCAACAGTCACACTTTTCATAACCCCCCCCCCCCCCAATTTAATTCTTAACATAATTTATGGATATCCACTGTAGTGGGTCATGTTCATCGACAATAAAGGTACACGAACAGAATCAAAACAAGCCTTCATTAGTGATGATTTCGATTATCTCCTTGCTTTTCGTTAGTCAATATGTATACACTTTGTGTCCCCTGCCAACATCGACCAACCAAAAACAAGAAATATCGACTTGTTTTAATTCTGCTAGTAGGTCTTCATGGTAGATGGCCACGTGTTGCATATAGCGAATTGCTGTTATTACATCCATATTTCGTCGGTCTGGAGCAAGTTGTTATACTGGAATTTGTCTGTAGCATTCACAAGATCAAGGAGAGAAGACATAGGGACGACAAAGAGAAGAGTTGCTAGATGGACAAGTGTTGTGGCACGGTGAAAGCTCACCAACCGAACTTATTGACAACACAAGAGACAGAGAGTCGTGGAGAAACATGGTCTCCTACGCCACTCGGCATGGCACTTGATTGATTGATTCATAAATTGAAGCAGATTAATTTTCTCATTTCTATTGGTTCAATAATAAGTACACATCAATTTGTAAACACTCTAACTAAAAGAAGATGGTCTATTGCTACCAACAGCAATTTGTAAACACTCTAACTAAAAGAAGATAGTCTATTGCTAATAACAAAAATTCTTTAGTTTACAGTTTGATCACTGGTAACTGATCATCAATAGAGACGAGGAAGCTTTGGTGTAAAGAGCGCGGTTCGAATCGTTTCTATTTGACAGTTCAGAAGATTAGCTAGCAAATACAAGCAGCGAGTCCCAATAACATCCCGCTGAGACAATTGTGGCGTTTGACTTCCCTCTTCCAGGGTTTAAGAAGTACGCATTTTTAGAAGTGTTTACCTGTGTTTATTAAGAGAATAGTTTCAAATATTTACCTGTGGAATGAGACAGGTTACACTGACGAGAGTAGAACATGGACACCGTTTGAGACTAAGACTCAGAGGTAGATGAGAATTTGTTTTCTTGGTAGCGTATTCTATTCAGGACGTAGCCATCAACCCGGCATATTTTGGCTGTAGTGATTTTATAGGCAATATAAATACGTTCAGTAGTTTGTCATTGGTTTCTGAACGGCCCGGATACACAACTGCCTGTGGCGAGAATCGAACTCGGTCACTTGGACGTCACAGGTGCTCTGTACATTCAATCCATTAGAGAATTAGAGAAATATATCCATATAATTATTCCTCTACTTCTTCTTCTTTCGCTCGTCTGGAATGTGCCTATAACTAAAGTCATCAGATAAAACTAAAATCATCAGATAAAACTAAAGTCATCAAATACACCTAAAGTCATCAGATAAAACTAAAATCATCAGATAAAACTAAAGTCATCAAATACACCTAAAGTCATCAGATAAAACTAAAGTCATCAGGTATAACCATATTCCGATTTCATTGGTATCTATTTAATTATAGCGAGCTCAGAAATTACTGAGATTAACCCCCCACGCCAAAAATTAACAAAAATGACCACTTGCTAAATACAGTGGAATTCCTCTATAACGCATATTCTTAAAATACATATTCCTATTCAAATATTAGACAGTTTGACAACCTGGCACGGCAGGGAAACAAAAGCTAGCTTAATACATAATACTGGAGACAGAGAGCTGTGGAGAGCCATGATCGCCTACGCCAGCCGGCATGACACCTGATGATGATATTACAATACTGTTTAGAATTCTCAATAATTAAGAAAAAGGGGGCAGCATATTCTATTAAGCATTTTTTTTAGCTACAGATCCGGACGTCTCCAATTATATTTATTCTTTATTGTTCTGTTGTCTATAGTGAATGTATGTTATTATGTACATATTTCGTCGGTACGGACAAAGTTATTATAATGGAATTTGATTGTACCACCATACCCAGTCAGTACTTGATCAATTGGTAAATGCCACCATGACTGGAAACTTGTTAAATAAGGTCTTTAATAATTATTTTTGTACGTACCAAATACCACATTTACTAGTCACATGGTCACGTACCAATTACTTGTTAGCCTGTTGGTAATGTACAAAAGCCACAGTAACTAGTCCCTTATTTGTTGAATACTAAATACCACCGTGAGTAGTCACCTAGTCACGTACTAAATACTACCTTAATTAATCATTTTTTGGTAACGTACGAAAACCACCTTAACTAGTCCCCTATCTGTTACATGCCAAATACCACCTTGAATAGTTACGTACTAAATGCCAGTCACTTATTTGTCACGTACTAAATACCATCTTAACTAGTCACGTGGTCGCGTACTAAATACCATGTTAACTAGTCACTTGGTCACGTACTAAATACCATCTTAACTAGTCACTTGGTCGCGTACTAAATACCACCTTAACTAGTCACTTGGTTGTGTACTAAATACCACCACGACTATTCACTTTCTGACATCCTGCTAAATGCCACCACAACTAGCGACTAGGTCCTGCGCTCTGTAGATGTTCTTTCCTGAGAAAAGTAGCAGATCATGTCTCCAGTAGGTGCTCTGTCAAGTTGTCACATCCTGTCCTTAAACAGAAGCTGTTGTCTGGTTCTTGAAACTAATGGGGTCGTGAGAGGAGAATGGGTAATCCATGAGTAGGAAGGAGGATCTGGGACAATTATGAATATATGCACTTTTTGGGTAGAGATTTATCTGAGTGACAGGTTGGTGGAGAATGAGGTAGTAGGGCATGAAACAGTTGGGACGATAGACGGGAGATATGAGGACAGTGAGTGGAGAAGAATAAAAGAAAGAAATGTATAGAGTGGAAACGGGGACGATATGTAATAGAGAGAGAGAGAGAGAATTAGACTTTGAGAATAGTAGAGAAAATTAGAAATTACATAATAATAGAGAGGGTGAATTAGATATTAAAGAATAATATATAGAGCTACGGCAAGACTGCGTTACACTAAACCAGTTGAATGAGGAACACTGGCCCACCGAGACATCCACATAAAGCTGTATGGGAACACTGAGAAGCTGTCAAATACAGCAGCATTTATCAAGAAAACAAGTCTTGCTGTGTAGAGATGTTAAACCAGATTTGCTGTGTAGAGATGTTAAACCAGATTTGCTGTGTAGAAATGTTAAACCAGATTTGCTGTGTAGACATGTTAAACCAGACTTGCTGGGAAGACATGTTAAACCAGACTTCACTTCAACATCTTTCACCTGCACTTGCGAACAGACACGAAGATTGTGCATTCTACGTTAAGAAAAATACTTCTGGTTTTTGGGTTCATCTTGTTGGGCTGTATCTTCTCCATCTTGTAGTTCGCTGTTGTTTAATTTTGTCTACAAGGTAAGCCATGTTTTCTGGAGAAGATGCATCATATTCACATGTGCCCATATGTTTTCCTTATATGTTTGCCTTATATGTTTTCCTTATATGTTTGCCTTATATGTTTGCCATGTATGTTTATATCATGCGTGCTTTATGATTCGCTCATATTTCCCTTATATCTTTCCATTATATTTATTTCCATTACATATTTTTCCCATATCTTTCACCAATACATTTTTTCATGTTTTCCTTACATGTTTCTTTTATATATTTCTCCTATATAATTCTTTCATATGTTTTCCTTATATTTTTCTATCGTACATTTCTTCTATATATTTGTCCCATATGCGTCTCCCATATATTTCCCTTATATGTTTTCTTTATATATTTCTCCCATATGTTTCCTTTATACGATTCTCCTATATGTTTCTCCCATATATTTCCCTTATATGTTTCTCCCATATATTCCCCTTATATGTTTCTCCCATATATTTCCCTTATGTTTCTCCCATATATTTCCCTTATATGTTTATCCCATATGTTTCCTTTATACGTTTCTCCTATATGTTTCCTTTATACGTTTCTCCTATATGTTTCCTTTATACGTTTCTCCCATGTTTCCCTTGTAGGTTTTCCTATATGTTTCCATTATATGTTTCCCTTATATGTTTCTCCCATGTTTCCCGTATGTATGTGTTTGCCATACATGTTAATATCATATGTTTGCATGAGTGCAGCAAAACCAATTCTGCATAAATAACACTAGACAACAATATCCAGAAGAAAAAAAACACCCTCCGGCGGACGCAAGCGTTAAAAGCTGCGGTACTCAAAAATCAAATGTGGAGATTCAGTGTCGCGTGTTCACCATCTATTTTAATCAACACTTCAAACCAAATACCTAAACACATAAGCTAACACGTTCGACTTGACTAAATCCTGAGCACAGCCTAGTCCGGGGATTGGAGGCCTCTAGAAAAATACAGAGACAACGACGACAGGTGAGTGTACCGGCACATTCTTGCACAGGAGTACAAGGTATGGAAGAATTTGAGTAGGGCACCTGGCATTCTCTCATGCTTTAGGATTCGATCGATAGCTGTCACAGAACAGTGTGGGAGAGACAGAGTGGAAATGTACAGAGTGGAACAGTCACTGGAGTAATCGGGGCTAGACGTGGAACAAGTTCAAAGATAAATGGAGGGGTCGTATTAAGGAGAAACACGGCGAAAGAAAGTAATTTCCATAATGCAACTAAGTGGATATGGTCTATGGTTGAATAAGACGTGTCTGGCTATGAGTTGAATTAATCTGATAGACAGTGGGAATTAGGGGTGAAGCTGAGGCGAAGTCGAGGGGAGAAATGTAACAAGGACAAGATAGAACAAGGAAAATAGGAAGATTTAAAACAAAACTGGAGGGGATTATAGAACGAGGGACAGACGAGGAAGATATAACTAGGCAATGGGAAGGGAAGAAATAACTAGACAAAGACGAGGACGATATAATATGGCAAAGAGGAAGATAAAAGGAGACACAAAAAAGGAAGATAAACGGTAGCAAAAAATATTTTTTAAAAGATAAAGAAGGGAAAGACCAGAAAGATGGAACGAGGCCAAGACAGGAAGATGAAATTATATACAAACGAGTAAATAAAAGGGGGCATAGACAAGACAGATTACAGAGGAAAATACGAAAAAAGATAAAAGAAGGCAAAGACAAAAGATTAGCGAGGCAAAAACGAGGAAAATAAAGGGGAACAAAATAGAGGAAGATAAAGACGAGAAAGGTAAAGGTGGCAAAGACGATGAAAGGTAAAATGGTACACAAAATATTAGACAAAATGATCATACGAAGTTTAAACATAATCAAGATGAAGCTGAGATATAGTCATGAGGAAAGTTAGAAAATGTGGGCTACGTGTAGGTTTAAACCGAGGAACTGACGAGGGAAAATAGAAAATGTGGGTTACGTGTAGGTTTAAACTGAGGTACTGACGAGGGCAAATAGAAAATGTGGGTTACGTGTAGGTTTAAACTGAGGTACAGACGAGGGAAAATAGAAAATGTGGGCTACGTGTAGGTTTAAACTGAGACACGGGCGAAGGAAAATGGAAAATGTGGGCTACGTGTAGGTTTAAACCGACGTACTGACGAGGGAAAATAGACAATGTGGGCTACGTGTAGGTTTAAACCGACGTACTGACGAGGGAAAATTGAAAATGTAGGCTACGTGTAGGTTTAAACCGACGTACTGACGAGGGAAAATTGAAAATGTGGTCTACGTATAGGTTTAAACTGAGATACGGACAAGGGAGAATAGAAAATGTGGGCTACGTGTAGGTTTAAACTGAGACACGGACGAAGAAAAATAGAAAATGTGGGCTATGTGTAGGTTTAAACCGAGGCACGGACGAGGAGTGATAGAAAATTTTATCAACGTGTAGGTTTAAACCGGAACACGGACGAGAAGCGATAGAAAATGTGGGCTACGTATAGGTGTAAACTCAGGCACGGATCATGAAAAATAGAAACTATGGTCTACGTGTAGGTTTAAAAGGGAGGCAAGGTCGAGGAAAAATAGAAAATAACGGAGAAAAAAAGTAATCTTAAGAATAAGATAAAATACAAAATTGAAATAAAGCTGTTGATACAACTTACTTAAAAAGAGAGAATTTCTTTTCGTTTAGGAAAATCTTTCTTTACCTTGTATTTTCATCATAAGACAAATAAAAAAATAAAATAGGAAAAGGTAAAAGAGGGATTACTATCATCTTTGCTTAATCGCTAGTGTTAAATCAAGTTCACACCGAAGACGCATATGTCGAGCCATTTGCGCGAATAAAACGGCGACACAACCTATTCCCATGGCTAAATCCTTCTGGAAATCTACTAGGACGATTGTGGTGCTACAAGAGAGATCCAGTGGGAGTTTGAGAATGAACGCTGAAGTAGAAAAAGAAATCAAGTTGATGGGCGGTAAATCCTACTTGCTGTGTCATTCTTCTCGGCTGACGTAACTGTTCATTAGTCATGTTTGTATACTTTCGTGTCGACAGCCAATACAAAATACGGTAAACTCCGAATGAGTCACCATGGGCAGCTGATTTCCAACGAGCCCACATAACTTATATCATCTATTAATCACGTGTAGACACGGCTCTAATCTTAACGAAACAGCAGAACACTTCCTTATTGACTGCCCATCACTCTCAACCGCCAAAAAGTAAACAAATCTACATGGTCAATTTCTAATTCATTTATATTGATCGCAAAGTCAATTTCAGAAGTCCTGCAATTTTTTTATTTTAAGAGTGGTATTAAGCTACCACGAGAAGATCAACTCAGCAGAAATTGGATATCGACAACAACAAACAACAATAACCATAAAATATATTTATAACTATATCCTAATACATCAAAGATTCTTCCCTGTTGTCCACTTTTTGGCTACTCTTGATGTATTTGAAGAAGATAAATGTTGAACTTTACAGTATCCTACAATTGAATTTGTAGAGCGTGCTAGATTGAATGGTACACGAGATCAGGAACGTATATATCCAATTTAATTAATGGTAGCCTGGGGTGGTTCTCAATTACGCTTGTTTACTTAGGTGTTTCGTTGCGTCCACTAATTGTTCATGTTTCTTTAATCCGTTCAAGGTAAGAAAGACTTAACGATCGTCGTGTTCAGAGCTTTGAAGGTGAGCCAAATTGTCAGCAGGAAGACGGAAACTGCATGTCGAGTATTTCTGAAGATTATGTCTAAAAGTAACAGTGTTGGTTAGACATCTTATTCGGTGTGTAAGTGTGTGTGCATGTTTTCAAACGAAACATAAATCGTTGAAGGAAGTTTTCTGTGTGAAATCTTTATGAAAATATAAAAAGAAAGCTACGAATATAGGAGCCATATATCCATATATTCAATTCTTTTAAAAGGAAAACAGGAAAGAACTAACATAATGTGAGTGGTTCTGGGTTCATTCCCCATTTTAGGTGACAATGTTTCTCAGATCGCAACGGCTCCCGGGTCGACCCAGTCTTAAATGGGTACCGGATTAATCCGGGAAGTAAAGACTGCGAGGGAGAGGAGATGGTTACCGCCCTTATTTGCAGAGCCTATGAAATGTGAGATCGCTAACATCTCACACCCCTACGGCATTAATAAATTATATGGGTTACGTAGTAAAGTAATTACTACGTAAAATTAATTATTAGCTTCTCCTATTCTTGGCGTAACCATTAATTCAGCATTTTGTGTGGTATTGATTATCTAGGGAAAAATAAATTTGTTCAGTAGTTTGCCATTGCTTATTGAATTGTCCGGCTGATTAATTGTTTGCGGCGGAATTTGAACCCAGCACCGAGGCTGTTACATTTCCGGACATAATACATGTGTTAGAAACGCGCTGTGTGCCTCGCCGCCACAGATCCAGACATAATACACGTGTGTATACTAATTTCCCCGCCGTAGGAGCTCAATCACAACAAAGTAATCGTCTTCTACCATTACAGAAAACTGTCAAGACAGCATTTTTTCCGTTAGAGAATTGCAGGAAGGTTTCGAGTGGTCTATGTGACATCTACATTTCGTCACATCATGTTCAGGAGTTTTTTAAAGTTACACCCCGACAGATAAAAACTAAGTCCTTACCGAGGAAGGAACTCCGGACCTCACAGGTATGAAACGGGAGCCCTTACCTCTCGACCATGTTCAGCTCCGGCAACGATTATGAAGTATCTTCCAGTTTTAAAAAATCGATTCCTACTGTATGATCGTTTATTATAGAATGTCCGTGGTTTACATGGCCAAAAAGGGATAGAAAAGAATAAAAAATGGAACCTCTCTATAGCGCCTTCCTTTATAACAAATTTCTCTATATAACACTTTTCAAAATGCCCAAATATATTTATTCTTTATGGTTTTTACTGTACATATCGAATGTCTGTTATTACATACATATTTTCTCGGCCTGAACTAAGTTGGTATAGCGGGATTCCAATGTAGTAACACTGCAGTCATGTCAAGAGACACTTCCCAGAACAACCATCAAAGATCCTATTGGTCTCAACAACATGCAAGAATTACACACAGTAGCGATACATCGCTCTAATTGGAGAGCACTGGTTTCTGCCCTATGCATATTATTTGGAGCTTAAGTAACATAGATGTCATGCATATCCAAGGATGTGTTTTCCTATCCCAAATTGTCAAATGTGAAAACCAACAAGTTCAATAGATGTTGTCTGCAAGAATAAGAAAGAACTTAGCGCAACTATCTAAACCGGGTTATAATTCTTCAACTTTCTCTTCTGTGAGGGTACTCAAACTCCTTCAGAATGTAGTCACGGCATTTTTAAAATCTTGATTATAGCTTTGCGAACTGTCAACATTTTCAAATATGAATGGGCAATATGAGTACACTCTGCTAACAGTTGGTTGGTTGCTGATACAGTCATCCGTGGCCTCATGACACATTAACAATTGGTTGGCTGCTGATCCAGGGGTCCATGCCATTTGTCCCAGCAACAGTTGGTTGGCTGCTGATTCAGGGGTCAATGCCATTTGTCCCAGCAACAGTTGGTTGGTTGCTGATCCAGGGGTCCATGCCATTTGGCACAGTTCCATGTCATTTGTCCCAGCAACAGTTGGTTGGCTGCTGATTCAGGGGTCCATGCCATTTGGCACAGTTCCATGCCATTTGTCCCAGCAACAGTTGGTTGGCTGCTGATTCGGGGGTCCATGCCATTTGGCACAGTTCCATGCAATTTGTCCCAGTAACAGTTGGTTGGCTGCTGATTCGGGGGTCCATGCCATTTGACACATTAACAGTTGGTAGGATATCCTATTTATAATGTAAGGATCCACCCGGGTGTTGTCCAGATCCGAAATGATTGCAAAGGATCTAGTGAACAGAGTATAGCAGGGTTAAGGGCCGCCGATGACTACGATGGATAAGAGACGCCTCAGATTTTGTTTAAACCTGCCACTTGGCTGCCGCAGGTCAATTCGCCCCAGAATTGTGAAGAGTTTAGAAGATCTATTTAGAAAAAAAAAAAAAAAAACTTTCTGGAAAGAAAATGTCACCCGATATACATTCAGTAGGCCTGGCACCGGAGCGGCTTATGCACTTGTAACTGAAATGTGGTAAAAAGTCAAAGTAACACGTGTCAGCTTCTACCTACAACTCTACAACAATTGTGTTTCCACCTGTGACTCACCGTTTCATTCTTCCACTGTTCTATAGTGTCATTCTTGCAATATTCTATAGCGCAGGTCTCCAACAAAAAGGTAGACGATTTTAATAGCGTTAAAATAAACAGTATCCTTTACGACCATTAGGTCTCTTGTATAACAGCTTTTCTTTCAGAGAAAACCACAAGAAAGGACTTAAAATGAGACCAAAGAAAATTTAAGAAAAAAGAACCAGACGATAAATGAGACAGATCAAAAATAAAAGACAATAAATGAGATAGACCACAAATAAAACAATGTATGATAAATGATACAGGTCAAAGCACAGTAGTCGATAAAAGATATAGGCCAAAAGTAATAGACGATAAATGATACAGACCAAAAGTAATAGACGATACATTATACAGATCACAACACAATAAATAATAAATAATACTTTAAAAAACACAATACTAAACTGTCCCCGTTAGGAATTTGCAGGGAGGTGTCAAGTGCCTTGTATAAGAAAAATCGCATGCCCGTGCTGTCGCCAAGTCATGTTCATGTGTTTTTTAAATTTATTTAATTTACACTCAGGCAGAAAATAGCACAGTGATTACTATGGATAGAACACTGGACCTTACGGGTGTGAGATCAAAGCTCCAATCTCTCAGCTATGTATCACACCTTAAATTATATTGAAACCCCCCCCCCCCCTAAAAAGGGAAATATATGTATATTATAGAATAGAGTAAATGATTAGGTACAAAAATAAACTAGAGGCAGAAAATGATTCTAAATAGCAAATGTCAATAGAATTAACACAAAACAACCAGAGCTTAACTCCGTAGATCAGGTGATCCACAGAGACTACTAGGAAAAAAATGCATTTGTGAAACAGACACGAAGACTCGATTTCAAACAACGTTACAACAATCTGACCCTTCGCTACAACACTTCGCTACAAAGATCCTACAAAGTAACACTTCGCTACAAAGATCCTACAAAGTAACACTTCGCTACAAAGATCCTACAAAGTAACACTTCGCTACAAAGATCCTACAAAGTAACACTTCGCTACAAAGATCCTACAAAGTAACACTTCGCTACAAAGATCCTACAAAGTAACACTTCGCTACAAAGATCCTCTCCTGCGAAAGTAAGAGATTGACCGCTAAATGTTTCTTTAACAAATGGCAATCATAAAGTTTATGACTATACACAATTGTGATTAGTGAAGGAAGTACACTGAAGATGGATAACAACCAAGGTTCACTGAAGATGGATAACGACCAAGGTACACTGAAGATGGATAACGACCAAGGTACACTGAAGATGGATAACGACCAAGGTACAATGAAGATGGATAACAACCAAGGTACACTGAAGATGGATAACGACCAAGGTTCACTGAAGATGGATAACAACCAAGGTACACTGAAGATGGATAACAACCAAGGTACACTGAAGATGGATAACAACCAAGGTACACTGAAGATGGATAACAAACAAGGTTCACTGAAGATGGATAACGAACAAGGTACACTGAAGATGGATAACAACCAAGGTACACTGAAGATGGATAGGACTAATATGCAAAGATACTGATTGCTATACTAAATGCACTGTAGATTTACAATGACAAATGTGCACCGAAGATGGAGAATGACCAATGTGCACCTATGACGGTTGCTATCTGAAATGCACTGAGGTTTGATAATGTCCAATAAATACTGAAGATAGATAATGATGATTGTGCAGCGATGATAGCCAATGTGAGGTAGAGTGTTTAGAAGGCCCGTCTCACAAGCATAACTGAGTGATTGTAGTTCCAAAGCCGATCTGTCGCATCGCACTTACAATTAAATCACTACAGTAAGGGATGTAAACATTGTGGGGGTTTACCTAAAAACATTTAAAAAAGTAATAACTCGATTTTTGGGAGAAAAATATTACTAGCTTTTTTGCTAAAATGAAATGTGTGTATGCGTGTTTCGTAGCAACAGGCTCAATTTTATGCTGGACTTTATTAATGGTTGGGAGGGGGGAATTTCAACTCCTCACTAATATTCCCATAGAACATGCGTGGGTGTCTCTCACTGTGGAATACTAGAAAATGAAAAAGCAGCCTAACTGGCTAAGGATGGTGCTAACGAAGACCAACAAGATGTGCCAATTATCTACCATCAGAAAAAAACAGATGATCAAGTCAATACGAAAGCCACAAAATCCAACACAAAGACGACTATCACATTATGAACAGACCAGAACAAGTTATAATTCTACGTCTCAGAACAGGACACAACCGACTCTGAGGCAGGCATATTGGCTAGAGAAAACAACACTGGAATCAAAATTCTATGGGATATTGTATGAACTACAAAAAAATAGTGAGTTTTATTAAGGAGACAGAATTACAGATATAGACATGTTTCAAGTGAACGAAGAAGAAGAAGAAGGTATAACGGGGTTCACTGTATAATTATTATTATTATTATTATTACGTGAATATGTAATAATGTCTAATGGTCTATGTGCAATTAAAACCTCTGTTGATCAAACTGCAATGATGACCACTTATGGTCAGTGTGCAATGATAATGGCCAATGTGCACTTTTAGTGGTCAATCTACAGAAATGATGACCAATTTGTAATCATGCTGGCCAATTTGTAATTATGATGGCCAATTGTTAATTACGATGGCCAGTATGAATTATAATAATACCGACATATAGTACATGTCTGTAATGACATGTTAATAAACCAGTGCGGTATCACAAATGTAGATGTGTACCTCATAAATTTACAACCTCTTGCACATTCCAGGATTAAATCACAAATGAAATGCCGTTTAACGGAATGAAATCAATTTCAAGTACATCTATAAGTAATCCCGATACTGAAATAATCACCGGGTAATTACTAACAAAGCTCTTAGTCTCTACAAGTAAATCGCCAGGTTAACATTTCACATGGCTTCAGTTTTTGTGTCTGTCTGCCAAAGTTCATTTCCTAAACTTCGGGCTGGGTTGTCATTACACAGATAAGTAAATAGTTCGAGTTTTGGCACTGACATGTGCTTGTAAAGAGGAAACTTTCTTTCAAAAAAAACCCCCACAATCTTGTTAGTGCATTGAATTACAGGTTAATCTAAACGCATTTAGTAACTGACGTTTTTCGTTTCAATCAAGCACTTATAGGAAGTAATTATGCACATTTGCACTTCTGCGTTCGTTCTCAAACTCCTGAATATTATCAGAAAGTAGTCCAGAAAATTGAATACATTGTGCCATGGTTTACAACATTGCTGCGAAACCTGCACCTGCTGCACATGCTACTTAAGCATGACATCTGGGTTATTTTGACCCTATATAGGATGGGACAGCCAAATCCACCCCATAACCTCCTCAGTAGTCTCTTACGTCATGAACGGAAGGAAAGTAAACAGTGGTGCCTCAGATCAAGCCACAGGAAAATAGGACACTACTTGCATACCAAGCTCTAGATTGGCACCATTAAGCAGATATAATTGAGCAGACCGCATTAAGCCGGCAACATTCATTAGGCAACATTAAGAAGGCAGCATTAAGCAGGGAACATTAAGCAGGTAGAATTAATCAGGCAACAATAATCAGGCAACATTAAGCAGACATCATTAAGGTCCAGCAAATGTGTCGACAGAACTTCTTCTTCTTCTTCTGCGTTCGTTATCATCAAACTCCTGCAGATTAGCAGGATGTAGTCCGGAGAACGGAATGCGTTGTGTCATGGTTTACAGCATTGCTGCGATATCTGCGCCTTTCGGCCTGACACATCCGACGTCAGCATGGCTTTGGGTCACTGACCCTATATGGGATGGGACAGCCAACTGCATCCCATAACCTCCTTAGTCGCCTCTTACGACATGAGTGGAAGGTAAATAGTGTTGCTATTCTTTGCTCCCCTTTCGGGCCCGGCAACACACGGGCGCGTCGACAGAACAATGTCACGTACATTTCCTTCTAGCAAATGATATGTCGCACATACGTAACACATTCGAGGAGATAATGAATGATCAAACTGAAGTTTGAAAATTCTTCCTCTGAACTAGGAGGAAATGAAGACCTGAAGAAAAATAAACAGGTAGAAATGAAGTCCTGAAACATACAGGTAGTAATGAAGTCATGAAACAGACAAAACGAATTAATTTCTGAAATAGGTAGAAATGAAGTAATGAAACAACTGGTCGAAATAAGATTGTGAAACAAACATGTAGAAATGAATTTTAGAAAAAGACTGGTGGAAACGAGTTCCTGAATCAGACTGGTGGAAATGAGTTCATTAAACAGACAGGTGGAAATGAAGTCATGAAGCAGATAGGTAGAAATGAAGTAATGAAACAGACAAGTAGAAATGAAGTATTGACACAAATAGTTAGAAATGAAGTCATGAAACATACAGGTAGAAATGATGTATTGAGACACAGATAGAAATGAGTTTCTGAAACAGACACGAGAAATGACGCCATGCGCCATAAATGAAATTACGTACTGAAACATACAGTTGAAAAATATTCTTGAAACAGACAGGTAGAAATAAGTCCTGACACCTGTAACAGTTAATCACATCTTGAATCTAGGTCTACAAAGAGAAATGAACAGAAAGAAAACCAGCATATCCGGTTTGCTATCACATTTCTATATACTTTCATTTGTTTCTGCTACACCAGAGGAAGTAAACATGAACAACAAAGATTAATATATCAAGTAGAAACATCAGGCAGAGATTGTGGACTATATAGTAACATCTAGAGGACTGACTTCATTGTATTCTGGTTTCCAAATATTTACTCCATCCATCTCAAGGAAGCAGCACTCCGCCTGCCAAGAGTACCACTCACTGAACGCATCTTTGTAGTTTCAATCGACAAACGCACTTGTAAACTAGACGTCACAACCTAGGATCGATCCTGCGACCTCTGGTTTACTGGTTTAACAAATATGCCAGGAAAAATGAATTCAATAAAGTCGCTTTTTCCAGAATTCCGTTCATCATGGGGGAGATATGTTTCACCATGGGGAGATTCGCCATGGGAGATTCACTGGGATCTTATTTATATATCATACATGGCTTATTAGAACACTCAATAAGGTGTTCACGGAATATCTATTGTCCATTGTCTATTCCCAGGTGGATGATGGTCAGAATATTCACACTTGTCGTTAAGCGTAGGGGGGGGGGTGACATGGAGCCGAAGTTGTTTATCCAAGGCCAGATGTGTCACCATGCCTGCGTTGAAATCGTATGTGTTCAGTGTTGTCTTGATGTTATTTATCCATCTTGTTCTAGGACTTCCTCTGGCCTTGTATCCGGATCTTCTCATGTTATAAGTTTTTGTTGGTAGTTGGTTATTCTTAATTCTCATGTGTCCAAACCATTTTATTTGTTACTTCTCGATGTATTCTGTGCATGGTCTTATATCAATTCTTCTCCTTTATATTGTTTTATAGCAACTTTATATAGTTGTCAACTTTATTTATGAATGGTTGTGCAGAGTAAGTTGTGTTATAGCTGTGTTGTAGTTGTGTTGTAGCTGGTTGTATTGTAGTTATTTGTGTTGTAATTGGTTGTGCTTTAGTTTGTTCTTGTAGTGCCTTGTAGTTAGTTGTGTTGTAGTTTGTAATGTTGTAGTTGGTTGTGTTATAGTTGTGGTGTACTTGGTTGTTATAGTTGTGTTGTAGCTGATTGTGTTATAGTTAGTTGCGTTGTAGTTTGTTGTGTTATAGTCTTGTTGCAATTGATTGTGTTATAGTTGCGTTGCAATTGGTTGTGTTATAGTTGTGTTATAGTTGCGTTGTAATTGGTTGTGTTATAGTTGTGTTATAGTTAGTTGTGTTGTAGTTAGTTGTGTTATAGTTAGTGGTGTTGTAGTTAGTTGTGTTACATTTTGTTGTAGTTGGTTGTGTTATAGTTGGTAGCGTTGTAGTTAGTTGTGCTGTAGTTGGTTGTGCTGTAGTTAGTTGTGCTGTAGTTGGTTGTGCTGTAGTTGTGCTGTAGTTGTGCTGTAGTTGGTTGTGCTGTAGTTAGTTGTGCTGTAGTTGGTTGTGCTGTAGTTGTGCTGTAGTTAGTTGTGCTGTAGTTGGTTGTGTGTATGACTTCTGGAAGATTTATGTAAATGAGTTTATTTATCACACTATTACGAAATACTGCAACTACTCTACATTAATGTATGGTTCTGAAACATGGACAATGAACAAACAACTACACGACAAAATTTTTGTCTTTACGGTGAATATAGAGGAGATTTAAAAATAGAGGAGATTTAAAAATAGAGGAGATTTAAAAATAGAGGAGATTTCATGGAAAGAGAAGAAAACTAAAAGGTTTTGACAACACTGTGCATGATAAAAACTATTAAAGAAATTTAAAAATAAAACAAATTAAATATTGCGGACATTCTAAAAGACATGGTATCTTGTTGAAGACCTTACTTGAGGGTAGTGTTGAGGGAAGGAGATCACGGGGTATACAGAGATATAAATAGGATGGAATGATCTTGCAATTTATATTGCAGAGTTCACTACCAAGGCAAGAGATAGAAGATTGTGGAGGTCCATTGCAGATAGTTTTCGATAAGGAGACGGCACTTCATTATGAATAGTCATGACAGATTACGGTACTGCTATTCATAGTTTCCCTTTCGGGTATGCAGCACACGGAAGAACTGGAAGTGAAGATTAAAACATGAGTAATTCAGGATACACACACAATGGAGAACTAACTGAAATCATGAAGTTTATAACATGAATATGTCAGGATACACACACACAATGGAGAACTAACTGAAATCATGAAGATTATAACATGAATATGTCAGGATACACACAATGGAGAACTAATTGAAATCATGAAGATTATAACATGAATATGTCAGGATACACACACACAATGGAGAACTAATTGAAATCATGAAGTTTATAACATGAATATGTCAGGATACACACAATGGAGAACTAATTGAAATCATGAAGTTTATAACATGAATATGTCAGGATACACATACAATGGAGAACTAACTGAAATCATGAAGTTTATAACATGAATATGTCAGGATACACACAATGGAGAACTAATTGAAATCATGAAGTTTATAACATGAATATGTCAGGATACACACAATGGAGAACTAACTGAAATCATGAAGTTTATAACATGAATATGTCAGGATACACATACAATGGAGAACTAATTGAAATCATGAAGTTTATAACATGAATATGTCAGGATACACATACAATGGAGAACTAACTGAAATCATGAAGTTTATAACATGAATATGTCAGGATACACATACAATGGAGAACTAACTGAAATCATGAAGTTTATAACATGAATATGTCAGGATACACATACAATGGAGAACTAATTGAAATCATGAAGTTTATAACATGAGCATGTCAGGAAACAAACAGGTAGTTCCCAGCACGCACTAACTGATAGCTCACTCGTGGAACACCTGTGTGCGATGTAACGTAAATGTTATCAATCCACAACAGAACCGAATTTGTTAGGGTACATAGGACATTGTGGTTTAGATCATTCAGTCACCGTGATCCATGTGTTACCGTGTTCCCGAAAGGGGGCGAAGTATAACGGTTACCTTCCATGCATGTCGCGACTCAGGAGGCGTTACGGTCGAATTAACTGCCCCATCGCATTAACAGTCAAAGTGACACGGAAACGATGCTAATCAGCTCTGTCTGAAAGGCGCATATATTGCAGCCAACATATCAACCGTGGTACAATGTATTCCGTTCCCTCGGACTACATCCTGAAACCCGAAGGAGCTTGAGAACATATTCAGAAGATAACAAAACAGAAGATCATTTCTTATGTAAAATTCAAACATTTTCCAGGTACACAACTCAGGTGTATCATAAAAAAAAAAAAAATGTCAATAATATACTTCTGACATTAAGTTTCTTTTTTCCGAACAATTTAGGTCAAATCTTGCATCAGCGGAAGAGAACTGTGGTCTGTCTTGCATCAATAGGCGGACCGTAACCGTATATCAACGGTATCTGATATCATGTAACCGTGTATCAACGGTATCTGTTGTCAGTTAATACTACATCCACTGTATCTGCTACCCCTATCCTGTATCCACTGTATCTGCTACCCCTATCCTGTATCCACTGTATCTGCTACCCCATATCATGTACCCACTGTATCTGGTGCCCCCTTATCTTGTGTGTATCAATAGTATCTAAAAATGTATAGGGTTCTTAACTTTAGTGTATTGTTCTTGACAAAACAACAAATACCGATTTACCCAACAGACCCCATCAAAGACTCACTCCTAATGCCCCCTTGTGACAACGGATCAATATATGTTTAATATGTTCTAATACTATTGCGTACAGTGAACGGGTCAGATGAAAAATGATACGGAGCCACAAGATTACGATCAAGAGCCGCTAACAGCCTAACACTGTGTGAATATTTCACAAGGCAACCAAATAAAAGTTACAATAGTAATTACATTACTCCTGAAAGAATTCAAACAAAATAATGTACATTGTTTATATACCAGTTCTCTATGTATAAATCAAATTCCATTAGTCCTTTCTGAATAACACACATTTCTAGCATCAAATATTGTACAACAACTAAAATAATGTTAGGAAATTAAATGAAACAGAAATCTAAAACATGAGTTGTTACAGGTACCTACCATGATGAAGCGAATTCTCCAAGAAGCGCCAACCAAGAGCGGGACGTTATCAGTGAGCAGCAGACCGCTAGCAAGCTTCCTATACTTCAAGTCTGGGCACGAGCAAGGAGGAAAGTGGTGGTTGGATGTTAGCAGGAAAGAGGCGGAGTCAGCGTTAGAATGAGAATGTCTGGGTTTCGAGGCTTGGAGTGAGTGAGGGATTGTTAGAAATATTTTGAGAGAAGATGAGCTGGCTGGAGACAATTGATTATAGTGTGTAAGAGAGTGGGAGTGGGGGAGAGAGTGGGTGATCGCATGAGTATCTATGAGGCGGAATATGAAACTTGTGTTCAGTCTGGTCATCAACGTAAACACTTAAAAATAAAATATTAGTGTTTTAGAAGAGGGGACAGCACAGAGAAGAGGGGACTATACAGAGAAGAAGGGACAGCACAGAGAAGAGGGGACTATACAGAGAAGAAGGGACTATACAGAGAAGAGGGGACAGCACAGAGAAGAGGGGACAATACAGAGAAGAAGGGACAGCACAGCGAAGTGGAGAGTATACAGAGAAGAAGGGAAAGCACAGAGAAGAGGGGACAGCACAGAGAAGAAGGGACAACACAGAGAAAAGGAGACATCACAGAGAAGGGACATCACAGAGAAGGGACAACACAGAGAATAGGAGATAACACAGAGAAAAAGGGATACGACAGAGAAGAAGGGACAGCACAGAGAAGAGGGGGCAACAGAGAGAATTTAGACAACACAAAGAAGAGGGGACAAAACAGAGAATAGGGGATAACACAGAAGAGAAGAGACAACACAGATAATTGGGACACCACATAAAATTGAGACATCACAGAGAAGAGGGGACAACACAGAGAATTGGGACAATACAGAGAAGAGGAGACAATACAAAGAAACAGAGAATGCGAGGTTTTTTTTTAATCGGGACAGTGATGATAAGAAATGGAGAAGGCGTGAGAGAAAAGATAAATTTTAAAAGTAGATTAGACATGCGGCTCTACAGACATCAGAGAGAACGAATGTATACAAGTAAATAAGCAGAGAAAGGAAGGTTTATGAGAGAGGACGAATGTATACAAGTAAATAAGCAGAGAAAGGAAGGTTTATGAGAGAACGAATGTATACAAGTAAATAAGCAGAGAAAGGAAGGTTTATCAGAGACGACGAATGTATACAAGTAAATAAGCAGAGAAGGGAAGGTTTATCAGAGAGGACGAATGTATACATGTAAAAAAGCAGAGAAATGAAGCTGTAGGAGAGAGGACGAATGTATAAATGTAAATAAGTAGAGAAAGGAAGGTTTTCTAAAAAATGAAACTATTTTGAAAGACATGAAAAACAAAATTATGAAGATATTATGACAATACGTAGATGTTGATAGAGAAAGGAAGGTTTTCTAGAGAGACTAAATATGTAGGGATAGATATGAAGAGAATGGAAAGATTTCCAGAGAATGAAAGAATACACAATATAATGTGTTTCAGAGAAAAGAAAGATGCAGAGAATTAGATACTTTCTAGAAATTAGTAACGATGATACAGCATAGTATGTGATAGAAAAGAAAGTGTTTGATGTAGGGCCGTAGATAGAGAGGGAATGGAGTGTTCAACCACCCCCCTCCCTCACGCCTTGGCATCACACAAATAGCAAATAAGAGTATAACCTTTAGTAATAGAAACTTGGTCAAAAGTCGGGTACAATGCACAAAAACCCCACGCCCGTGACGAATTTTCACCAAAATAATTATCAAATTTTACATTTTTAAAAAGACGATCTGACACTCAAAAATCTTTTTTATGTAATCCCCACTCCTTTAAGAAGTCGCATCTACGGCCCTGAATTCGTGAGAATATTGCACTCTTCGTCTTCTTTTGTCAGACCAGGTCACAGTACCGGAATGGTGCTATCTTGAAGCGACGGAGTTATGTGCCATGAATGGTACGTTTGACTACATAATGACATATCACGCACCATTCTAAAACAAACTCCTGGCTTTCCCACCTTGTGTTCTCAACAACCTTACCTACGTTAGTGAGAAGGTCAACATGCAACAGGAGAGACCGCTAAACATTTTTTGCATGCGATGATTTCGTAGAATTCTTGAAGTCTGACGAAAATAGTCATTAACGATGGTACTTTGTGAGATAAGGGCACTAACACCTTGTAGTCAAATCCCGTTATAACAACTTGGCTCGGACCAACAAAATATGTAGGCCCCTAAGTAATAACAGAAATTCGCTATATACAGTACAAATAATAAAGAATAAATATAACTGGCGATTTTGAAAAGTGTCGTTATATAGGGAATTTTATTATAAAAGAGTGCGTTATAGAGAGATGCGACTGTATTTTCTATGCTCTTATTGCACATGCTTATAGGAACACACTAGACGAATGAAAGATGGCAGAATATTGAAATATTTTTATTGGAAATTAAAATTTGAGACATAATCTCGGCGTCAAATTGTACTTTGGAACTTGTAATACGCAAACCGGATATGCACGACACAAGCTTTGATATGGAATCATGGGAATATGATGTTACGGGTTGTGTTACATGGAGGGAACAGATTAGGAGTGGCATAAAGTCAAAGGAGACAGTGATAAAAGATAAAGAGGGCTGCACATTTGAGAAGTTCCAAAGCACACGAAAGCATAAGTAGTCCCGGGATTCCTTGTAGTCAAATTTCATTATTACAACTTGGTTCGGACCTACGAAATATGTATGTAATAACAGAAATTGTGCAATACATAGTCACAAATGATGGCAGATGTGAAACAGAAGTTAAAAGGAGAATAGGAATAGCTAAAAGTACCTTCAATGACATGAGGAAAAATATTAATATCTAAACAAATTACAAATAAGTTTGAAATGAGAATTATAAAATGCTATATCTATTCTATATTAATGTATGGCTCAGAAACATGGACACTAAATAAACAATTAGAAGACATAATTGATGCCTTTGAGATGTGGGTATATAGAAGAATAGGGAGAACATCATGGACAGAGAAGAAAACAAATAAAGAGGTGCTAAAAACACTTAATATGAAGAAGGAACTATTAAGATACTAAGAGAAATAAAGATCAGGCAAATAAAATATTTTGGACACATTAAAAGACATGACACCTTATTGAAGACCTTTTACTTGAGGGTAAAGTCAAAAGGAAGCGAGCAAGAGGTAGGCAGAGATACAAGTCGGAGAGTAACATCACACGATGGACAGGTTACAGTCTAGCAGAGTGCACCACCAAGACAAGAGACAGGGTATATTGGAGATCATTTGCAGCCAACCTTCGTTGCGGAGACGGTACTTGATGATGATAATGTGCTATATATGCCGAGAGCATAAACAAAGAATAATAAACATAATTGGGAATTTTGAAAAATATCGTTAAATATGGAACTTCGTTACAAAAGGGTGTGTTACAGAGGGATTCCACTGTATTTACTAAATATAGCGTCAGTGAGAACAAAACAGCTCGTAGTAAAATGGAGAGTTTTCTGAAGACAATGGACCACCGAAATAAAAGAGGCAACAAATTCCATAATATACTCAGCATACACGAGGGGGCACCTCCAGAAAACTCTCCCACCCCTGACGCTGAAAGGCAACAAGGATTTTAGCGAGTAGATATATAGATAGGTAGATAGATAGGAAGACTGTGAAAGACTCTGTGTGGCTCATATTAATCTGTATACCCAATTCCACCATCATCGTGGATTAAGGAAAACAGAGAAATATGTAAGGAGTGTTGCTAATATTTGTGTACACGACATAATAACAACAGCCACAGAAACAGGCGATGTTTCGACTAAATAGTCTTCACCATGACAATGTCAAGATGAAGACTTTTTAGTTCCCACGTCTTCTGCTTTTGTGGCTATTAGTATGTCGTGTATTTAAATATTGGCAACACTCCTTACCTATTTCCGTTTTTATTTCTTTATAGTGTCCTGTGTTGTGCCAGCCCTAACACCTCCAGTAGGTTGGATTGCTCCCCAACATTGGGAATTTACCTCCTAATCCACAATGACTGTATCTTATACATCTACTATAAACTACATCACAATAATAATGCTATCGTCAGAGAGAGGATAGGTGCCAAGTGATGCGTTGTCCATCAAGTTCTCTCCAACAAATTCGATAGAGGATAGGTGCCAAGTGATGCGTTTTCCACCAAGTTCTCTCAAACAAATTCAAAAGAGGATAGGTGCCAAGTGATGCGTTTTCCACCAAGTTCTCTCAAACAAATTCGAAACCTTCAGAAGAATTTATATGTACCCATTCAGACATTTTAAAAAAATCCCCAAATTAATTCAGCAACAATGGACAACTGTGGCTATGTCGATAGCGATACCTAGAGTGAAAAAAAATGTCAAGCATGTTTGACCATAGTTAGCGTTCAGGTTGATGTCCATTGCACAGTAGGGGACCCGATTCTCTCGTACGGGTGGCATACTTGCGATAGGGCTACAGACATCATCCGTTCAGTTGAAGTGGTAAAAACACTACCGCATAGTTCCGTGGATAGTTATTACGCCGACGTCGTATGTGTCGAAATATTGGCGCAAATAAAACGACGATACAGGTCATTTCACTTTCCGACTACTTTCTACTGAAAATTTGGAGAATCATTGTCTTGATAAAACACAGGCGAAACTAAGAAACAGTGTGGTGTAGTTTTGCTAATCACTGGATATCATGATATTCCACGAGAATGGACGAGAATCGACGTTTCGACCACAGGGCTTTTATTACTACCTATTATCGATGTCCTGCGGGAGTTTGACAACGAATAAAAAAAAGCAGCTACGTACTATTTGTTTCAATAAAGTAGTGAAACAGTTGAATGCCTTTTTAAAAATAAATTAGTATCATGTGCATTTAACTTCAAGACATTTTAACTACTTCTGAAAATATACAACAGAAAGACAAACTTAGTAAGCATGATTGTGTCCTGACTACACTCCTGGCTGTCTGACTACACTCCTGACTGTCTGACAACACTCCTGGCTGTCTGACTACACTCCTGACTGCTGACTACACTCCTGGCTGTCTGACTACACTCCTGACTGCTGACTACACTCCTGACTGCTGACTACACTCCTGGCTGTCTGACTACACTCCTGACTGCTGACTACACTCCTGGCTGTCTGACAACACTCCTGGCTGTCTGACTACACTCCTGACTGCTGACTACACTCCGAGCTGCTTTTAAGATTCTCACCGCGTAATAAATATCGTTGTTTCCAGCCTGACATTCATATGCATCTGTTACTCTATATACCCTGTCCGCGTATTCCAATGGTAACAAACAGAAATCGATTGAGTCCAGCTGGCACCACGCTTTGAAGCAGGAGCTAACATAACCTTTATGGTGTTCAGTGGAAATATTATCAAACACGTGTTCTTATCATACACAGCCACCTGATGTTGCCGAGACCCGAACGGAAAGTAAAAATTAGTAATACTAGGATCTACCATGAATATCGTATGAGACGATTAAGGATGGATGAGTGTGAGTGTTTAGTACCGTAAAAGCTATGTCAGTTAACAAATCGGATAGTCGCCGGGAACGTCATGTGGGAATGTTGCAAATATCGCAGCCTAACTGTAAACAAGGAAGTGAAGAATTCTGTAGTTTGGAATTCTGTTTCTGAGTTTGTTCTCATACTCCTGTAGATTAGCTGGATGCAGTCCAGGGAGTGGAATGAGCTATCTACGTTTTACAGCAAGACTGCAGATGATTGTATATGTCCGTCTGACACATTCGAGTTCAGCACAGTTTATGTATCATGCGTCGAGGGGGATCAAATACCCTACTAGTGGGTTACATACCCTTCAGGTAATTGGACGGCAAACGCTCTTTTTGGGGCGACAGACTTGTATAGAGGGGGGACCGAGCCTTCTAGGAGTGTCATCAACTATTCTGGGAGGGATCACCGACCCTCCTTAGGGTTACAGACTTTTCTAGGGGCAACAGAGTCTTCTATGGGGTGCCAAAGAGACTTGTAGAGGTCCGCAGACCAGTCTTTGGGGTACCACACACTTTTTGTGAGGGACAACAGACCCTTCAAGGTAAGTACAGACCTATTCATATCTTATTTTATCTAGTTTAGTAATAATTGCAGCTTTTCTCAGACACTTCATTTTACATGTAACTATTTTCCTCTGCTGTGAGGCTGTTAAAGACCATGTTTGACATTGATAGCAAAATGTTGGTATACAAATTGTAGATATTATCTTTTTATTTAGATTTCCATTGTGATCTTTGGGTGGATGGAGAAGTAATGGTGAAAATTGGTCACTGTGTTTGCTTTTTGACACCTTCTTTCTATTTTTCTGGCTAGTCTTCCATGTATTTTTTTTATTTTTTTTTTGTGGGGGGGTGGGGGGGGGGGGGGGCTAATGCTGCTTAGATATTTAAATTCTTTTACTGTTTCACTTTGGTGTTATCTATTGTTATATCAATTGGTGTTGAAGACTTGTTAATTTTTATAACTTCTGTGGGTTTTTTTTTGTACGATAATTTTCATGTTGTACTTCTTGCATGCTAATATCAATTCATTAATATGGTTTTGGACATTTTCCTCATCTTCGAATATTAGACTTTGATCGTCGACAAATAGTAGTTGGTTGATTTCATTATTAAGTTTTCCATCAGGTTTATTTGTACTGTTTTTGTCGTTGTTGATGTGAGCTTCTTTTATTATTCTGTCCATGTATATGTTGAAAAATAGTGGCGAAAGCACACAGCCTTGTCTTACTCCAGATCTTGTTTCTAAAGGTTCAGTTATTCCATCTTTTTTTCTTACTCAGCTTTGGCATTTTTGGCATGTTTTTTAAATTGACTAACAACTGTCCTCTGATGTTGTATTATTCGAATATTCACCAGATAATGTATCTATCTACTCTGTCAAATGCCTTTTCCTGGTCTATAAATATTGTGTCTAGATTTCGATTGTATTCGATTGTTTTTCACTGAGTTGTCTCAGTGTTAATAGTACATCTGTACAGCCTGTTCCTCTTCTGCAGTCAAATTTATCGGGACTTAGCTGTGCTTCTGCAATGTATTGTATTTTCTGTTCCACTATTTCTTAAAATATATTTTTACCTGTATGACTATATATGGAGGTGCATCTATTTGATTCACATTCCTTCTTACTTTCTTTGTGTTTCAATAACGGTGCAGTGATGAATTTTTACCAGTCGTCTCGTTTTCTTCTTGTCAAGGCTATATATACACACACGCATATACAATATAATAGCCGTGTTCTGCTAGTCTTTCCGATGGCTCTATATATAGTGCATTTACGTCACAGAAGGCGTGCGACATCCAATCAAAACGATTGATGTTGTGACGTTATTGAAAGCTGATGACATTTTTTGTATACATATGTTATTGATAAACTTCTGTATCAGCTTGTGGTTAGTTATCTAAAATACATTATATTATATATATATATATATATATATATATATATATATATATATATATATATATATATATATATATATATATATATATATATATATATATATATATATATATATATATATATATATATATATATATATATATATATATATATATATATATATATATATATATATATATATATATATATAATTTGCTTTAAATGATGGATGAAGATGATCCAATCGCAAGAAAGCGTTCAAACACAAAAGAGCAAAACGTTAGATGGTTGAGTCGTGAAAGTAAAGACTCACTAGCTCGGATTCGTGCTGCAAATGCTGCAGAGCATAAATATTAAATTGAAATAGAGATGCAAAGAACTGATCAAGAAACCCTTCAACAAAGACAAACACAACTTGCTAAGGATGCTGATTTGCATCGGCGTCAGCTAAGGTAGAATCACAAGCGCAAAGAGAAAATCGCCAAGCTATGAATAGAGAATACCACTGTCGTCACAGACAGCATGAAACCGTTCCCGCAAACGCAGAGATGTCGGGCTGCAGATTCCGAGGCTCACAAATGCGTCTAAGTCAAGCAGTTTTAAATGAAGCAGCAAAATCTTGCTGAGGATCGTGTTGCTGCCCATAACTGTGGAATTTTCGATATTTTATGTCCATTTTGTGCTTATGACAATGATAGAAAGTTAATTATGAACGATCTGAAACAACTGCCAGTTGATCGACAAGCATGGAGAGCTATTACATCTACCCTATGTGTCAAGTTGGCATAAGAGGAAAATGATAATGATGTCAACTTTGTGGCGGTAAACATTTTTGGGATGAACAGCTTAACGATGGCAAGTTTACAAGTTGTTGCCGAAAGGAACATAATGCTAAAAGACACAAGACATCTGTGGTAATAGCCGGAAAAATCGCAAGTTCCTACGCTTGATGCTCTCTGATAATACACACTCTAAATACATACATTTTCGCGAGAATATTCCTTCTTATAATAACTCTCTTACTTTAGTACCAATGAGAGCAAAAATTATGAATTCTTAAGGTCGAGTTACATATGTTTTAACATGAGTTTTAAAAGTTCATGGACAAACTTATCATCGAACTTCTTATATACAACCGTCATACAGAAAAGTTCTACAGTTAGCTCAGTTGTATGATTGGACAGTGCTCATGCAACAGACGTTCGACAGGCACATTCAGCAAATGTTACATGGGAAAGGGAAGTTCTTGATAAAATCGATTGACTTTTTTTCCGTCAACACAGTAGACTAGCACAGTCGTATCTGTTATTGCGTGATATCGAAACAAGAGAGATTCAGAATGCTGCTCAAACTGGAAAAGGATCCCAGTAGTAAACATGGTCTTCAATAGCGATTGTCAATCTGATCAACGTAGCTATAATGAACCAACATCTAACGAGGTTGCAATGGTTTTCGTCAACGAAGATGGACAACCACATTTTAACCTCGA
Organism: Meghimatium bilineatum; assembly: GCA_034231615.1. Classification (NCBI taxonomy): domain Eukaryota; kingdom Metazoa; phylum Mollusca; class Gastropoda; order Stylommatophora; family Philomycidae; genus Meghimatium; species Meghimatium bilineatum. The sequence goes on along the minus strand of CM067308.1, from coordinate 5,140,047 downwards.
CAGTCGCATTTACCCATTGAATCCAGATAATTCAACAAAACAGTTCATTAATATCAACATACTTAGCTCGAATATGGATCCAATGTCATATTCGCTTTTGTTGCCATACGGTGGGCCGGATTGGCAAGCACATTGGTAATGTGAGACATATTAGGGTTACATTTCGTACATACATTTCGTCCCGACTGGGACGACGGGTCCCGACAGGATCCAAACGAATCTAGTATATATATATATACGGATGACATATTCCATCATTTTGTCTGCGGACATCAAATCTCGCAAAAGTGCAGCCATATGAAGGTATATACTGTCGACCTACATGTAACACATACCCCATATGAAGGTATATACTGTCGACCTACATGTGACACATACCCCATATGAAGGTATATACTGTCGACCTGCATGTGACACATACCCCATATGAAGGTATATACTGTCGACCTACATGTGACACATACCCCATATGAAGGTATATACTGTCGACCTACATATGACACATACCCCATATGAAGGTATATACTGTCGACCTACATGTGACACATACCCCCATATGAAGGTATATACTGTCGACCTACATGTGACACATACCCCATATGAAGGTATATACTGTCGACCTACATGTGACACATACCCCATATGAAGGTATATACTGTCGACCTACATGTGACACATACCCCATATGAAGGTATATACTGTCGACCTACATGTGACACATACCCCATATGAAGGTATAGCGTCTAGACAACCAATAACTTTACTACCGTTGATCTATGTATACTAGAGAACTTGCGAATAAAGAATTTGAGAACCTCTGTGAAAAACCCTGGTTTCGTTGATGAACTCAACAGGTCTGTAAACTTTCAAAACTTACCTGAAGATGTGCAATACAAAGCTAATCGTTGATACACCTTAGAACCCTTGCTTCTTTCTCATTGTACGTGTCCACAAGGCCTGGTCCGATCAATATCAAGCTCACCTCAACCGTCTATTGATTACCTGTAGATAGCATGTATATTCTCGATTAATGTACTGGAAGGATCGATCGATCCAGGTGTGGGATGTGTATCAGGTAAGCGGGCAGGAGCTAGCCTGAAGTTGATACGAAAGTGATAGATTGAGAAACTAGGCAGGAGCTGGTCTGAAGTTGATAGTGATAGTCTAGACAGGAGCTGGTCTGAAGTTGATAGTGATAGATTGAGAAACTAGACATGAGCTGGTCTGAAGTTGATAGTGATAGATTGAGAAACTAGACAGGAGCTGGTCTGAAGTTGATAGTGATAGATTGAGAAACTAGACAGGAGCTGGTCTGAAGTTGATAGTGATAGATTGAGAAACTAGACAGGAGCTGGTCTGAAGTTGATAGTGATAGATTGAGAAACTAGACAGGAACTGGTCTGAAGTTGATAGTGATAGATTGAGAAACTAGACAGGAGCTGGTCTGAAGTTGATAGTGATAGATTGAGAAACTAGACAGGAGCTGGCCTGGAGTTGATAGTGATAGATTGAGAAACTAGACATGAGCTGGTCTGAAGTTGATAGTGATAGATTGAGAAACTAGACAGGAGCTGGTCTGAAGTTGATAGTGATAGATTGAGAAACTAGACATGAGCTGGTCTGAAGTTGATAGTGATAGATTGAGAAACTAGACATGAGCTGGCCTGGAGTTGATAGTGATAGATTGAGAAACTAGACAGGAGCTGGTCTGAAGTTGATAGTGATAGATTGAGAAACTAGACATGAGCTGGCCTGGAGTTGATAGTGATAGATTGAGAAACTAGACATGAGCTGGTCTGAAGTTGATAGTGATAGATTGAGAAACTAGACAGGAGCTGGCCTGGAGTTGATAGTGATAGATTGAGAAACTAGACAGGAGCTGGTCTGAAGTTGATAGTGATAGATTGAGAAACTAGACAGGAACTGGTCTGAAGTTGATAGTGATAGATTGAGAAACTAGACAGGAGCTGGTCTGAAGTTGATAGTGATAGATTGAGAAACTAGACAGGAGCTGGTCTGAAGTTGATAGTGATAGATTGAGAAACTAGACATGAGCTGGTCTGAAGTTGATAGTGATAGATTGAGAAACTAGACAGGAGCTGGTCTGAAGTTGATAGTGATAGATTGAGAAACTAGACAGGAGCTGGTCTGAAGTTGATAGTGATAGATTGAGAAACTAGACAGGAGCTGGTCTGAAGTTGATAGTGATAGATTGAGAAACTAGACAGGAACTGGTCTGAAGTTGATAGTGATAGATTGAGAAACTAGACAGGAGCTGGTCTGAAGTTGATAGTGATAGATTGAGAAACTAGACAGGAGCTGGCCTGGAGTTGATAGTGATAGATTGAGAAACTAGACAGGAGCTGGTCTGAAGTTGATAGTGATAGATTGAGAAACTAGACAGGAACTGGTCTGAAGTTGATAGTGATAGATTGAGAAACTAGACAGGAGCTGGTCTGAAGTTGATAGTGATAGATTGAGAAACTAGACAGGAGCTGGTCTGAAGTTGATAGTGATAGATTGAGAAACTAGACATGAGCTGGTCTGAAGTTGATAGTGATAGATTGAGAAACTAGACAGGAGCTGGTCTGAAGTTGATAGTGATAGATTGAGAAACTAGACAGGAGCTGGTCTGAAGTTGATAGTGATAGATTGAGAAACTAGACAGGAGCTGGTCTGAAGTTGATAGTGATAGATTGAGAAACTAGACAGGAGCTGGTCTGAAGTTGATAGTGATAGATTGAGAAACTAGACAGGAGCTGGTCTGAAGTTGATAGTGATAGATTGAGAAACTAGACATGAGCTGGTCTGAAGTTGATAGTGATAGATTGAGAAACTAGACAGGAGCTGGTCTGAAGTTGATAGTGATAGATTGAGAAACTAGACATGAGCTGGCCTGGAGTTGATAGTGATAGATTGAGAAACTAGACATGAGCTGGTCTGAAGTTGATAGTGATAGATTGAGAAACTAGACAGGAGCTGGCCTGGAGTTGATAGTGATAGATTGAGAAACTAGACAGGAGCTGGTCTGAAGTTGATAGTGATAGATTGAGAAACTAGGCAGGAGCTGGTCTGAAGTTGATAGTGATAGTCTAGACAGGAGCTGGTCTGAAGTTGATAGTGATAGATTGAGAAACTAGGCAGGAGCTGGTCTGAAGTTGATAGTGATAGATTGAGAAACTAGACATGAGCTGGTCTGAAGTTGATAGTGATAGATTGAGAAACTAGACAGGAGCTGGTCTGAAGTTGATAGTGATAGATTGAGAAACTAGACAGGAGCTGGTCTGAAGTTGATAGTGATAGATTGAGAAACTAGACAGGAGCTGGTCTGAAGTTGATAGTGATAGATTGAGAAACTAGACAGGAGCTGGTCTGAAGTTGATAGTGATAGATTGAGAAACTAGACAGGAGCTGGCCTGGAGTTGATAGTGATAGATTGAGAAACTAGGCAGGAGCTGGCCTGAAGTTGATAGTGATAGATTGAGAAACTAGACAGGAGCTGGTCTGAAGTTGATAGTGATAGATTGAGAAACTAGACAGGAGCTGCCCTGGAGTTGACATCGTAATAGAGTAAGAGAATAGGCAGGAGCTGGTCTGAGACTGATATTAAATTGATCTTTTCTTGTTCTCCTCGAGCCTCGTTCGCAGTTGAACATGCCTACACAGTAATGTACATGTTTATCATAATGTATGCTGTTATATGTGAGAGCTCTTCAGTGCTGCCACACATCTTTCCGTGGATATTCGTTAGTGTGAGCCAGTGTTACTCCCTAAACTGGATTAGTCTAATGCAGTTCTACATGACATGATCCGCTGTTTGTACTGCCTGCTCACATGAACACAGAGGTGATGGAACCAGTCTTAGTCTATTGAAGTAATTTTTTCGTCTGTTATGTCCTGTGCTGATGCGGAGAATGACATGAAATTAATAATTTGCAGGATTTCTAGAATAATCAAGAGATGTATGCAATTGATAGGAATAGGGAGCCGCGTAGCGCAGTGGTTAGCGCACTGGCTTCGCATATGAGTGGTGCTTGGTTCATTCCCCAGTTGAGGCGGAAATGTTTTTCAGATCGCAACGGCTCCCGGATCGACCCAGCCTTAAATGGGTACTGGATTAATCCGGGAAGTAAAGACTGCGAGGGAGAGGAGATGGCTACCGCCCTCATTTGCAGAGCCTCTGAAATGTGAGATCACACACCCCTACGCCATTAATAAATGTTATGGGTTACTTTACTTTTACTTTACTTATGCAATTGATAGCAAAATGATAGACACTCCGTGTCACTCTGTTCTCTATGGTAGGAGTTCGCTTCCAGCTCCTGAATGGTGTTTCTGTAGCATATTATTTTTGATGGGGAAGTTTTAAAGAACTCATTCTAACCTCAGATGAATGTTTTACAAAACTGCTGCTAACCACAGATGAATGTTGCACTCAGTGTAGGTGTAGGATGTAAATCCATGAGGTGGACAATAACTCCATGAGGTGGACAATAACTCCATGAGGTGGACAATAACGACATGAGGTGGACAATAACGACATGAGGTGGACAGTATTATAATGCAGATGGGACTTTGCCATGCCTTTAGGTCTTTCCTGTCAACTTCTTCTTCTGCGTTCGTTCTCAAACTCCTGCAGATTAGCAGGATGTAGTCCGGAGAACGGAATGCGTTGTGTCATGGTTTACAGCATTGCTGCGATATCTGCGCCTTTCGGCCTGACATATCCGACATCAGCATGGCTTTGTGTCACTGACCCTATATGGGATGGGACAGCCACCTCCATCCCATAACCTCCTTAGTCGCCTTTTACGACATGCGTAGAAGGTAAACAGTGTTTACTATTCTTTGCTCCCCTTTCGGGCCCCGGCAAAACATGGTCGATCCTGTCAACAAGCAGCGGGGATTTTACAGTTTGAAAAACTTTGACATATGTTAACCAAGAAGAGGAAGTTGACAAAAGTTCACGTCAACAATACTATTTTTATACATCACTTACATTTTTAAAATATAAAATAAATTGTTGCCGTAGTGTATGTGCATATTCTTTCGTGCAATCTCGAGGACCGCTACAGGTAACAGCTGGTACCCTTTTCAACATTTCGGGCATACGGTTTGTGCATACTTCATGGCAGCGAAGGTCTTGGGGCAGGAGAAAAATCTAACCACCAACACTCTTATTCGCCTTTTGCAACATGAATCACAGTGGAAACTCTCTATTGCGCATTCTTGTATAACAAATATTTCTATATAGCAACACAGTTCAAAATCTCCAGTTATATTTATTTGATATTGTTTGTATTGTATCTAGCGAATTTCTGCGATTACATATATATTTAGTATAATACATGTGCATTGTGTGGCGCATGACTGAGAGCGTTCCTCTCACACTTGTGAGGTCTAGAGTTCGATCCCCGGTAAGGACTTGGTTGTTTTTTTCTGTCGGAGGGTAAATTTAAAAATTCACCCTGTACATGTTGTTTCGACAACAATAGCATGCGGCCTTTATCACACAGCTACAAAATCTCTCCCTGCAACTCCCTAACGGGAAACGTGCAGTATTTGACATTTTAACAACATATTTCATCGGTCCAGACCAAGTTGTTATAACGGGACTCTACTATATTACTATTCCTTCCTCCCCCTTTTTGGGGTTAAGCAAACATAGTGTTGTTGCTTATTTTTTCTAATTATGAAGTTGTATTTTCATGTTGTATTTTCATAAGGATAGATCTGAAAGGAGTTACGCACTATGATTAGTATTCTGGTCAGGCAGAGTGCGGCTTCGTTGAGATGGGCAGAGTACATATGAGAAAACCCGAGAACAATGAAGTCACACCTCTATAACTTTTTTAGTCTTTCTGTGTATGAAAATCACAAAGGATTTCGAGAAAAAAGATAATATACAGATCAAATGAGTCATTTAAGATGACAGTTTTTCAATGAGGTATCAGGTTTTATATATGTAGACGGTCACAGTTCATCTGACAATAATTCCCCTCGCAGAATGAGTGAACACGATTTGCGAATGTCACCAATCGGCATCACTAAAAATAGTTTCAGTATCACAAGACGTTTTGGCAATTCTTGATCTTGATTAGAAACTGGCTTCACGGCACGCGGGACATTCCCATAAGTGCTCAACCCTCCGTTCCAGCAGCCATCCAAGTGTATGTAGACTTAGAGTGAAACGTTTTGGTAATCACTGGAAACACAGGACGATGTTTCGACCAAGAACACCTGTATCAGTAACACAGCATAGTACACGACAAGTACAGGACTGTGTTGCCGGTAGTTGCGTCACTAAATAAAATAGCAAATACCGAAAAGTAACAAATAATAAATAAAAGCAAAACATGAAAGGACAGTGACGAAACAAATTGACCATAAAATTGACAACACAATACGATATCTACACGCGGGATTATTTGTTTGTTTCCATTTGTACTTTCAGTGCTTCACAATAGTTCATTTTCTTGTATTTTCCATTTTCATTTGTTAGATCATAGTTTTACTACAATTTTTTTCCTATTAGAAATTATCAAGAGAATATTAGCCAAACATAACTGTAGGACAGGGAACAGCGAGGCTGGAAAAGCAATCACAATGACCACCTAATATTTTCGTTCGCCTTAAAATCGATTTGATCATCCATGCTGCTTCCACAGATAATCTTAAGTTATGCGTTTCTACCATGCCACGTGAAACAGCTGTTGCCATTACCTGGTATAAGGAAATCATAGCAGACATGCGCAGAAAGCTGGGGATCTACGGTTTATACTAAAGGTAAACGTGTTGCAGGCTGATTTTTGAGAAGAGGTAAGGACAGGAAAGTAGATACGTTTTAGTAAGGAAAGTTGGGGGGGGGGGGGGGGTTAATCTGAAAAGAAGGTTATTTTCTCATTTTCATTTCCTTTTTGCTGAGAAATGTCATGACCTATATGATTTGCTAAAATGGGGATGGGGGGGGGGGGGGTTAACACTCCAACAACCCCCTCCCAACCACGAACTTGGGAAGAGACTCAAAGTATGTTGGAGAATGACAATCTATGATTGCTTAACCATTAAAGTACACAATCTGACACCAGTTGGGAAATGGGAAAAGAGAGTCCAAGGAACAAACGAAGGAAAAGTTTGAACGAAATATAAGATGGATTGATCTGCCCAAAACGTACGAAGTTCTCACCCATGACCGGGCACCAGTATAAAGACATGTGTACAAGAAAGTAAACATGGTCTTAAAGACTGATTTTGATTATTTCCATGAATTTCGTTGGTTTGCTTTGGTATTTTTGTGGAATTCAACTCCAAGTATATAAATAGTGACCAACCAAAATCTCATCAATAATTGAACAACGTAACGAATGAAGTCTTGTTTAGTGTCTATACGGAGATCTTTGATGCCGACGATCTTGTCACACCTGTGGTTTACTAGAATGTTGTTCAATCGGCGGAGTCAACGATGACCATTTAGCGCAACTGGGATGATGAAGAAGATGCCGATGACTGCGGTATGTCCTGCTATGACGAATGAGTTCAATTCATGCCTGAACTTTGCAGTCTTAACATGTGTGTGATGAATATATGAAACACTGAGCAGCTCTTGCTTTTCTTCTTGCGCGTTTTTGTCGAGCAGCTTCGTGTTTGAGGTTCTCCTTATCAACTGTACCTCTCCTGGTTCTTCAACGTCAGTCATATCTGTCTTGTGTGCAAGACTCCATCATGAACTCATGTCTACATTGTTGCTGATATCTTAAGCGGGTGTTTCTTCTTCTTCAGCGTTCATTCTCAAACTCCCGCTGGATATCTCCTGTAGAAGGACCATGTTCCTAATAGATTTCCATCAGGATTTAGTCCAGAGAATGAAAATGCGTTGTATCGCCGTTTTATTTACGCCAATGGCCCGACACATCCGTCTTAGTCGGAAAGAGTATATTTGAAATACTTCTTGTCCTTCAGCCTTACGTTTGTTTGTCTGGAAATCTCAATATAACAGTATTTGTGTTTCCCAATTTTTATGTATATTAGACCTTCAGTTCTAAAACTTTTTTTGGACTGTAGCCCCTCCTCTTCTTGGAGAAAATTATTATACGCTGCCTTCGCGCCTGAAAAGGACATAACTTTTTTTTTTACAAGTCACCATTGCTTTATGGCGATGAATTAAGGAGAGGTTTTACCACATTTCTACCACATTTCTACCACATTTTTACCACATTTCTACCACATTTCTACAATATTTCTACCATATTACTACGCTCTGACGTCATAATTTGTGCTGTTTATCTTGCAACAAGTGGTCATCATTCAGTAGCCGCCACACATAGGTCTGTGCTACCATGGTTGACCTAAACAACATACAAACTATACACGAAAGCCAGCAGCAATGGGGGGGGGGGTGCTTGGGGAAGGGGGTTTCAAACCCTTTCGTTATGAAAACATAGCACACCCGTGTTTTACCGGAGCAGCTGCAACGTAACTCCAACATCGCGTGTCTCTTGTCTTGTTGGTGCAATCTGCTAGACTGTAACCTATGTTACTCTCCTATGTTGAACCTGATGTTACTCTCCCACTTGTATCTCTGCCTACCTCTTGCGCGCTTCCCTTTGACTTTACCCTCAAGTAAGGTCTTCAATAAGGTGTCATGTCTTTTAATGTGTCCAAAATATTTTATTTGCCTGATCTTTATTTCTTTTAGTAATTCTTTATTCATATTAAGTGTTTTAGCACTCTTCCCCCCCCCCATTAAACAGATAGAAATATAGCAAAACCCTCTCATTAAACCGGTTGAAATATGGCAAAACCCTCTCATTAAACCGGTTGAAATATGGTAAAACCTCCTTAACCGTTGTCCTTAAAGAAATAAAAAGAACCAAACCCTCGACGATCAGAAACACCCAAGCTTAACTATATTTGAGAAAATACCCCACCACCTTTATCAAAGCTGTTTTATAGTCCTGCACGCAGGCACTCATGATGATATTGCACTGTAAAATTAGTCCTGGGGAACGTAGAGACTTAGATATAGTGTAGAATCTACAGTGATGCTGATTGGTCGAATTAATGAAAGATAGTCTAGAACTGCCTGCCATCCAATACAATTACTCCACCTCAAACGATGCCAGCTTATCTCAGAACCTGCAGTAAACGATGGTGCCAGAACTAACCATCCAATCATATCGCACCACAGCGAAGGGTATCTGCCTGTATTCAGAAACAGCAGCAGAAGGTGGTGCAAGAAATCTGATTTTCTCTGGCGTTCTCTGCGAGATGCTCGCACAAAGTTGCTCCCAACCCAGAGCAGTCTATTGGCCAGATTTTTCTAGGAATTCAGACCAACAATTTATAGTCATTCTACGTCGCACAGTCAAACAGCGTTCCTTCATCGATCAGTTTTCTGTTTTTCATTTCTATTCTATCATTTCCCCCCTTTCCCTGTAAAACCACCAGCTCAGTTTCGACGCCATCTGTTACATAGCTTTACTGCAAATGTTTCTCCGCACAATATAGATTATCTGGAACAAGTCCCGCGCGTGTGCCTAATTTGTTGGCATCTCTAGTTCCACATCTGTTGCGGACACAATCGATAACTGGCCTTTATTCTAACGCGCTGCACGAAAAGTGTTGAATCGAAACAGCTTGCTCTGTTTTATTGATGGGAATCCTGTGTTTGTTATTAAAGAATAGATTGGGTTTTCCTGCTTAAAGCTTTCAAGAGACTTTGGTTTAGTTGTATTTCTTTAACATTTTGTTTGTTAATACGTCTTAAATGATTGATAGGTATACATGATGGATTCAAAAAATATTTTAACAAATTTTAATAAATCTACAGTGGAAGGGCACTGAAGAAAAGGTGGTAAATTACAATGGAAACCCACATTCCAAGTCGATTTAACCCAAAATGCAAGTCGATTGTATAGAGAGAGACCTCTTAATTTCTCATCGCGACGTGTAAAATTATGAACTCAAGTCTCTTGTATCATTAACTCACGTCTCTTGTATCATTAACTCACGTCTCTTGTATCATTAATTCAAGTCTCATATCATCAACTCACGTCTCTTCAATCATTAACTCAAGTCTCATAAATCATTAACTCAAGTCTTCTACATCATCAATTTACGTCTCTTACATTAACACTCGTCTCTTGCATCATCAATTCAAGCCTGTTACATCATCAACACAAGTCTCCTACATCATAAACTCAAGCCTTACATCATCAACTCAAGGAATTTGCACACACCTAAGTTTGTAAAATCCACACTTCAGGTCTACTCTATGTATCTATTGCCGCATCAATTCAACGAACTCATTTATTCAGCTAAATCATCTATTTCGAAGACTCATCTTTTCAACTGATTCATTGTTTTAGTTAATTCATCTACTTGAGTGACACATATATTTATAGAAGCATTTATTCAACTGACTAATTTATTCAGGTAACTCGTTTATTCAACTGACTCAAATATTCAAGTAACTAATTTATTCAACTGACTCATTTATTCAAGTAACTCATTTATTCAACGGACTCATTTATTCAACTGATTTATTCAACTAATTTATTCGACTGACTCATTTATTCAACTGATCCATTTATTCAACTTACCCATTTATTCATCTGATTAATTTATTTAGGTAACACATTTATTCAGGTAACTCATTTATTCAGGTAACTCATTTATTCAGGTAACTCATTTATTCAGGTAACTCATTTATTCAGGTAACTCATTTATTCAACGGACTCATTTATTCAACTGATTTATTCAACTAACTCATTTATTCAACTGACTCATTCAGATAACTCATCTATTTCACTGATAAAAACACGGCCGATACTCGGGATGTCTGGGGGCAGAATCTGCGTGCTGGCGCAGCATTGCTCAGAAATAATATGTTTAAAGATATGCAAGAAAAAAGATTTAGACGTAAACAAAAATCTTCAATTGCCTGGTTATGATCGCTTGAAATGTTGGCATTCCTGAGAAAATATTCAAAGGGTTTGCATCTTCTTATTGCTACAAGTGACCGTCTGGAAGACAGATAATGTCATACATCTATTTCAATGATACGGCATGATTGGAAATTTGAAAACAATTGACACTTGGTATATGTTTCATTAACTGACATTAGAAAATTCATATTTAATTCTAGCGAAACCTTCGACAGGAAAGACACCGGTACAAAAAGTAAACATGACTCGAAAGAATGATTTTTGATTATTTTCGTGATTTTCGTTGGTCGGTCGGCTTTTTTAGCATGCGACTTCAAGTATATAAATAGTAACTAATGAAAATCACAACAATAATAAAAAATAATCATAAATGAAGTCTTGTTTACGTTCTTTTGATTGGTTTATATTGGATCCAATATTGGAGCCGAGGCATGATCCAAGTTACCGATGATGAATACAACCGTTTCCTCTCATTTCTTCCGGAGGTTTCATTCTGCACCCATTGTCGGTGGAAGGATCTAGCTAGATCGCCACTATGCCATGACCCTCTGCAGTTCTTATAATACCTCTGCACAGAATAAATTAGAACTTCATTCGTTACTATTTAGACTATTGTCGTACATTTGGTTGGTCACTATTTATTTATGTGGAGTCGCTTTGCTATTTCTGACATGTGACTCCAAGCATATACATAGTGATCAACCAAAATCACAACAATAATTAAAAAAAGTAATGAATGAAGTCCCTAATTAATTCTGTGCAGAAGTCTTATACTGTAAAGAGTCTGGCCTATAGGTACGTAATGGGAAAACTGCATACCTCCCGCAAAATAAAGTAGCCGACAGAAAACATTATGTTAATCCTGCCAGTTTTGGGATCTCGTCTGTCAACGAACAGAGTCAACCCCGTCTCTGAATCTATACCATAACTTTACTTTAACCGTTGGTTGTGTTATTCATCCAAGCGGAACGCAGACGATGCCTACTTAAGAAGGCATAGCCGGCAAGTATTATCAACGGTTGACATCTGCACTTAAATAATAAATTGCAATTTCAGAGCTTGCGCGATTGGGCCATCAGCATTGCACCTACGGCCAAAAAGCCATACATGTTTACATCTCTTTCGTGTATAAACTAGAATATATGAATACTGTTGGAGGAAGGAAGTTAAGCAAGAGGCAGAAAAGATATACAGAAGTGGAATATCAAAATATGATCTCAAGATACCTTACAGTTTGTCAGAGTGCATCACCAAAATAGTAAAATATTTCTACAATATTAAGACGAAAGTTAACTTGTATCTGGCTCGTACTTAGAGTGAATGAAAAATGACTGAAACTATAACAATTAAAACGGGAACCAGATGGCAACAGAGTGTCCAAGATAATCTCTTCACAGAACAATCCTCATAGTGGGTATGATTATGTGTCCGAACACCGCACAAGAACTACACATAGTAGAACCGCATCGCTCAAACTGGACAGTGGTGGCTTCTACCCTATGTACCGTTTTCGGGTACCGTATTCGTGTACCATATTTAGGTACCGTATTCGTGCACGGTATTCGACGCTGAATGAACATAGGCAGAGGTATGGATAGATAGACACACAGACAGACACGGATAGATAGACACAGAGTCATATGGATAGATAAAAAGACATAGAGACAAACAGATATACATAAAGACATATGGAAAGTTAGACAAACACACGTACTTATGGATAGATAGACAGGCAGAATATAGTTAAATAGCTAGACAGACAGACAGACAGGCAGACAGACAGACAGACAGACAGACAGACAGACAGACAGACAGACAGACAGACAGACAGACAGACAGACAGACAGACAGACAGACAGACAGACAGACAGACAGACAGACAGACAGACAGACAGACAGACAGACAGACAGACAGACAGACAGACAGACAGACAGACAGACAGACAGACAGACAGACAGACAGACAGACAGACAGACAGACAGACAGACAGACAGACAGACAGATAGATAGATAGATAGATAGATAGATAGATAGATAGATAGATAGATAGATAGATAGATAGATAGATAGATAGATAGATAGATAGATAGATAGATAGATAGATAGGCGGTTTGATTACATCCTGCCAATCTACAGTAGTGTCAGAATAAACGGAAAATAAGAAATAGAGTGCATCACAAACAGGGAAAAAACATGTCAAAGAATGTCAAAAACATGTCAAAAACCTGAATGACAGAACCTGCTATAACAGAAGCCAAAGAAAACACATACTTCTTCAAATGCACAACAACAAATTCAGTTCTCTAAGTGGGATTTAGATTGAAAACAAGAAGCATTGTAACGTGTATGTGTTTACAGACATAACAGGACTCCATAAACATGTCACCTGTTCCTAGTCTTCTAATGATAGGTAGTGTCAGGAGAACGGTGAGCAGATAAGGACACTGTTAGTTTACTGTAAGATGTGGAGGCTACACTATATTGGAAAATCAAGGGATAAATCTTCCAGTGTAGGGTAACAACCCCAAACTTGTTTGTCCTGATGAAGGCTTTATAGTCGAAACGTCGCCTGTCCCTGTATCTCGTTGTTAAGTCGATTTATGTTTTATTTTGGTAACACACCTACATATATTTGTATATCTTGACTATATTGGAAAATGCTGGCAAATAATGAGTCATCGATATTAAGATGGTGTGCCAGGTTCAGACCTGTCAGATAAAATATGGACCAATCAACCAATGCCTTGGCGGCATCGAGCACACACAAAAGGAATACAGTATCCATCGAATATGTGTGTTTTTTTAAACAATCAAGTTACAGAACTTAGGATGGGGAGTGTGAATACGCACATGAAAGATGGACAAAAGCTGGTAAATGTATTATACTGTAGTTCTCGCATAATCAAATCCTACTGCAAGCCCATAAGCCCTAAAGAAGACCTCTGTGCAGAAAGTAAAAAGGACGTCATTCGTTACGTGTTTTGCTTATTGTCTTGTTTTTGTTGGTCACTACTTCGAGTCGCATGCCCCAAAAAATAATCTAAAGTCTATCAACGAAATGCACGGGAATAATCAAAATCGACCTTTCAGATCATGTTTAACTTTCTGTGCACAGGTCTTTATATTATCCCCGGTCACGGATAGTGTCCTACGTGCCAAATCATTCACATGGGCTGGCATAACCATCTATTTACAAGACATTGGAAAATCAAAAATTCTTAATGGCTCATTTGATTATACCCGTGTTTTTCATTGGTTACTAAGATTATATTTTGTGTGACAGCCAATGAAAGTCAAGGGAATAGTTAATCGAGTCACTTTATGAGAATGGATTTTTACATTAGTCAATGTCTTGTATTGTGGGTGGTCATAGCGTATAATTTGTGCCAGCAACCAATGATAAGTACGGGAAAAGTCAAATATATTACTAATGTGTGATGATTGCAAAAGTGAGGAGATAAATGATGATTACTGCTAATACACGTTCAGTGAAGAGATAAATGATGATTGCCAATAATACACGTTCAGTGAAGAGATAAATGATGATTGCCAATAATACACGTTCAGTGAAGAGATAAATAATGATTGCCAATAATACACGTTCAGTGAAGAGATAAATGATGATTGCCAATAATACACGTTCAGTGAAGAGATAAATGTGTATTAATGCTAATACACGCGCAGTGAAGATATTAATGATGAATGAAAATAATACAGGTACGGTGAGGAGATAAATGATGATTTCAACAAGCATACACGTGTATTGAACAGAAATATGACTATTGCAACAACTGAATATGACTATTGCAACAACTGAATATGACTATTGCAACAACCGAATATGACTATTGCAACAACTGATGTTTTAATACGGGAATAAATGCTAATTGTAGCACACTTATATTGACTTTCATTACAAAAAACAAGTATAATGTATGATGTATCCCCTTCCATTCAACTACTCCAGCGATCACACCAATGTAACAAAACGGAGCTTTTATTTTACAACTTACAAAGAAAACAATTTGAGTCTAAAGAAGGTAAAATGCTACGTGCTTGGTCTGAGGCCAGTCCACGTACCTGCTGTAGTATGACTCGTCTCATCCTTTATTTAAACACCTTAGTGTCACAGAGAACTGGCACGGGCACAAGAATGTCGAATTTAACATAGACTCAGTGCTCACAGCTTAAGAAAAAGCATCTATTCTGTGCGACCTTAAGGTTAAAGTTGGCTCAAACTGTGACTGGCAACTACGATCTGTGTTACAGGTACAACTGAAAAGATAGGTACAGCCAAGGCACAAACGTAAACAGGGAGAAGATTGTGCGACCAAGAATTCTTTGTTTTCATTTTTGCCACACATTTCCTGACGTGCTTTCGGTTATATATTCTTGACTTTCGTTTGCATATACCTGGAGATACATTGTAGAAGGACACGCCATCTGTATGTTTTTATGTCCGTCTGTCTGCCTATTTGTGCTCTTGTCTGTCTCAACCAGAGATAGGGCAATATTTTTAGATGGCGAGCTGGATTGAAAGTTTGACGTATGTTATAGTGTCGAAAAGCTCTTTCTCTAGTCCCTTGAAATTTCAAGGCAATACTTTCTGGGCTCGGGGGCTAAAACATATGGCGTGACGGTCCGGAGTTAAGCGTGGGTAGTATTGTACACATCCTCGTTCTATAGGCTACTGCAGTCGAGCAAGTAGGCATGAGAGACTGGCGCGGACCCGGTTGACAGCACTAAAAGCAATCCCATGTAGCGCCAGAACCCGAAATTAGTTTATGTAGAGAGAAGATGTAGCGAATCGAATACTGGGTCAATTATCCCCCTTTATTGCAACACAAAATGCTACCAATGTCAACAACATAAAACATCTTATCCAAAGTATCTTCATTCCAACACTGTCCTACCAATGTCAAACATGGTCCTTAACAACAAAACATAATAGACAACTGGGTACAACAGAGATGAGATGTCTGAGAAAAGCCACAGGAGTGACTAGAAGACACAGAATTAGAAACTAGGTCATAAGAGAGTGGGTGTCATATCAATTCTACAATACATACAAAACCAACAGATACAATGGTTTGGTCACCTGGAAAGAATGCCGTGTGATTCAATAGTTTATAAAGCATATATGAAGAGAGAAGAAGCAGAAAGAAGAGCCAAGGGTAGACCTAGAGTACGCTGGATCGACAACATCAAAGAGACATTACACAACACCAAATAACATTATATGAATCTGCCAGAAAAGCGAGAACAAGAACATTGTATCTCCCTCGACACCCATAAAGGGTAAAAGAGGAAGGAAAGAAGAAGAAGAAGAGAGAAGAATCCGGGCGTTTGAAATGAAATGTTATAGTGTTGGATATCTGTTACCAAGAACATATGATGAATATGTTTGTACATGATATAATTAGAATATATTTGTACATGAAATAATTAGAATATGTTTGTACATGAAATAATTAGAATATGTTTGTACATGAAATAATTAGAATATATTTGTACATGAAATAATTAGAATATGTTTGTACATGAAATAATTAGAATATGTTTGTACATGAAATAATTAGAATATGTTTGTACATGAAATAATTAGAATATGTGTGTACATGAAATAATTAGAATATGTTTGTACATGATATAATTAATGTATTCGCAGGCCAACAGAAACCAATGTAAACAGTTGTGAGACTTCAAAACTTTGGGGGGTACGGGAACATGATGAGACATTCTTCGATGAGAAAATATATTCTTCAAGGTGCGGTAGAGGATGAATGAGAAGTCGAGGTGACAAGAAGAAGACATGGATGGATAATATCAAGGACTGGACAGGGTGTGAAGTTTCCAAGCTCATCAGGATGGTAGAGGATAGAGATGTGTGGGGTTCTTTCTGCGTGAAATGTCTCAATGTGACACTCCTACGAGGAGATCTTTCTGCATGAAATGTCTCAATGTGACACTCCTACGGGAGATCTTTCTGCGTGAAATGTCTCAATGTGACACTCCTACGAGGAGATCTTTCTGCATGAAATGTCTCAATGTGACACTCCTACGACCCTGGCGGGTTATGAGTTTTATTATTATGCATTATGACGGATCTAGATCTTGAAAGGGGCGCCGAAACGCCTAGCTTTGTGGAGGAGCTAGATCAGAGATAAGATACAGATAACAGAAGGAAGAGATAAGATACTGCGATTAAAGGAATTTGAATATATCCTGTTCAATAGCTGGATGGAATGTTTGATGTACGGTTAAAACAGTGTGCAACTGTCAAGTTATGGGAACCGTGAATAGACATATTTATGTCTCACTTTGTCATACTTTGCCATACTCTGTCATGTGATTATGCCTAGAGCATGACCATTGACAAATTTCAGACATATTGGATCATTTGGAATCACACTTCTAAAGTGACGAATTTGACTTTTCCTGTGATTTTCATTGGCTATCGACACAACTTATACATGAACTGAGCAAGAAAAAGAACGCAAAAGGTTAAATTCGTCACTTTCATAGGATGATTCCGAATGTGTCAGCAGGTCAAATATTTGTTGACATGGTATTGATTATTTCTATAATAGTCCCCATTGAGAAAAGTCCCCTCACGTCAAAAATTGTTACCTTTTAGATACGGATGTTTAGAAGAATAGTGAGAATGTCATGGAAACAAAATATACGAACAAAGAAATATAGAAGCAGAAAAAACTGCATCGGTTATGGTAATTAAAGTCCAACTATATTGTGAACGTATAAAAAGACCTACACGACACCTTGATTAAAACCTGGATAGAAAATACAATACGAGGAGGACGAGCAAAAGGTAGGCAAAAGCATGTTATGCTTTGAGAAAAGCATAACAACCGTGACCTGTCCATTCTTTATCGCCATCCTCATCTTCGACATCCATCTGTTGCTTGCAGTATCATTTTTTTGGACGAGGAATCATGTCGGCTTAGATGACGAACCCTTGCTAGTTTAGATAATTTTACTATTTAAATCTTCTTCTTCTGTATTCGTTCTCAAATTCCTGCAGGTTAGCATGATGTAGTCCTGAGAACTGAATGCGCAGTGACATACTTTACAGCTCTGCTGCGATATCTTCTCCTTTCGACCTGACACATCTGACTTCAGCATGACAACCATATACATCATCATCATTAAGTGCCGTATCCGCAACGAAGGTTGGCTGCAACGTATCTACAACATCTCCTGTCTCTTGTCTTGGTGATGCACTCTGCTAGACTGTAACCTGTCCATCGTGTAATGTTACTCTCCCACTTGTATCTCTGCCTACCTCTTGCTCTCTTCCCTTTGACTTTACCCTCAAGTAATGTCTTCAATAAGGTGTCATGTCTTCTAATGTGTCCAAAGTATTTTATTTGCAACCATATACATCACATTAGAAAAAGGCCGGAGTTATAGAATGTTAATTTTAACACCGATATCGCCCATGTGTTGTTGGGGCCCGAAATGGGAGTAAAGAATAGCGACACTGTTTACCTTCGACGCATGTTGTAAGAAAATATGGGGTGTAGATGGGTGTCCCATCCCATATAAGGATTAAGTAACCTAAAAACCATGCTGAAGTCGGATGTCTCAGGCTAAAATCGCTGATACCGCAGCATAGCTGTAAACCATATCACAACACATTCCTTTCCTCGGACTACATCCTGCAAATTAGCAGGAGTTTGAGAATGATCGCAGACGAAGAAGACGCATCATCCTCTCATAGTCAACTTTGCATAGCGGCTGAGGCAATCTCCAGCCTTATCTTTCATTCTGTTTTGGAGTTTCCATGGCTGCATATGCGACTGCAACAGATGGCGAAGGTAGTGCAGATCTAAGAATAGTTCTTGCCAAATGAACTCAGTACTGCTAAAGTTGTGTTTGTATACAGAAATTGAACGTTAAATCAATAGATGTAGATTGGATATAGCACTATTGTGCAGCCTGACACATTCGGCAACTATCACATTACTCCATGGGTACTTGTTCCCACGCGGTATATCGATTTGTCTGCGGCGTCCTACAGAAATATTATTCTGTACCGCCTGTTAGAGTATTTTAAGAACTGGTATCATCGCTTTAACACAGATCCATAGGTGCTCTATCTATTTCAGTGAGTGTCTGTGGCTATGTCGATAACGACGCTACACAGCAGCAGAAAGGTCACACGTGTGACCGTTGTTAGATTTCAGCTTGGTGACCAGCGTGTAAGTACGAGGACTTGTTCTCTTGTACGGGTGTCCAACTAGCGATATTGTTACAGACGCCCATCGTTCACTCGAAGTGGTAAAGACAGAGAACGCATCAGTTGCCAGCCCCGAAATCGGACATTGTCGTAAATAGAGCGCAGACAACGAATTTACGTTCTCTATACTGCACCCTTCTGGAAATCTAGTGGTATTGTTTACAGCTTAGCTGCGATAGTTGTGCTGTTTAAATTGACACGTCTGACCAGCGTGAATACTGAGTCACTTCCACTCTGCATGGGATAAATTTACAGGTAACGATAAGCTCAGTTCTGAACCAGCAGCATAACACATGGTTTCCCATAAGTGCCAAGCTAACTAGAAAGTAGTTGACTAGAAACCGCGTGACTTGATCAGTAGCGATGGCACGGTTCCTCGACCTTCGTGGAGCATGAGCCCTGGCACTCTACTTTCTGGTGGTTAAGTGAACCACGGGAGTAATTTTGATTTCAAATCACGAACAACGAGTGAACTTGAAACCGCGAATTGCATGTCGGGGGACAAATAACTTAACATTACACTACCACAGATCTCACTCCCTATGGGATGGAACAGCCAACTCCAGCCCAAAATCTCCTTAGCAGCCTCTTACGACATTCATGGTACGTAACAAGATTGCTATTCTTCGCTCCATTTACGGACAGAGGCAACACTTGTCGAAATCCTTGTATGAAATACTCCAGTTCACATTTCTATAGCGACCAACTCATAATTGTTTGCCTATAGTAGTATTACAATATAAATACGTTGACTATGTTGTCGTTGCTTTCTGAACGGTCCGGTGCACAATTGCCTGCGACATGGTTTGAATCTGGTACCTTTACCATCAATTTGGCAATGTCTACCTCTCAGTGACAGAGGCAGAAAATATCTCATTAAATATCGTCGAAATAATTGTCGTTGTGCACTCTCCCTCTAGACGGGACTACCTCCCCCCCACACACACAATTACATTCTTGTTACGTGACACCCTCCCATGAATACCCCCCCCCACAACACTTTACTTTCCATGGGATGAGGTGGTCATGTGGTAGGACACCGATAACCACTGTTATAACCAATAATATATATACTCGTCCTAGAGGCGCATTTACCGCAGCTCTTTTATAAACAATCAGCGTATTCTAATTCAATATCCAACATCACAAAGCCAAATCTTAACATTTTTTACTACTACTACGGGTACACGGAACAGAACAACAAGAAGATGGGCTGGATTCCGATGCGTACAACATGATTTGAGAATCCCATCTGATATTGTGTCCTGAGAATCCTTGACAAAACATGCGTCCTAGATAGCAGAATGTGTTAGAATGATAATAACATATTCCGCAGACAGTTTACCAAACCCCATAATCATTCTATCAATAAACACAGTACAACCGAATAAAAAAAAAACAAATACAGAAAACTAAGACAGGAAAATGAAGAAACGGGATTGGGGGAGGGGATGAGAAGTAAAACTAAACATCAATGTGAAATTTCTGGTTCCACAAGAGCGTCAAATATGGACAATTTTTTGTGGTAGTATTTTGTTCCAGCGCTTACCTTTATTGACAATGCCAAACTGCAGCTGAGGGCGAGAGGAACAAGGCCGTACACAGTACTTCTTAGAGTGCAGCGTATTGAGGTTACCGCATACAGCCAAGTCTTGCTTTCTGATCAAAGCCTGCCAGGGCACAAATGACAAAAACATTATTGTACATAAAAATCTTTAAGTGATTCTTAAAAGGCATCGCTACAGACTACAGCATCGGCACAAGTTAAAAACTCCCTTGTGAATAGTCGGAAACGGATGGATGAACTGATGTTCTGTAGAATAGGGAAGGACGAGAGACGTGTTTAGAGCTGCTTGCTGTCATAGTCAGGGTTCTATGACTTTAATCAAAGTTACGATGCATGACATGACAGGAAATTTTGTCAGTGTTGAGAGTACAGAGAGAGTGATTGGCTGGTTAGAGATTACTTCTGGTAGGAAAAACAGGCAGAGAAATAAGTTTGTTGGGCGGTAAATGTTGGATGGTAGATATTGGATGGTGGATGTTGGGTGGTTACTATAGCTAGGTAGAGATATAGACGAGTAGTTAGGTAAGGTGCACAGACAGACAGACAGACGGACAGGCAGACTGACGGACGGACGGAGGGACGGGCGGGCAGGCAGGCAGACAGACAGAAATAGATAGATGGATGGATGGATGGATGGAATGATAGATAGATAGATAGATAGATAGATAGATAGATAGATAGATAGATAGATAGATAGATAGATAGATGGACGGACGGACGGACAGACAGACGGACAGACGGACAGACGGACGGACGTACGGATGGACGGACGGACAGACGGACAGACAGACAGACGGACAGACGGATAGACGGATAGACGGATGGATGGATGGATGGATGGATGGATGGATAGATGGATGGATGGATGGATGGATGGATGGATGGATGGATGGATGGATGGATGGATGGATGGATGGATGGATGGATGGATGGATAGATAGATAGATAGATAGATAGATAGATAGATAGATAGATAGATAGATAGATAGATAGATAGATAGATAGATAGATAGATAGATAGATAGATAGCACATCCTGTTCTCATGACACCTCGGAGCCTGATCATGACCCATCTCATCAAACTATCTTTCCCTCTCTCGGTTACTAATCTGAAAGATCTTGCCGGGCGACAAACATCAGACATATTGACTAATTAGAAAACATCCTTCTAAAATGACACGTATCACTATTTCCGTGAATTTCACTGGTTACTAAGATTATACTTTCTGTCTCCAGCAAATGATATTCACGGGAATCCTCACGAGAGTCATTATAGAAGGACGCTTTCTAATTAGTCAATAAGTTTTTTATTGACGACGGTCCGGAGCAAATCAGACCTGGGCTACAACATTGGCAGAGAGGGGTCGGTACACATAAATATGTCAGAGGGGGGAGGTACGGATAAAGATGTCACAGGGGAGTGGGGATGGTACACATACAGATGTCAGAGATACAGAGGATAAAGATGTCAGGATAATAATACAAAAAAGTAAATGAAATTTGATTGTATTAGGAAATATATGACAAGAACAAGAAATTACATCAAATGCCAAACTAAAATTATATCTCAATTGTTAAATCGATGATGTTGTTTGGATCAGAAACATGGAGTACAATGAAAGGGTCATCAAGAAAACTACAAATTATCAATGAATGTTTGCACATAAAAGAAGGTTGGAAACATCATGTTCAGATCATCAATGAGGAACTCATACAAGGAACAAACACTACAGTAGATGGAGAATTAAGGAAACTAAGATAGAGATAGCAAAAACTACAGTAGAGGAAGAATAAAGGAAACTTAGCTAGATATGGCGAAAACTTCAGTGGAGGAAAAACTAAGGAAACTTAGCTAGATATGGCGAAAATTTCAGTGGAGGAAAAACTAAGGAAACTTAGCTAGATATGGCGAAAACTTCAGTGGAGGAAAAACTAAGGAAACTTAGCTAGATATGGCGAAAACTTCAGTGGAGGAAAAACTAAGGAAACTTAGCTAGATATGGCGAAAACTTCAGTGGACGAAAAACTAAGGAAACTTAGATATGGCGAAAACTTCAGTGGAGGAAGAACTAAGGAAACTGAGCTAGATATGGCGAAAACTTCAGTGGAGGAAAAACTAAGGAAACTTAGCTAGATATGGCGAAAACTTCAGTGGAGGAAAAACTAAGGAAACTGAGCTAGATATGGCGAAAACTTCAGTGGAGGAAGAACTAAGGAAACGTAGCTAGATATGGCAAAAACTTCAGTGGAGGAAAAACTAAGGAAACTGAGCTAGATATGGCGAAAACTTCAGTGGAGGAAAAACTAAGGAAACTTAGCTAGATATGGCAAAAACTTCAGTGGAGGAAAAACTAAGGAAACTTAGCTAGATATGGCAAAAACTTCAGTGGAGGAAAAACTAAGGAAACTTAGCTAGATATGGCGAAAACTTCAGTGGAGGAAAAACTAAGGAAACTTAGCTAGATATGGCGAAAACTTCAGTGGAGGAAGAACTAAGGAAACTGAGCTAAAGATGGGTATGACATACATTAAGATGAAAGGAAATCATTATAATGAGATGCTGCTCTGGAACCAACCGGAAAAGAGGAAAAGAAGAGACAAAATAATTGAAGGAAAGAATTACATACAGAGACATAAAGGTGTGACCATTCTTTGATGTTATCAATTCAGTATTTGTTCACTTCTTTTTCTTCCACCCTCGACTGTGGATGAACATGGTCATCATTGACAGAAGTAGCTAATAATTAGACAAGATGGAGAAGGTGTGTTGAGCGCATGCTTCCCTGTGTGCTAAACAAGTTGTATAGTTACACATGATGATGATGAAATAATTCTTTTATCCGTGAGCAGGTAGCTCTTGACAGCCCATAGCCTTCCTAACAAAAACACAGGTTCTTCTGAGTTGTTAAACTGAGACAACATCCGGACTTATAAGATTGTCTGAGATGCATGGTCTGTATTAGAGGGATTTATGGATGAATGTTTAGTTCCCGAAGGACAGAATTCCAGTGTGCAAGTATCCAAGGATTACCACGTCCTGCTATGAGGACAGCGCACACTACTGGGCCAACTATGTCTGCCAGATTTTATCATGTAAAGTTATTGGTAAAGGTCTTTTGGTCGAAACGTCGATTAGTCTGCAGTGTTTTGTGTTACCAGTGACTAGCAAAACATTGTTACCCTGTTCCAAATATCACCTGTTGGATTGCAGTTTTTCAGCAGTGAAAACCTGTTCACGATTTATGGAGAACACAGCAGAACACGCGATGTGTACGAATTGATACTGTCCCCGACCATATTAGAACAGAATTACAACAGAGTTACAGCTGGCACGCAATTGCTAGACTTTAGAACGATCAACATACCGAAACCGGATGTACTGATCCGTAAGACACAAAATAACGCACTTTCACAGCGAAAACAGCAGCACAAGGTACCTTACTCTCGCTTCCCTGCAGAAATCACACGAACTTCATACTTGTTATCATAGTCTGATTCTGTGGCGGTGTGGTACAGATCGCGTCTGTGACTGCCAAGGTACCGGGTTCGAACCCGAAACAGGAAATTATGCATCCGTCCCGTTACGAAGCAATGGCGAATTACTGAAAGTATTCATATTTCCTAGAAATTCACTACAGTAAAAAAAATGTTGATTGATGGCTACATCCTGCATAAGATACTTTACCAATTTGACTAAAGAGTGAAGGCAAAGAAGGAATACGGTCAATAGTTATATAGTAAAATTCTACAAGATGCGATGAAATTGCAAATAATGTAACACTACTAACCGAAAGATAGTAATGGAGCTTAATAGTACTAGACAAGTTGTTAAAAAATTGGGGAGGGGGAGGTGGAGGGAGTAACAAGAGGAACAAGGAAATTCTAGAAATAAAGGCAGAACAGAATCAAATAGATATGTCGTGCATACTTACAACAGGGATAGAGAAACGAAACAAGGAAAGTAAATTGACAAATGCATCAGGAATAAATTGCATAGAAATTAGTGGAGCATATTTATCTCTTCTGTTATCTGTTGAACACTTGCTTTTTTTTCATCATCTTCCGGTAACACATATTTCCACAGTGCATTTCTCATTGTATTAAGTGACATATTCTTTCCAGAACGTTGTCTTCGTCGTGGATACTCTGAACGCCTCTCGTTTCTGGAAAAACAGGCCTCCATTGGCCAAAGACGTGCATAAATTCTTCGATGTCACTGGTCCATCGTCTTATTGGTTTTCCTCTTCTTCTCTTGCCTGGTACTCTTCCCTCTAGAATCAGCCTTTCGATACCATCATGTCACTTTAAGTATACAAACTACTGTATCTTCCTTCTTATGATGGTATTTAGAAGCCAGCCTTCATTTAGTTTCAGTAATTTCAAAACTTCAATGTTCTTCTTTTTCTCTGTCCATGATATTCGTAGAATCTTTCCGCGGCACTTCATTTTAAATGAATTTATTTTTGGGGGATATTATCTTGTTTAAAGTCCAAGTCTCGCATCCATATGTTCCCACTGGGACAATACATGATCGTAAAAGTGTAACTTTAGTGTCATTGTTATTACTTTCTCATAGCTTTCTTACTTGTGTTAATTTGAATGTTGCAATTGTGAGTCTTCTTCTAATCTCGACTGAACAATCTCCGGAACTGTTAATCTTTGCTCCCAGATATTCGAATTTGTTTACACATTCTAGTTAATTAATATATGTCTATGTTGATTATTGGTTTAATCTTTGTATTTTGATTTTCTAGGGACATTACTCTCGTAGGTTTCTCACTCGTGTTACTATAATGTAACATATTTTCTCAGTGCATTTCTCATTAATGTTACTATATTGTAACATAAATTATATAATATTTGTGGATATAATCATAATTATTATATAATATAACATATATAATGTTTAAATGAATGCTGTTGTATTAATCTGAATAATAACAAAACAAAAGACATTAAGAAAACGGCAAACATTCATGAATAGATGCTTACATGGATGTTTACATAGGATAGAGGGTTTGACGCATGTATTAATGCCGGGATCCGGAAGGGGAGTAAAGAAATGCTTCATTGACATCTGCCATGCATGTCGTAAAAGACGATTAATGAGGTTTGAAGGTGGAGATGGTAACTGTTCTTGTTTTGAAGAAATCTTAATAAATCGTGTTGCGTGATACCATGGTTTGACACTTGTGCGTCTCTCGGCCTGGTATCTCCGACTTCAGTATCAAGTGATTTACATCTAATATCCATATATAAAATATACACAGTGGCAACATTGTTTCTGTCAGGTTTAAAGCCAACTTTGTATGATTTCATAAACACCCTCACACTCATGCACTATCATACGTTTATGAGCTCTCTCACGCCTCACATTCCATATAGTTTCTGTACCACACACTCTTCCCTTTGTGTTCTCACATCCCCTTAACATTACGCTATCTTCACACACACACAATATATGTACCTGATTAAAGCAGGCACACTTACCTAGTAGATTCATGACGGCAGCTGATTTACAAGTATAGACTTTGTAAGTGCAGGTGTATAGGGAACTTGTCGCAGAAGAAGTAGTAGAAACCCTGAAATAAGGACACCACAGTGGGCGTTGGTAACTACGTCGATATCGGTCTACAGATGAAAAAAACGTCCATCATCCTTGACTGGTTTGCGTTTAGGTTTGTGTACAGTAAGGAAACCAGTTCTCTCGTATGTCTGGACTACTGGAGATATGGCTTCAGAGGTCTACCGTTTAGTGGAAGTGGTAAAAACAGTGAACGTACTAGTTAACACACCGAAGTCAGAAGTGTCGAGTCATTGGAGCAAATAAAAGGAAGAGACAATGATTTACCGTTACCTGGACCCAATTCCACCTGGGAATCTATAAGGTAAATTATCTTGTTACAAGAGAGATGAAAAGTGGTAGTTTGAGAAACAAACCGCAAAAGTTGACGACATCCACCCCTTTTCTCTATCATAAATCCAATTATGAAAGGGATATGAAATATTTGAAGAAAGGACGAGTCTCGAGCGAGGGCTAAAAACAGGAAGGTAAAGCAGCGAGTAGGGAAGGTAGTCTGACAAATGACAAGGATAATGCCTTAATGCTCTTCCTTGAGAGGTCACGTAGGACGATGTCATAGATGGGGACATCAGGAGTAAATTTGGAGGCGAGAACAGGGAAGGAATATTACAGGTAATATGACACAGGTGTGTTAAGTTATGTTCTGTGCAAGACAGGACACGTCTCTGCTTATCGTTTACTTTTGATAATTTCGTCCGTGTTCTGTTGGCGGGGTCCAGAAGGAGAGAATAGAATGGCACAATTTTCAAATGTCGTAAAAAGGACTAAGGATGATCGGTGGTGGAAACGGCTGTTCCATGCGTTAAACTTAAAAGAAAAATTGAAATTGAATGTGTCTAGTTGAAAGGTGCCTATGTTGAAAAAGACTAAACTATTATACAATGTATTTAGTAATTCAGAATACATGATGATAGTTGGTGCACGTTTAAGAACGAATGATGGAAGTTCTCCTGACTACACTATCGTGCTTGGTATGTGTTTCTGCATATATATATATATATATATATATATATATATATATATATATATATATATATATATATATATATATATATATATATATATATATATAGGACATGCAGAAACTGGATTAATGGGAAAGCAGACTATGAGATTTTAAAAAACTGACAGAGGACAATGCAGGTATTCAGAACGCATTTATATACTCTGACAGGTATGTCCAGCGTAGAGAGAGGCCCTGACGGGGCTTCTTTGCTAGAATAAGAGGAGGTATCATAGCCGAAGAGAGGAAAGATTATGTGACAGTAACCTTCAGTATGAGAACAGAGGTGGGGGGGCTGTAACAGCAGCCTTATGACTGCTCTCGGAAACTACGCTGCAGGGGGGTGTTATTGTGTCCTCAGTCCATGCTTCGGAAGGTCCAAAGCTGTTGGCGGCGCCATAAATGGGCAGCTAATATAGATTTATACTTCTGCCATTCAGGAACTCGTATGCAAAATGTTGTTATATGCCTCGTAAAGATAAACAGGAAAGCTATCATGAAATTGATCAAGAATACTATAAGGAAATTGATAAACAAGAAAACTATCCGGAAATGGATAAACAAGAAAACTATCCGGAAACTGATAAACAAGAAAACTATCAGAGAGGCGTTCAAAGTATCCACGATGAAAACAAAGTTCTGGAAAGAATGCCACTTGATATATAACAGAGATCACTAATATATTGTCGTAATGACAATGATATAAGCAGTGCTCGTTGCATGTCCATGTATCTAGACATCCATGGAACTGAATCTGGTTACTCTGGTTGTCAGAAAAGAGGGCGTGACTGAGAAGGAAAGGAAAAGAGAGGGAAGGGTTGGTGATGTTACGTGATAGAACTGTCACTTGTCAGAACAAACTCCAGGTTCTGAAGTTTATATGCGTCGCCATTTACTGCCTTAAGAGGAACATGGCACACGTGATTAAAATTAATCCCATTGGTTTTATCTTTAGCTGAACATGTTACCTGGCGGGTTCCTTGAAGAACGGTTCTGCTCAGTTTGTAACAACAATGTACCGGATCTTGTAACATTCTGTGATTATGTCTCTTTGCGATACAAGAATTGTAGGCCCACACTACGTCACGGCATTCCACTTCGTCTCAATGAATTTCTTTATTTCCGAATCAAAATTACACGTGTGTAATATCTTTATTTCCGAATCAAAATTACACGTGTGTAATATCTTTATTTCCGAATCAAAATTACACGTGTGTAATATCTTTATTTCCGAATCAAAATTACACGTGTGTAATATCTTTATTTCCGAATCAAAATTACACGTGTGTAATATCTTTATTTCCGAATCAAAATTACACGTGTGTAATATCTTCCAACTTTTGTCTATTGTCTTTCCCCAGGTGGTTTGTTCATCTACTTTTGCAGTTAAGCGTAGGGGTTATTGAAGCTTGTGCTTGTGTTCCAAGGCCAGATGTATTGCTTCAGTTTTACTATGACCGTGTTTGTTCAGGATGTCCCTGACGTTTTCTACCCATCTTTTTCATGGTCTTCCTCTGGCTTTGTACCCTGATTCCATTTGGTTATATGTCTGTATGGATAACTTTTATATCATTTTTCTTCTTCTTCTTCTTCAGCATAGTTTCTTAAACTCCTCCTGAATTTATCTTGTAACAAGATCGAGGTCCTATTAGATTTCCAGCAGGATGTAGTCCAGAGAATGGAAATGCGTTGTGTCGTCGTTTTATTTGCGTCAATGGCCTGACACATCCGTCCTCTGTGGAGATATCGTTTTATTTCCTTTTTCTTGTTCGAAGTCCTAGCTCTTCTGGCACCTACTTCATGAACTTAATAATAATATTTTTTTTAAAGCAGAAAATATAATAAAGTAGTGAATTTTCCGAAAAAATCATATAAATTACGGAATTTGTACAAGTTCAGCCCAAACGGCACATACTCGCCTCGCAACGTGAGTCAACACGGTATCCAACTTTTATCCCACAGCACCCCTTTAAAAATGCGATTTTAGTCACGACTTCCAACATGTATATTCTCAAGCTACTAGAAATGTGATATTGTTTGTGTACTGTAGAGACACCCTGCAGCAACGACTTTGGACTAGTCCGCTGAACTTCGTGAAGCTACTAAGCAAGGGGACGTCATCCTCTACTGCAAACACAACTGCTGATGGAGAATCCGGAAGATCCTATTATCGACAGTGGCTTCGAAGACCCGTAGTGGCCCCGTATTGGGGCTGAGGGCGTATTAAGAACGGTAACTAATAAGCTACCAGAACCGGCTCGGAAAGCAATGGCAAACTACTGAGACGTATACAATGCCAAGACACTCATGATGACAACAATGGTTTTGAAAGATTAATCACGGAGGGTCAAGTTTCAGAAAAGAGAACAAGTCCAAGACGACGATGGACACATGACATCGAAGATCTTCTGAACATGACACTGGAAGAAGTTGGGCAGCTTGCAGAGAATCGTGAGGCTTACAGAGTGGCAGTGAAGGCAACGTACTGTAAATGGCACATCAAATGGATACTGTAAATATGGACTGCTCGTTCGACAACAACAACAACACACAATTCTGCCGTTCCCCAAGTGCCATCTGAGCGGGCTTGATTCAAATCCCATTTCTCGGATTATGATTTTTCTTTAGTAATAAGTCATCACTGTTTCTATATTATAGTATTCATTTACCATTGGGAGATTTAAAGACTAACGGGAATTGAACCAGGTTCGTTGTAGCGGCACAGAATCGCTACAAGAATAAGACGAACCTAATTAATTTGTGTTTACAATTTGGGCCTCTGTGGTTATATCCAAGGCTGTTCAGACGCCAGCAATAAATGTCAAAAACGATGATTATGACGACAACGCGGATGGGTGACCACAATGGTTAACGTACTGTGCGAGTGACGCTGGTAAATAGGATGGCATACTAGCAATATGATTACAGAGTCCAGCATTCACCTGAATTGGTATAATATGAAACGTATGAGTATATATATATATATCACTGCTGAGGTAGGATTGGTCAGGCCACTTACGCACTGTAAAGTAAACACAACCAGGAAACATCACATTTTCATTATGTGGACTACATCCTGCAGGAAATCTAGTATTAACATTTTCCTGATACGGGAGATACCCAGTGGGAGTTTGAAAACGGAAGTTAAAAATTAAAACAAAAAAAGCCGTGTGTGTAAAAAGTAAACAGAGAATGATGTAACAACATTTAATTAAAGAACCGAAGAAATCAGTTATTCTTCTTCTTCTTCAGCGTTCATTCTCAAACTCCCGGTGGATCTCCCTGTAGCAGGACCATGGTCCTACTAGATTTCAAACAGGATGTAGTCTAGTGAATGGAAATGCGCTGTGTTGCAGTTTTATTTGCAGCAATGGCCCAACACATCCGTCTTCAGCTGAAAAAAGTTATTAAGAACGTGCATCTAATGCAGCAACTCTAATGGGGGAGGTAATGTGGCTACTCTCAGGGTCACGGAGACTTGAGGATGGCAAGGAGAAAAATAGTTGGAGGGGGCCTAAGACACGTCTAGGGATAGGAAAAAGGCACCTGATGGCATTTATACAATAACATCTAGTACAATATATGTCTGTAATCCACGATAAGGATTGATATATCTTTAGAAAAAAAAATCAATGACTTTTTTATTTGAGAATTGGTCACGGGGGGGGGGAAATCGCCACTAATTGGGGGGGGAGCAAAGTGAAAAGAAGATTATGAATATCTGTTGCAATTGACAAAATAAATGTAAATCACTGGTGTAAATAGACAAAATAAATGTAAATCACTGGTGTAAATAGACAAAATAAATGTAAATCACTGGTGTAAATAGACAAAATAAATGTAAATCACTGGTGTAAATAGACAAAATAAATGTAAATGAATGATGTAAATAGACACTATAAATGTAAATTACTTATGTAATGGACAAGATAAAAGGTCAGAAACAAACTGCATAGTCCCCGGTATCTACACTTTGATTTTGCACTCTACAACCACAATGTTAAACCGTGTCTGTCGTCACTTACACAATCCTGCTGGCTTATCGGAAATCATTCGTCTAAAGTGAAGCTGTTTGACTTCTCCATGATATTTATTTGTCACTTAGTGCATCCTTTGTATCGACAGCCAATGAAAATCGCGGGATAAACCAAATAAGTTACATCAGAATGATGAATTTCCACCTTAGAGCATGTTTTATAATGTTTATTGCCAGTTGTGGTCAAACAGGCATGTGGTATCTGATCTGCTTTCCTGTCCATGGTCAGTCATGGTCAAACAGTCATCTGATATCTTATATAAGTCAGCTTTCCTGTCCATGGTCAGTCATGGTCAGACAGTCATCTGATATCTGATATAAGTTAGCTCTCCATCGAAACGTCACAGCCAATAAGAATATATGACAACAAATTGAGCAGTTAAATATTACAACTCTATAAGTATTCTACACGCCTGTGTTTTGCCGTGGCCCGAAAGGGGAGCGAAGAATAGCAACACTGTTTACCTTCCACACATGTCGTAAAAAGCGACTAAGGAGGTTATGGGATGGAGTTGGCTGTCCCATCCCATATAGGGCCAGTGATCCAACGCCATGCTGAAGTCGGATTTGTCGGGTCGAATGGCGCAGATATCGCAGCAATGCTGTAACCCAAGACACAACGCATTCCGTTCTCCGGACTACATCCAGCTAATCTGCAGGAGTTTGAGAACGAACGCAGAAGAAGAAGAAGTATTCGAAACATGAGTAAACATAATCCCTCTAAATCGTTGCAAACAACCAATCAATCAGCAACATTAGTAATAGTACGACCTGAGATGTACCAGCTGATGGTTGCATCTCTGCATATAAACACATTGATTTCAATTCCGAAGTTGAAAGTAGTAGTGGCAGTAATAGTAGTAGTACTACTAGCAGCAGCAGCAGCAGTAGTAGTAGTAGTAGTAGTAGTAGTAGTAGTAGTAGTAGTAGTAGTACTGTAGTAGTAGCAGTAGCAGCGGTAGTAATAGTAGTAGTATTAGTAGAAATACTATCTGAAAAGAACAATAACTGTGAAAATAATAAACTCGTAGGAAAGTGAGTGGGCTATCTAATTAAAATCTGAGTGTGGGCCCGAAACGAACCAGAGAAAGTCTGTTTTAATTTGTTACTATTAAAAAAAGTCAAAAAAGAGTGTCAAAAAGAATCCAAAAAATCATATTGAAATGTAGATAGCAAAATGGCTGGCGACTTGATAAGTCTTCTTCTTCTTCTTCTTCTTCATCGTTCTTCAGTCAGATATCAGGTTACAGCACCAATAGCTTCAGTCAGATATCAGGTTACAGCACCAATAGCTTCAGTCAGATATCAGGTTACAGCACCAATAGCTTCAGTCAGATATCAGGTTACAGGACCAATAGCTTCAGTCAGATATCAGGTTACAGCACCAATAGCTTCAGTCAGATATCAGGTTACAGCACCAATAGCTTCAGTCAGATATCAGGTTACAGCACCAATAGCTTCAGTCAGATATCAGGTTACAGCACCAATAGCTTCAGTCAGATATCAGGTTACAGCGCCAATAGCTTCAATGAATTGTGTGATTCGCTTCAGGTGACCTATGGAACACCTCAGGTGTGGAAGAATTCCTGTCTCAGTAGGCCATATTTTCTCCCTCTCTTCTTGGTAGATTTGACAGGCATGAAGAATGTGTTCTGCAGTCTCTGGGCACCGTCCATAGTTGCATATGTCTATCTCGCCAATATTCAGCTTTCGGAACATGTGACTTCTTAGTCTGTTGTGGCCAGTTCGTAATCTGCTTGAGAAGCCATGACTACTATTTGTAAGGTTCCTTAAGATAGTAACACTTGTTGACGCCGGTACAAGGACACTATTTGTGGTTGTTTTTCTTGGGCACTAAGTGAAGTTGAGAATAGTATCACTGTGATCTGTCATGCATGTTGTAAGACGAGAAAAAAAGGAGGGTTGGGAATACGGTTTATTACGTAGTATATAGAAAGTTGCTGTGATAAAAAAACGAAGCCGAAGCCGGATCTGTTAGGGCAAATAGCGCAAATATAACATCCATGTTGCAGAACATGACATAGAATCCTGATCTTTTGGCTACATCCTGCTAACCTGCAGGAGTTTGAGAAGAGCACAGAACATGAGGCAGTGTGCCGCAGTGTACATTCTTATATGGAGAAAACCGAGTACAAATATGTTAATCATTTTCGAGTTTAATTCTAGCACAGGACATTCCTTCATTTTAACATTAAACATTCCTTCATTTTAACTTTAAACCTTCCATCATTCTAACATTAAACATTCCTTCATTTTAACTTTAAACCTTCCATCATTCTAACATTAAACATTCCTTCATTTTAAATTTAAACCTTCCATCATTCTAACATTAAACATTCCTTCATTCAGCATTAAACCTTTCTTCATTCTAACATTAAACCTTCCTTCATTCGTCTACTTGAGTTTCATTGTAGAATAAAATCTTCCTTCATTCTATTGTCCCCCCCCCCCCCACCCCGCATATAATGTGTTACGCACTAATCTACTTCTCTGTTGGTATTCTTCCTTATTCTATAGTAAAAGTCAGACGTTCATATATAATTCCTCAATGAACTGTACAGTGGTCACCATTCATGACTTTCACCGGTAGAAGACCTCTGTACAGAATTAATTAGGGCTTCATTCGTTACGTTCTTTTATTGTTGTCGCTGTTTTCATTGGTCGCTATTTATATACTTAGAGCTGCCTGCCATAAATAGTCAAAGCCCGCCAACGAAAATAATCAAAATCGGCCATTAGATTTACAAATGTAAAAAATTATATACACAAATACCCAAAAAAATATGTACATAATCTGTACATAGGTCTGTTATACTCGGGCCCGGCCACGCACTATCCCTGAGACAGGGATGTTTATAATTAAATTACACCAGATCTGTCTGCATCTAGCTTATATTGAAACATATTTACTGTGTTTTCGTCAGGTCATTTTGTCCATCCTACTTGATAGAAATCCACATATTCTGCATACATTAACTTCCCAGGCAGTTCTCAGACTCCACTGATCAATTCCATGTCACGATCCATCTGTTGGAATCAACAGTCTGGAACTGCGATACCTCTCTTTTGGTTCAAGTCTGCAAGACATGACTGAGGCTGCATAATCAGGAGGCTTAGCATGTATCCAGCCAGGTTATCGCTTGTTTGTGAAAGACACCGCAAATTAGGTTACAGGCGATATTCAGCAGACCGCGAAGTGGTTTTACAGACATTTTCTTGTCCTGTTCCGGAGACAACACTTAAATATTTAACACATTCCGTTCACCGGACACCGTCCTGTTATTGGTATGACTTTGAGACTCGCATGAAAAAAATAATAGAGAATAAATATTGTTAGTTCTACAGAAGGCAAGGAAATTGTTGGAGATAAACTAGTGGAGAAAAAACAGCTGGAGACATAACTGGTGAAGAGAAAACAGCTGGAGACATAACTGGTGGAGAGAAAACAGCTGGAGATATAACTGGTGGAGAGAAAACAGCTGGAGATATAATTGATGAAGAGAAAACAGCTGGAGACATAACTGGTGAAGAGAAAACAGCTGGAGACATAACTGGTGGAGAGAAAACAGCTGGAGATATAACTGGTGGAGAGAAAACAGCTGGAGATATAATTGATGAAGAGAAAACAGCTGGAGACATAACTGGTGAAGAGAAAACAGCTGGAGATATAACTGGTGGAGAGAAAAAACTGGGAACATACGTCGCGGAGAGTAAACAGCAAGGAATATAACTGGTACAGAGAAAGCTGGAACATAACTTGTGGAGAGAAAGCTGAAACATAATTGATGGAGAGAAAGCAGGAACATAACTGGTGGAGAGAAAACGGAAACATAACTGGTGGAGAGAATACTGAAACATAACTGGTGGAGAGAAGGCTGAAACATAACTGGTGGAGAGAAGGCTGAAACATAACTGGTGGAGAGAAGGCTGAAACATAACTGGTGGAGAGAAGGCTGAAACATAACTGGTGGAGAGAAGGCTGAAACATAACTGGTGGAGAGGAAACATCTTAGGAGCTGCAGTACTATGTTTCATTTAGAACTTCTCTGTGTAGTAGTAGTTTTAGTAGTAGTAGTAGTAGTAGTAGTAGTAGTAGTAGTAGTAGTAGTAGTAGTAGTAGTAGTAGTAGTAGTAGTAGTAGTAGTAGTAGTATACATGTGTGATGTTAGTTCATGTGAAGGATATATTTAGATATCTACCTATCATCATTTCCACTGGCACTGTTAAGCGTCGTGGGAGTGGAGGAAAGGGTGAGTTGGAGTTTGATCGCAATGGTCACTGTCAGCCGTTGTCTCCTTAATTAAGATTTCTTTTATTGTCTCCACCCATTTAATTCGTGCCTTGCAGTCCGAACTTCTGCTGTGTCTGCACGAAGGTAATGTTGGGCTGGTTCCATTATCTTGATATGGTCAAACCACATGTTTTGCTGTCTCCCGATGTAGTCATGACTTGAGATAATCTTTAAAAAAGTTTAAAACCCGTAGAAGATTGACTTCACTGTACTCGGTTTCCCATATGTACTCCGTCCCTCTCAAGGAAGCGGCACGCCGCCTGCCGAGAGTACCACTCATAGCACGTAACTCCGTAATCTCCGAAAAAATCCACCAAAGACGACACGAGCCGGAATCGAGCCCGTGACCTCTTGAACACAAGGCGAACAGCTTAACCACTACGCCAGGGTGATATCCCCGTGATAGTCTTTATTTGTGTCATAATATCTTCATTTCTCCGTCGGTCTCTTATGGTGACATTTATAGCTTTTCTAGAACATCTCACACTGTGATCTTTTTCTCTAGTATTTTGTCAAGATCCATGTGTTTCACATTGGTGATACAGAGTTGGTATAAAAATACTGCGTATCAATTGCCAATTTGAAGCCATGCAAATTTATTGATGTTTGAGTATTGGCGACAGCTGGTAAATCACAGCATTGGTTTTCTGACATCTTGTTTCGAT
Organism: Meghimatium bilineatum; assembly: GCA_034231615.1. NCBI lineage: Eukaryota > Metazoa > Mollusca > Gastropoda > Stylommatophora > Philomycidae > Meghimatium > Meghimatium bilineatum. Next base: position 5,103,673 of record CM067308.1, on the reverse strand, counting down.
CTCTCTATCGAGTTTGCCATCTTCTGTAAAGATACCTTCTATAAAATTCAATATCTACTCTATATTAATGTATGGCTCAGAAACATGGACACTAAATAAACAATTAGAAGACAGAATTAATGCCTTTGAGATGTGGGTATATAGAAGAATAGGGAGAACATCATGGAAAGAGAAGAAAACAAATAAAGAGGTACTAAAAGCACTTAATATGAAGAAAGAATCACTAAGAGAAATAAAGATCAGGCAAATAAAATATTTTTGACACATTAAAAGACATGACACCCTATTGAAGACCTTACTTGAGGGTAAAGTCAAAGGGAGGCGAGCAAGACGTAGACAGAGATACAAGTGGGAGAGTAACATCACACGATGGACAGATTACAGTCTAGCAGAGTGCACCACCAAGACAAGAGACAGGAGATGTTGGAGATACGTTACAGCCAACCTTCGTTGCGGAGACGCTACTTTATGATGATGTATTTAAACTCTGTGACTTCCTTTAGTTTTGTACCATTGTCAGATACATTTAACCAGCCTGGTGTTCTACTTTAACTTCCTAGTCTATGTTGTAGATGTGTTTACTTTCATATTGTATTGTTCGTAGGTTATATAGCGCAGGTGTGTGTGTCGTTGTAATTCTTCTTCAGATTTTCCCATATTAAAACTTTGAACATCTGCAAATATCCGTTAAGTGAGTTGTGTTCTTGATATGGTTTCTCTGCAATCGTGTATTAGTTTCTTACTTGTTTCCTTAGTCAATGCATGCTACGAACAGAAATGGCGATAGTACACATCTTTCACAGGCACCTGTTTTTATTTCAAATGGATCTATTACGCCCCCAGTAGAATATATTTATATGTGGGATATATATGTATGTGTGATATATTTGTATGTCGAATACATTGAATTTTTTTTTTCATCTGCGCAAGTACAATGTCGCCATTGCAATTATTCTCTTAATTTCGACAGCGCAGTCTCTTGGGCTATTTTTGTGTGTGCCCAAATACTGGAAATTTATTACGTCCTTCAGTTCGAAATTGTCAATTATTATCTTTGGTTTTACTTTCACTTTATTCGCTGTCATAATTTTTGTTGTCTTCATAATTGAGTACAGGTTGTGGGCTTGACTGTGTTCTTTTGTTGATGATAGTAATATTTGCTTCAGTCCATCTCCGTTTGTTGTTAAGAGAACTGTATCGTCAGCATATCTGATTTCTGGGATCTGCTGACCGCCGTTGGTAAGAGATTGAAAGCCAGCTTGCGTCATGTCGTCTTTTACCTTTCGCATTATGTTTACAGTGTAGATGTTGAACAGGTATGGTGATAATGTGCATCCTTGTCTAACTCCTTTCTGTACATTAACACTTTCTGATATTGTTCGTTCACTTTTACTGCTGCCTCTTGTTCATGGCTAGAAAACATCTTAGCTGCTGCAGTTCTATATTTCATTTAGAACACCTCTGTGTAGTGGACACCTCGGTGTAGTGGACACCTCTGTGTAGTGGACACCTCTGTGTAGTGGACACCTCTGTGTAGTGGACACCTCTGTGTAGTGGACACCTCTGTGTAGTGGACACCTCTGCCTCTTATTAGAATGAAGGAGAACAATTAGATTCCACGACAAGTCTTCATGTGGACACCAGACGGGAAAATAAAACGGAAGACCAAACACAACGCTTAGAAGAACATTTATGAATTAATTAAAATCAACAGGCATAAATTCACAAGATCTGCAATCTTTGGCAACTGACCGACAGGAATGGAGAACTATGATATCCGCCCTGTGTGCCAAACTTGGCAAAAGAGGAACTGACTGACTGACTTGTTCGTGGTACAGCATTGCGTTTATATATGTGAGATGTTTATGAAATCCTATGTCGACCATAGTTTTTCCATAATTGGAGAAAAGGGCGCCCAAGACGACGATGGTGCAGTGATATATCAGATTGCATAAACATGTTTCTTGTTGCGGCAGGTCTTATAAATATATAAGATATAAATATATAAGATATAAATATATAAGATATAAATATATATCTGCGCAAATATTCATTTGCGATATATGTTTGTGAGTGTGGGATATCCGTGTGGAATACTTTGATTGATGTTAGTTACTATTTGGAATCTGTTAGTTTGTGTGAAATACGTCTGTGTGCGAGATGTGTTGATTCATTTGTAAAAAATACGTTCCTTAGTGTGTAGAATATACTAGTTTGTGTGGGACACTTTTGCATCGAATATAGTGGTTCGCGTTTTAGTTAATATGTGGAATAGTTTAATTTGTGTGGACACTTTTGTGTGTCTAATATAGTGATTCATGCAGATGTGTGGAATTGATTTTTTTTGGGTCAGAGTTGATGATCGATGTGCGGTGTAAGAGATTTCATACAATATATGTTAGCAAATTGTTACTTTTACCTGTGTGATTTGGTAAGTTTACCTGTGTGATTTGGTAAGTTTACCTGTGTGATTCGGTAAGTTTACCTGTGTGATTTCATAAGTTTACCTGTGTTATTTCGTAAGTTTACCTGTGTGATTTGGTCTAGCATGTGTGTTAGTAAACTAATTTACACCTCCAGATCTCGTTTTTCATCCTTGGATACATTTAAGTTTGTTAACGAAAGGCTAAATGTGTCGTGGGGGAGGACGGCAGAAATGTGCAACAGGACGACATTGTGCAACCGAGCGAATTAAAGAATTAGAACAGTCATAGGATATAGGACACGAATATGACAAGCACATTAATTAGTTCAACAAAATGAGGCACGAAACAAGAACGAAATACAGGAATAACCGGAACCTGTGTATAACTTTTTAACAATCAGCTCACAATACGATGACGTCATTACAACTTATAATTTGTTAGATCAAAATGGGCGTTGTCTCTACATAGAGAAATAAACGTTGAGATTGCTCTTCAATTAGAAGTGTGACTACAAAGTCGGCGAGAAGCATTGCTGTATAAAGAGTTTAACAGCAAGTGCAAGGTGTCACATTAAATTCTTTTCCGAATATAGATCTTGTCAACTGTAGTTACACACAGTGTCATTCATTTTGGCTGAGATCAATATTAATTGGCTAATAACAAAAAAGGACATGGAGAGTTACCAATGAATATCACGAGTCACTCGTATCAGCCTAGATTAGTGATGGTGTGTCTTGACTAGTTGACATGGCCTATTTTTGGAGAAGAACGTGATCAGGATCTTGCTTCTTATGCTCATGTGTCATTCACAGAAATGTCTTCTTCTTCTGCGTTCATGATTCTATTGGTTTTGCTACAACATCAGACCAGTCGCCAGGAGAAAACTTCTAATCTTCTCCAGGTTGATTGGTTGCTGAACCAGCGGGCTATGGGCAAATGTATTTTGACCTATCTTCTCCAGGTTGATTGGTTGCTGAACCAGCGGGCTATGGGCAAATGTATTTTGACCTATCTTCTCCAGGTTGATTGGTTGCTGAACCAGCGGGCTATGGGCAAATGTCTTTTGACCTATCTTCTCCAGGTTGATTGGTTGCTGAACCAGCGGGCTATGGGCTCATGTCTTTTGACCTATCTTCTCCAGGTCAGAGCGGATGTCCAAAAGTTTTTTCCTCTATTCGGTCCAATATTTCCATGTTTTGCGTCGCAATCTTTGTAATCTAGACAGTCTTAGTGTATGTGCGCATGGGTCTGTATTCCTGTCCCGTATCGACATTCATTTCTGTGGGCCACCCTGATCGGTACAGGTGTCCCAATTGTCTGAAGTGGACAGTTCTAAGTCGAAGTATGATGATCTATTGTTGTCTATGAAGCTGGTGTATGGAATTCAATTTTGTCATCAATATCCATGTTTTTCTTCCACTGTGATGTATAATTGCTGTAGGTTCGTGATTTTACCTCACTGTACGGCAGATGATAGATAAAATGTTGGATTTTACCTCACTGTACGGCAGATGATAGATAAAATGTTGGATTTTACCTCACTGTACGGCAGATGATAGATGAAATGTTGGATTTTACCTCACTGTACGGCAGATGATAGATAAAATGTTGGATTTTACCTCACTGTACGGCAGATGATAGATAAAATGTTGGATTTTACCTCACTGTACGGCAGATGATAGATGAAATGTTGGATTTTTCCTCCTGCTTTTGCCAAGGCATCAATACTCTCATTTTCAATAATACCGCAATGGACGGATAATCCAGAAGTTGTAGAGACACCGTACTGTTTCAAACACGTGAGGCCTTTTACAGCATCTGAAGAATGATGTTTCTTTTTTGTTTTTCGATTTTAGTCAATTGTGTATAGTGTTTTCACACATAAATGTCTAACTAATGAGGCTGGTTGCCGATATAACAGTCTAACTAAAGATGCTGGTTGCTGATATGTCTTACTAACGAGGCTGATTGCTGATATGTCTTACTAACGAGGCTGATCACTGATATGTCTAACTAACGAGGCTGGTTGCTGATATGTCTAACTAACGAGGCTGGTTGTTGATATGCCTAACTAACGAGGCTGGTTGTTGATATGCCTAACTGACGAGGCTGGTTGCTGATCGAACAATCTAACTAATGAAGCTAGTTGCTGATCTAACATTATATATGGGTCCGTCCACACATAATCATTGTGCGATCAATCATTATCAATAAACCCATAACCCTTCAGGGTTGTAGAGGTACCACATTGGATTCTTCAGCACACAGAGTCTTCCAGCAATTTCTATCCTCAGCGATGCGGATGAATGAGGAAAAATCTTGTCCTTTCTATTCCTTGATGTTGTCTGCCCATGCCTTTATTCCCGCCCACTCTGCTTCTTCCGTCTTCGACAGTTCCCTGCAGTATTTGTTTTGACAAGGAATCGTGCCTGCATACATGTCCAAACCATGCTAGTTTTCGTCGTTTCACTATTGAAAGAAATGGTTCTTGTACACCTGCACACTGTGCGATATATGCAGTTATTTCTCATCTGTTATTCAGTTACATAAAAAACAATTGGTAGAATATCGTATGTAGGATGTAGTTATCAACTCCGCATTTTTTGGCTGTAATGATTTTCTAGGCAATATAAATACATTTAGTAGTTTGCCATTACTTTCAAATGGTCCGGATGCACAATTGTCTGCTGTGGGATTCGATCCAGGTTCCTTGGACGTCACAAACGAACTCAGTAGCAAGCCGCCACGGAACCGAACTAGTTCCATATAATGTTCAGTGTATCTTACCTTGGACGGAGAAACATTTTTTCTAGTCTTCTTCTTCTTCTTCTTCTTCAGCGTTCATTCTCAAACTCCCGTCAGATCTCTCTTGTAGCAGGACAATTGTCCTACTAGATTTCCAGCAGGATTTAGTCCGGAGAATGGAAATGCGTTGTGTCACCGTTTTATTTGCACCAATGGCCCGACACATCCGTCTTCGGCGGGTAGTATTATTCAGCGGTGGATATTTAAACGCTACTGCTTCACAGTTCCGTAAAGATGATTGCACAGCCGACACCCTGAAGTTCTAAAGTCTGCTATTGGTGTACTCTATTCAGGTGATTGTTATGGTATACATGTTGGTTGCGAAATCGAAAGAAGGTACTCTGGTCTTTCTTTCCCGGCACATTATAAAACGTTTTGAAACTTGATGTATGGCCCTGCCTGAGCTTCGGGGAGGGAAACAATTTTTTTGTCATTTCTAGATTGCCTTGAAAGATTTCACTGTTCAAAAGTAGTATGAAGTCTGTCCAATTTGTGGCAATGATCAATAAGACTAACCACTGTTTTATATAACCGATTTGCTATGAACCAAACATTGCGTATTGCCGTGGCCCCAAAGGAACAACAAAGGATATCGGCAGTGTGTCGTGACATGCATGTTGTAAGAGACAAAAACATAAAAATGTTTGGGGTGGAATTAAGTGTCCCATCACATTGGTCAATAAGTGGATTATTACACACAAAGGTGTTCGCAGTGAAGCTGGAAACCATGACACGCATTCCCTGCGGTACATCCTGCTTACCTGCAGGAGTTTGATCAAGAACGCAAAGAAGATTGTAGCTGTATATTGTAAGAGGACAAGTACTATCAATGACACGGTAGGAATTATCTCGGTTACGTCAAATGTTGCACACAGGATGCGTTACAAAGCAGTTTGTCTTGCCTGTCTAGCAAGATGGGCCCGTTTTAGAAAACTAACTGGAATCTGGCAAGCGTTGATTAATGGGGTGTCTTGGTCGACAAGAAACAAGCCTGCTGGATTCACAAGTAACACACACACACAGTCATATAGCACAGAAACATTCATATAACACACACACACACACACACATTCATATAAAAGACACATACATTAACAACCCACAGGCATACACATAGATTTTACAGAAGTTCTGAAAAAACCACTTTAGACAAGACCCAAGTAAATTACTAGTACTAATACTACCTCCAAAAAAAACGTTGACTTTAGAAATGGAAGAGATAGGACAAATGAGCTAAGCTCTGAATCCATACCTTCACTGTGGCATTTTAACAGGTGACATTCTTTGTGTCTTCCTCTTGTGACAAACAAGTCTACGGTTACTTTATGTGGCAGGTATGACGGGTAAGGTAGGTACTGCTGAAGTTAAAAGGTAACGAACCGGGCCCAACATTGGCATTTAAGGAATAAATGCAGCACAGTTTTTGTTTTAAAAGTTTACCTGAAGTTGAGACAGGAGCATACGTAGTTTACCTGAAGTTGAGACAGGAGCATACGTAGTTTACCTGAAGTTGAGACAGGAGCATACGTTGTTTACCTGAAGTTGAGACAGGAGCATACGTAGTTTACCTGAAGTTGAGACAGGAGCATACGTTGTTTACCTGAAGTTGAGACAGGAGCATACGTTGTTTACCTGAAGTTGAGACAGGAGCATACGTTGTTTACCTGAAGTTGAGACAGGAGCATACGTAGTTTACCTGAAGTTGAGACAGGAGCATACGTAGTTTACTGAAATGTCTTTCACAGGCTGTCAACATGGTAACAAAATGGAAGGTAATTTGTGAACAAGATGGAAGGTAATTTGGTACAACATATGAACGCAATTTGGGAAACAATGGAAAGTAATTTGAGAACAAGATGGAAGGTAATTTGTGAACAAGATGGAAGGTAATTTGTGAACAAGATGGAAGGTAATTTGGTACAACATTTGAACGTAATTTGGGAAACAATGGAAAGTAATTTGAGAACAAGATAGAAGATAATTTAGGAACATAATGGTAGGTAATGTTGTAACACAATGAAAATTAATTTTGAACAAATTGGAAATAATTTGGTAAATTTGGAAACAAAGGTAAAGGTATGTCTCATGGCAGCAACCTGCCGTCGGGGAAAAAGTTAACTTTTCATGTATTAAGCCGCAGTAACTATTAGGTAGGTGTGGCCAGTTCCCTTTCTTGCTGTCTTTAATGGAACGAAATGGAAGGTAAATTGGGAACAAGATGGAAGGTAATTACGCAACAAAATAGAAGGTAATTGTGAAGATGTAAGGTAATTTGGAAACAAAATAGAATGTCATTTGGGAACAGGATGGACGGCAATTTGAGAACAAGGTGTAAGATAATTTGAAAACAAGATGGAAGGTAAATTGGGAACAAGATGAAGGTCATTTTCGAACAAGATGGAAAATAATATGTGAAAGAGATGAAATGCAAATTGAGAAAAATATGAAATGTAATGTTGGAACAAGATGGAATGTAATGTTGGAACAAGTTGGAATGTAATGTGGGAACAAGATGATAGATCTTGCAATAAACAATGGCACAACATATTTCTTTCTCAGGCCAGCATCCTGCTAATCGGCAGGAGTTTGAGAGCGAACTTTGAAAAAGAATAACTTCGGGAATAAATTACACGTAATAGAACAAGTACTAGTCTAAGAAAAGTGTAAGCAGGTAAAACTAGGAACGTGATTAACGTCACGCGAATAAGGTAGTTTCGATGTGTAGTTAACTGCCCATCCTATTCGTGTTAAAGAGACCCAAACACTATGCTGATGTCGGATGTTTCAGAACGATATGACTAGATATTACAGCCAAACTATAAGCCATGGCACAACTCGTTCCCTTATCACGGCTATGTCATGTTGATCAGGTGCTATTTGAGAAAGATTGAAGATGATGTCGTTTTGACAATTGGTACAAACCATCAGAAAATCTGCGTGAAAATGTGGTACAACAGGTGAGAATACAGGTGTTATTCGTGTACTTTTACCTGTTGTTAATTGCGGCTATGATTACATTTAAACGATATTGTTCATAGCGTGATCAAGGATTGATGTTTTCAAACTTTAAAGAGGTTGTCGATGATTTCCTCCAATACTCTGATAGTTCACCTACTTCTGCATCTCGCAACACCTTGATCCTCTCCCACCACCCCCTCCCTCCCCCAACCACATCCCTGATCAAGTAATCTATGGCAACGGTTTATGTTCGAATCACACAAGCAGATCAATGTCTCACAATATAAGCCTGAACCAACTCTCCTTACATCCATCTGGCACTACATGTTTCGATTTTCTGTTTCGCTAAATTATTATATTACGCACGCACGTTCGTGTATCGTATAGGTAGGTATTTTCCCCCGCTCAGGTCAGGGTTGCCAGATAGATAAAATATTTATTGCCAATGATTATTTTTTTTTAAAAACCCAAAATAGTCAAACTCTAAATTAGTGTATATAAACTTATTGCAAACAAATCTGCTACAATTTCTGCGTTTTTCGACCTGATACATCCGTCTTCAACATCGCATCTGGATCACCGTGACCATATATTGGAATGGAAAGCCAACGCTACCCAATAATATCCTTAGTCGTCTCTTACGACATGTATGAAAGCTAAACAATATTGCATTTCTCTGTTCCTCTTTCGTAATCCGGTAAGACACGAGGAAAACGGAGATGAAGAGATCACGTTTTTGTTGCCTACCAATAACAGCATTACTTTACAAACATGACCAGACATCATATTTTCATCAATTTTGAACCAAGTAAATTTAATCAGATGAATTTTCTAATTGGTCAACAATGCCAAAAAATTAACAAAATATGTATTATATAAGTAATCCGCCGAAGACGGATGTGACGTGCCATTGACGCAAATGAAACGGCGACATAATGCATTTCCCTTCTCTGGACTACATGTTGCTGAAAATCTATAAGGAGTTATGTCCTGCTACAAGAGAGATGCAGCGGGAGTTTGAGAATGAGCGCTGAAGAAGAAGATATAGCTAATGAAATGCATAAATAGCAAAAGTTGACAGATTTGGTCATGAGATGCCCAATATGGCAACCCTGTCTCAGGTTCTTATGCAAAGCTGGTCCTACATTGACGCGTTTGGTAACAGCTGTGGAGCCGTGCAGAATCATAGGAAACGAGGCTGGTTTCAGACAATGATATCCATGTGCCTCGAACAAACTGGGAGAAGTGGAAACTAACAAACTTACATAAATATTGACGATACAGGAATAAGGATTCACGAATCCTAGTCGTTTGAAAGCAAATGCTACATTGGTGTTTGATATATATATATATAGTTTTTTTTTCCTATTCTTGTTCGCTGTTTAACATTTCTACACACTTAAATGGATACCGAATTAATCCGGGAGGTAAAGACTGCGAGGGAGAGGAGCTGGCTACCGTCCTCATATAGCAGAGCCACTGAGATCGCTAACATTTCACATCCCTACGGCATTAATAAATGATATGGGTAACTTTACTTACTTTTACTTTATGTCTGTCTACACAGCAAGTCCGGTTTTCTTAATAAATACTGCTGTATTTGAAAGCTCCTCAGTGCTCCCATACATCTTTCTGTGCATATCCATCTCTGTGAGCCAGTGTTCTTCCCTTAACTGGTTTAGCTTATCATCAATAACAAATAGTCACCATCAATAACAAATAGTCACCATCAATGACAAATAGTCACCATCAATAACAAATAGTCACCATCAATGACAAATAGTCACCATCAATGACAAATAGTCACCATCAATAACAAATAGTCACCATCAATGACAAATAGTCACCATCAATGACAAATAGTCACCATCAATGACAAATAATCACCATCAATAACAAATAGTCACCATCAATGACAAATAGTCACCATCAATGACAAATAGCCACCATCAATGACAAATAGCCACCATCAATAACAAATAGCCACCATCAATAACAAATAGCCACCATCAATGACACATAATTACCAGCAATGACAAATAGCCACCATCAATAACAAATAGCCACCATCAATGACACATAATTACCAGCAATAACAAATAGCCACCATCAATGACACATAATTACCAGCAATGACAAATAGCCACCATCAATAACAAATAGCCACCATCAATAACAAATAGTCACCATCAATGACAAATAGCCACCATCAATGACACATAATTACCATCAATGACAAATAGCCACCACCAATGACACATAATTACCATCAATGACAAATAGCCACCATCAATGACACATAATTACCATCAATGACAAATAGCCACCACCAATGACACATAATTACCATCAATGACAAATAGCCACCATCAATGACAAATAGTCACCATCAATGACAAATAGCCACCATCAATGACACATAATTACCAACAATGACAAATAAGAGTTGCAGGTCACCGAAAATAGCACTCATATAATTTTCCAGGTACAATTTCTTTGTACATTTGTGGCAGCCTCCTCGTTGACGAGGATACTAAACAAGCAGCCACTAGGGGTGGGTCAACAAATCTGACAAGAAGAATGATGAGATAGATAGTTGGTTCATCAGTGGTGCTGTGCTCCTGGTCGGACGTAGTAATCCTGGAATACTGCTGCCCTGAATGGCCCTCCCCATTCATGGACTAAACATACACCGATACAACTCCCTTACACTACCATGTCTTCAAGGCAACCTTACATGAGTCTTTGTGTCATTCCAGTTACACATTTAGAAGAATTTTTGCTTTTTTCCTGAAAAACTATGGGTTGTCAATCTCTACCTGTTTATAGCAAAATAAATTTCGTCATTATTATTATTATTATTATTATTATTATTATTATTATTATTATTATTATTAATTATTAATTATTATTAATTATTATTATTATTATTATTATTAATTATTAATTATTATTATTACTATTATTATTATTATTATTAATATTATTATTATTATTATTATTATTATTATTAATTATTATTATTATTACTATTATTATTATTATTACTATTATTATTATTATTACTATTATTACTATTATTATTATTATTATTATTATTATTACTATTATTATCATTATTATTATATTGGAAGGTTAAGATCATTGCCAAAGCTATTTCCATGAACGGTAGTATTTTTCTATGTCCATCTTGCGTATGAAGAACAGAGAATGTACAAGAGGTAGTCACTTAACAAAGGATAGAGATCTCGTTGTAGGGATTTTAAAGGTGTAGACATGTTGTTCGATCTCCCTAGCGTAGTGGTTAAGCTGTTCGTCTTGTGTTCAAGATGTCCTGAGTTCGAATCCGGCTTGTGTCATCTTGTTTATAATGTGGATTTTTTCGGAGATCCCTGTGGATTATCACATGAAGCTACGGAGTTACGTGCTATGAGTGGTGCTCTCAGCAGGCGGCGTGCCGCTTCGTTTAGAGTGACGGAGTACATATGGGAAACCGAGTACAGTGAAGTCAATCATCCACGACTTTTGAGACTAATTTTTAGACATGTTATATCAGTGCCATTGTTAGTACGAGTGTACAAATAATAAATTATGTGTTTAAGTTGGAGAACTGAACCACTTAACTAGTTCCAACATTATTCTGTGCTGGAATAGGGGTGAAGCCACTTTTCTTGTGTTCAATGGGTTACGGTTTCGCACCCAGGGCCTGTCTTCTTGTCCACAAGTGCATTTGATTGTAGATCCATGTGGAGTATCACTTGAAGTTACGGAGTTACGTGCTGGTGCATGTAGTACTCCCGCAAGTGTGGCGCTGCATAGATGAGAGGCTTGGAGTATATATGGGGAACCCGAGTAAACTGACATCAGTTCTCGTCGCCTTATGAAATCCCAGAGCATTATCTATGGTACCTATTTCCACATGGATGAGTTGATTACGGACGATTATTCTGTTTGCAAAACACGAGTGATGAGTAAACGTGAGCCCAGGTATCCTTGTCAGTTACGCCACTACAATAACAATGTTGCCAGCCTGGTTCTATTAGTCAGTTACGCCACTACAATAACAATGTTGCCAGCCTGGTTCTATTAGTCAGTTACGCCACTACAATAACAATGTTGCCAGCCTGGTTCTATTAGTCAGTTACGCCACTACAATAACAATGTTGCCAGCCTGGTTCTATTAGTCAGTTACGCCACTACAATAACAATGTTGCCAGCCTGGTTTTCCTAGTGAATTAAATCACTACAATAACGATGCTGCCAATATTATTTTACAGTGGTATAACATTCAGACCTAAAACATTGAACATTCAAACATATAACATGTTAATTTTTAAAAAATCAGGATTTATATAAATGAACATTCATCAGGGCTATATAGAAAATGAACAGACACAAATGGTTGGGAAATGAAGAAACAGAGACAACATAATGACACGCATTGTTTATTCAAATAAAGTACAAGGTAGAATATCAATAAGTAGTCCAAGAAAGACAGATGAATGGACTATATAAAGAAAGACCTACAATATGTAGTGATCAGAAGTCAGGAACACAGATGAGTGATGCAGAGATACTCAAAAAATTATGATATAACCTAATTGGAATAACGTCTTCGGTTGAAACAAGCGTACCTCACCATAAGCAGTATTTTTTAAATTAATATAGTACTGACTGAAACAGAATTGTGCATGCAGTCATAGACATTCAAGGTTTGCGTTAACAAGAAGAAGAAACAGAGAACAGACAACAACCACGAAGAAAATAAAGAAGAAAACGAACCAAGAAAACAAGAACAAAACAAAATAATAGGAAGAACAAGAACACGAAAAGAACAAAATACAATTAACAGGAAGAACATTAACACGAAAAGAACAAAACACAATTAACAGGAAGATCATTAACACGAAAAGAACAAAACAAAAAGCAACCAGAACCCCCCCAAACAAACACAAGTAAAACAAGAACAAAAAGAACAAGAACAAACAAGATCATAAACACAAAAGAACACACCAGAACATAACAAAATGAACATAGTAAACAAAATCAATGTTCTTACGGGCCTGAGAGGGGAGCAAAATAAATATCAACGCTTTACTTTCCATGAATGTCGTAAGATGGGTTTATGGAGGTTATAGGATGGGGGTTGGTTATCCCGTATAAGTGATGGTCAACGCGACACAGAAGCCGTGCTGAAGATGGATGTGTCCTGCCGAAAGATGCAGACAACGCATTCAGGGTTTTTTTTATTTGACCGTGCGTTTGAGAACGAACGCAGAAGAAATAGAAAAACAGGAACAAAATCAACAAGAAAAACAATAATAAAACAAGCAGAATAAGAACACGCAGAACCACAACAACAAAACACGAAGAACAAGATAAACAATAATAAAACAAACAGAATAAGAGTATTAAGAACAAAGCCAAAATAACTAGAATAATACAACAGAGTAAAAAAACAAGCACAAAAACACAATAAGACCAAGCACAAAACAAAACTAACAAACACATAAAAACAAACAAATTTGGCTTCTAAGGTGGGTCAACTAACCACTCTACCACTGAGTCGACAATTATGAATACATTTACAGACAATACAGACACACAATCACACATTTCTTTAATCTATTAATATGCACATTTGTTGATTTCTACCTTTGAAAGTTGTAATATCGCTAGAAAATATCGGTAGAAAAAGACAGCCGTTGCCAGACATGGCCAGCCGTTGCCAGAAGCCCAGCCGTTGCCAAATAATAGCCTAGAATTTCTTTGTTTTCTCGTATCATTTCCCCAATACAATGTATAGTTCTTTCATGAACGTCGACCTCCATCCAGCTACAGCTGTTGTCAGACAGTTTCCAAGAGGTAATATGAACAAATAGAAATGGGAGAACGGGGAAATATATGTGATAGTGCGCAGGCAATAATTCCTTTAAAAATAAAACAGGGTACGACAGATATAAATGCAGCTTGAGTCATATGAGTGCTCAGTCTCTTTCAACTGGCTTTCCTATATAATATAATGATGTGTGTAGTAGCCTCAACGACAATGTAGTGAAATTAATCTTTTAGAGTGTAGTGATGCTACTTTTGCAACAATATAATAGGGAAGCCACTATTGTTAATAATTCCACTACAGAAACCACTATTCTTACTATTTCTACTATAGCTGCCAGTATTCTTACTATTTCTACTGTATTTGCCACTATTCTAGCTACTTCTACTATAGAAACCACCATTTTTACTACTTCTACTATATAAACCACTATTCTTACTAATTATGCTATAGAAACCACTTCATCATCTTCTTCTTCAGCGTTCATTCTCAAACTCCCGCTGGATCTCCCTTGTAGCAGGAACATTGTACTACTAGAATTCCAGCAGGATGTAGTCCAGAGAATGGAAATGCGTTGTGTCGCCGTTTTATTTCCGCCAATGGTCCGACACATTCGTCTTAGGCGGGTAGAAACCACTATTTTTACTACTTCTACCACACAAACCACTAGTCTTACTACTTCTACTATAGAAATCACTACTCTTATTACTTGCACTACAAAAACTACTAATCTTACTATCACTGCTGTTACTGTTATTAGTCGCATTACTACCACTCCAGACAGTTTTGATTTTACTGCTACTACTACTACTACTACTACTACTCATCATCATCATCAGGTGCCATGCCGGGTGGCGTAGGCGGTCATGGCTCTCCACAGCTCTCTGTCCACAGTATTATGTATCAAAGTCGTTGTTGTTTCTTTGCCGTGCCAGGTTGTCAAACTGTCTAATATTTTCTCACGTTGTCGCCCTCTGTCTCTGGTGCCTTCAATCTTGCCTGTTGTGATTATGTTCTCTAAACCTGCCTGTCTCATGAAGTGGCCAAATAAAGAAGATTGCCTTTTTCTTATATTGTTGATTAAGGTCCGTTTCGCATTTAACTCTTTTAACACCTCTACATTAGTTTTTCTGGCAGTCCATGGTATTCTCAGCATTCTTCTGTAGAACCACATCTCTGTTGCCTCCAATCTCCCACTTTCCAGTTTGTTTATTGTCCAAGACTCGCACCCATATGTTAGTATAGGGGTTATATAGCACTGCAGAAATCTCTTTCTCACCTCTAATGACAAGGTCATATTACACAGTATATTTTTCATTTTTCTGAATGTTGTTTTTGCCTGTCCTATTCTGCATCTTATTTCTGTTGAACTTCGTCCATCTGCTGTTATAATTGTACCTAGATATTTGAATTGGTGGACCTGTTTTAATACTATATCATTCACTATGATCTTGCAAGGTGTGTTATTTTCTTTCTTTGAAATAACCATTACTTCTGTTTTCTTGATATTTAGGAAGAGGCCTTTCTCTTTGCTTTCTATGACTACTACTACTACAACTACCACCACCATTTTATTACTACACATATTACTACTACTTTTATTATTACTATTATTATTGGTACTACTATTATTATGACTAATGCTACAGCTACTGCTAAAGACGTACTAACAAATTGCCATCATTGGTGCTGGGCTAGAGGTTGTTGACCACTTTATATATTTAGATTATCATTCAACCACTAAATTATCTCTGGGTCAGGAAATAGACATCAGAATTGGCAAGACATCTACAACGATGACGACACTAACATTAAGGGGTTTTATGGGAACAGAAAATTAACAAAAACTGAACTCCTGGCTCACCTGGCACCCTCCTTTATGGCAGTGAAACATCGGCAACATATATGCACCAGGAGAGATGACTAAACAGCTTTCACACGCGGTGTCTAGGTTGATTTCTTGGAGTTGGGTGACAGGAAAAAGTCACTAACGTTGATTTATGGCACTCCAAAGTCTCCAACGTTGGTGTATGGTAGGCCAAAGTCTCTAACGTTGATGTATGTCAGGCCAAAGTCTCTAACGTTGGTGTATGGCACGCCGAAGTCACTAGCGTTGATGTATGTCAGGACAAAGTCACTAACACTGAAGTATGGTACGACAAAGTCACTAACTTTGATGTATGGCAGGACAAAGTCACTAACGTTGATGTATGGTACGACAAAGTCACTAACGTTGATGTATGGCAAGGACAAAGTCACTAACGTTGATGTATGGCAAGACAAAGTCACTAACACTGAAGTATGGTACAACAAAGTCACTAACTTTGATGTATGGCAGGACAAAGTCACTAACGTTGATGTATGGTAGGACAAAGTCACTAACGTTGATGTATGGCAGGACAAAATCACTAACGTTGGTGTATGGCAGGAAAAAGTCACTAACACTGAAGTATCGTACGACAAAGTCACTAACGTTGATGTATTGGAAAGAACAGGCAATATCACAATATTTGTTATACTCAGTCTCCGCAGACTCAGCTGGCTCGGGCACACAAGGAGGTTGGAAGATGGCTAGGATACACTAGGAAGATGGAAGATGGCTGGGACACACTAGGAAGATGGAAGATGGCTGGGATACACTAGGAGGTTAAGTAGAATTACTACTACTACAATTAATACTACTACTGCTACTACTAGTACTAGTACTACTACTACTATTACTACTATTATTACTACTACTACTACTACTACATTTACTACTACTACTATTACTACTATTACTACTACTATTACTACTACTACTATTACTACTACTATTACTACTGCTATTACTACTACTTTTACTATTACTACTATTATTACTACTACTACTACTTCAACAACTTCAAGTAACATTAATTGAAATTTAAAAAACTGCGTACATTTATCTGGAATATTGCGCGCAACAAAGGCCGTCGGCCCAAAAAATGCTCCAGAAAATTAATAAAATTCTGCAATCTGTTACACTGTCAATTCCATATCGTCTGAATGTCCTAGGAATCAATTCTCTAATATTGCCATCAATTTCACAGCAATGAAGCACAGATAGATTTTCTGGCAGTATTTGCGGTTGTTACAGCTATAACCAGGTATTTCGCAATTATTAGAACTCGCAAATTTCAGAATTATTATAACGTTTCATGGATAATTGCGTGGATTATTACAATGAGGGTTCGCCTGGAATTAATCAAAATGTCCAATTCCAGGTATGGTCCTCCGAATGGAATGGAACTAAATTGCATTGGTGATTTTGGTAATATTTACGATTTTCGGAGCAATGCATTTAAGACAAACTGTTTGCCGCTATAAAACCGTTCTATAACAGTTTATTACTGGTGTAAGCAATGTCCCTGTAACATTTTATTACTGGAGTAAGCACATCCCTACAACAGTTTATTACTGGAGTAAGCACATCCCTATAACAGTTTATTAATGCAGTAAGCACATCCCTATAACAGTTTATTACTGGAGTAAGTACATACCTACAACAGTTTATTACTGCAGTAAGCATATCCCTATAACAGTTTATTACTGGAGTAAGTACATCCCTACAACAGTTTATTACTGCAGTAAGCATATCCCTATAACAGTTTATTACTGGAGTAAGCATATTCCTATAACAGTTTATTACTGGAGTAAGCAATGTCCCTATTCTAGCATGCCGTCTTTACTTTTCTTCTTTGTCTGCGTTTGTTCTCGAACTCCTGCAGATTAGCAACACATAGTCCGAGAACGTAATGCGTCATGCCATGGTTTACAGATGTGATGTGATATACGCACATTTCGACCTGATGCATCCGACATCAGCATTGCTTCTGGGTCACTTTGATACTGAATGTAATGGTACAGTCAACTCTGCAACATAACTTCCTCTTACGACATGAATGGAAGGTAGCCAATGTTGCTAGTCTTTGCTCCCCTTTCTGGTCACGGTAACACACAGGCGGTGTTTACTATCTAGATCACAGGTTCTCAAACGTTGTATAGTCGTGACCCAACATTATTGAACGAAGTCAATTTTCTACCCTGACGTAATTTTTTTAAATGCTTTTCAATAGGGAACAGACAACATAGAAAATATATAATTAATTACAATTTTACCTAGCAATATATTTCATGTTATGATTAAAATTATATCTTGTTAGCAGGCTTCATAATTCGCGGTTGAGTTTTCGTTAATGCTAATCTTATGTCGTTTTTCTCGTTTAATGGTTTCTTGTTTAGGTTTACAAGATGAAGAATTGTTAAAGCTCACTCTCACAGAAGCAAGGAGGGAAACTACAAGTGGTAGCATAGTGACTACTTTTTCCAGATGAAAGGGTTGAAAAGTCGTAGAGAATTGGCTTCACTGTATTCGGTTTCCCATATGTACTCCGTCCCTCAAAACGAAGTGGCACACCACCTGCCGAGAGTATCACTTATAGCACGTAACTCCGTAGCTTCAAGAAAAAATCCACCTTGTACACAAGACGACACGAGCCGGATTCGAACCATGACCTCTTGAACACAAGTCTAACAGCTTAACCACTACTCTGGGGAGATAGTGCCGAGTTAAGAAGGCAATGGACAAATTACAAAGTGATGAAGAGGAAGATGAAAGAGGAAATATTCAGAAAATGATATAAATTGGAAGTGACCATGCTAGAGGGAATAAAGGGCCAATTCTCTGAAATGATCCGAAGAACGCATAATCTGGCACATTGAGCTTATATAGTGAAATCCCGTTATAACAACTTGGTCTGGACCGATAAAATATGTATGTAGTAACATAAATTCGCTATATGCAGTACAAACAATATAGAATAAATATAACTGGGGATTTTGAAAAATGTTATATAGCGAAATGCGTTATAAAAGGATGCTCTATACAAGGATTACACTATACGTCCTTTGATAAATAATGGCCGAGAGCTAAACATGTAGGGGGTTGTCCTCAATGTTGTCCTGTTGGCTCCTGATCAATTATTGACTACTTTTTAAAAAAGATTTAAAAAGGAGAACTGTTTTTCAAATATCGCGTGTGTTGCCAGGGCTCAAAGAGGGATGAAATATTATCGACACTGTTATCTGTCACGAGTGTTGTAAGAGGTGAGTTTTGGAGTGGCGAATGTCGCAGATATCACAGCTAAGCTGTAAACCATGATATACTGCATGCCATTCTCTGGAATATATTCTGCTGATCTGCAAGTGTTCGAGAATGAGAACTGCAGAAGGAATATTTTAAAGATAACTTGTTTTTAGTTTTGTGTTTCAGTCGGCGACCACACAGAAAACCGTATGCAACCCAAAATATGGTTTGGACCCACAGCTTGAGAATGTATGTTCTAGAAATGGTTTCGTGTTTGAAAGTCTTCTACCTAAACCAAGAATAGATTCATAACCAACGAGCTATAAACCCAGTGCACTGACAACTGAATCAGTGTATCGTGGCGATAACATAATAATTCCATAACGTGTAATGTGATTATCATTGCTTTAATTTATTAGGACGTCGGTCTCACTATCGTTTCTATATGGGTTCAAATCCCAGGAGGGCTACATTTGCATGTTGTATAGTAAAATTAAACATACATTTACAAGTCGAAATGACTGATATGTCTGTAATTCTAACGGCTTTTCAAATGCAAATGAATACACCAACTTCTAATTACTCATAGTCTCCAGAAACAGCATGGGACTCCTTTCGCTGACCACTTCAACGGCGAAGATCATCGGGGTGCGCGAATTGTCCAGATTATAACCATGAAATCGTGCTCCTCTGATGACCGGACTCGGCGTGCGATTGCTATCTGGTATATCTACTAATTTGGCATACTACAGACCTTGGGGACTAACATCCGTCATTCGTTTGTGTATATATCCTGTTGTGTTTTGTCATTTTTTGGGTCCACATTTCGTGGTATTCTAACAACTTTCTGTTTAATTTGTTTGTGTCCATTTCTCATGGTATTCTACACTCTTCCTGATTATTTTGTTTTGTCCATATCTCGTGGTATTCTATCAAATTTCTGTTTGCTTTAGTTTCATCTCTACCCTTCTTGATTTTCATCATTTATAAACTTCCGAATGTATCCCGTCTAGTCAATATTATGTTAACGTGGTTATTACCACGTTTTTCTCTCTCATCATGTGTTATGTTATTTTCTTGATAAAGAATTTTGGTCAAAACGTCGATATTTTGTGTGTTAGCAGTGATAAACAAAATACAAATTGTCCTGTTCCAAACTTCGTTTACTAAGTACTTGACTTTTCCTTTGTAATATTTGGGAAGAATTTTCAGTGTCAGTAAGTGTGGACTTGAACGATGCTAGTACAAATCCTGGAAACCCTGACATCAATCACGACCGTTTCCGTGTGTGCTCAAACGTCTCAGACCGATATAAATTACAAGATACCACAGGTCAGACAGATAGAACTCATAAGAGCTTGAACGTGATTTATTCAGCAATGACCACCTGAATGCGCTAAAGTTCTGGAAATTTCACTGTCCGTGAAAAGTCGGAAGTGTGACCGGAACCCTTAAGAGGTAAGTTAACTACAGCCGGCTAAATTGTGCTCGTCCATAATAAAGTAATCGTCGCTGTCTAACTGATGTCATACAAGATTTAAACATTAACGTGGTCGTATCAATAAATTATTCTTCTTCTTCAGCGTTCATTCTCAAACTCCCACTGGATATCTCTTGCAGCAGGACCATGGTCATATTAGATTTCCAGAAGGATGTAGTTCAGAGAAATGGAAATGCGTTGTGTCGCCGTTTTATTTGCGCCAATGGCCCGACACATCCATCTTCGACGGGAATAAACTATTCAATCCCCTCCCTGCAACACCTGAACTGGTAAAATGCAGTACTGGCAGTTTTTTTGTTTTTTGTTGACAGTATCAATAAACACTTGATGTTTAAACATGAGACATAAATGGAGTAAGGTGGTGAAGTTGTGCTAACTACTGGAAACACACATTGTGTTATTTTCTTGATAAAGAATTTTGGTCAAAACGTCCATATTTTGTGTGTTACCGGTGATAAACAAAATACAAATTGTCCTGTTCCAAATATCGCGCACACATATCGACGTTTCGAAAAAATATGACTTTATCTAGAATACACGCACAATATTTTTTTTTAAACCACGAGTAAGAACGGCACTCTTGATGTTCACATAGCAGATATAGATATGGCAGACTTTAGGCCAAATATTGCATATGGGCTAATGCATGCAACATGGCTGATACGATTAAAAGGTGTTTTAATTTTAATTAGTAACATTTTATAACCACACAATTTTTTTAATCTTTCTTCTGTGTTCTTTCTCACTCTCCTGCAGACTGGCAGGATGTAGCCCAGAACGGAATGTGCTGTTTCCATCGATGGTTCACGGCTTTGCTACGACATCTGTAACTTTCGACATGACACATCCGACTTCAGCATGGCTTATGGGTCACTTTGAACCTATATGGGGTGACCAACTGCACCCTATAACCTACTTAACCGCCTATTACGATCTGCATGGAAGATAAGCAGTGTTGTTATTATTTGTTCCCTTTTCGGGTCTCGACAACACACGAACGATAACACCACAGAATGCAAAAATAGATATGTTGGATTGGAGAGTCATTGTAGTGACTCGGTTATGGGTTAGTGCGCAGGCGTTATTTCATCTACAGTTGGCCATACGTTTAAACATTTATAAGCAAGAATTGTGAATTCATTAGAACGTGAATAAGTGTTGCATCACCGCGAGAAGTTACTACCACTGTTTCCATATTTTCATTAGTTATTTTTTGTATATTGTATACTGTATACCCAATGAAAATCAAGGTTAAGTCAGATTAGCCGTACGACGTGACGTTGAATGTGGTAGCACTCAGGCTAGTTTTTCGAAGGACATGCACGAACGATTTGGTTGATTTTATCGTTGCATCAATTGCATAGAATCAATGATAGATTTTTGGCAATCAAGGTTGCAACTGAAAAACTTTACCTTCAATCTTAGTCTACAGTTTGTGGAATTTCTGATAGATTCTAGATCAGTATTCCAGTTTAAAACTACCAGTCCTGCAAATACTACTGACTGAACTGTGTAGCCAATATAAGGTAGCCATCCAGTGTATACCATCTTACTGTGTGGAATACTAGGAAATGATATCGCAGGTCAACTGACTGAAGGTACTACTAATCCCAACGACCAATCAGACGTGCCAATCAGACGTGCCAATCAGATGTACCAATCAGATGTACCTATCAGATGTACCAATCAAATGTACCAATCAAATGTACCAATCAGATGTACCAATCAGATGTACCAATCAAATGTACCAATCAAATGTACCAATCAGATGTACCAATCAGACGTGTCAATCAGACGTGCCAATCAGATGTACCAATCAAATGTACCAATCGGATGTACCAATCAGACGTGTCAATCAGACGTTCCAATCAGATGTACCAATCAGATGTACCAATCAGATGTACCAATCAGATGTACCAATCAGATGTACCTATCAGATGTACCAATCAAATGTACCAATCAAATGTACCAATCAGATGTACCAATCAGACGTGTCAATCAGACGTGCCAATCAGACGTACCAATCAAATGTACCAATCAAATGTACCAATCAGATGTACCAATCAGACGTGTCAATCAGACGTGCCAATCAGATGTACCAATCAGATGTACCAATCAGATGTACCAATCAGATGTACCAATCAGACACGCCAATCACACGTGCAAATAAGATGTACCAATCAGATGTACCAATCATACGTGCCAATCAGATGTACCAATCAGATGTACCAAGCACTTAATATTAAACAAACTATCAAATCATACAGACAGCTACAAACATCAAGACACAATGACTGCAATTATACGTCTCAGAACAGGGCACAGTCGACTATTCACTCAGTTATACACACAATTTAGAAATTACAACACAGATGTGTACATGTGTACAGGCACCACATACTACAGAACGTATACTTCCAGAATGTTCTAAATATAAGACCCTGAGACAAACAAAATAGAATATAGAATGAAAATTAGAATCAAAACTTTATAGAACCCTGTATGGGCTGTAACTTTATGGACCCCTGTATGAGCTGTAACTTTATGGACCCCTGTATGAGCTGTAACTTTATGGACCCCTGTATGAGCTGCAACTTTATGGACCCCTGTATGAGCTGTAAATTTATGGAGCCCTGTATGAGCTGTAACTTTATGGACCCCTGTATGAGCTGCAACTTTATGGACCCCTGTATGAGCTGTAAATTTATGGACCCCTGTATGGGCTGTAACTTTATGGACCCCTGTATGGGCTGTAACTTTATGGACCCCTGTATGAGCTGTAACTTTATGGACCCCTGTATGAGCTGTAACTTTATGGACCCCTGTATGAGCTGTAACTTTATGGACCCCTGTATTAGTTGCAACTTCTTAGGTAACCCCACCCCTCCTCTCTGACTGAATACTAATCTACGGCCCTGCACATCAGCATATAATTATTGGGTCACTGTCTTTCTAGTTTATGACGCAAGTCTCCCGTCAATTTTCTTAATCGCATCTAAATATATTGCGACATACATGACAATGATAGCGTTACTATTAGTTGCTCCTTTTTAAAAAAAGAAATATCACACAGCAACGAACCAGAACAAAATTATTGTCGAAATCGGATGCGCTGCCCCAAACAGAGTAAAATATAGGGGCTTTGCTGCGGATGTAACAATATATTTCCGCTTGACTGACAACAGTGAAATGTACGCGGTCACGCTCAAACAGACACCGAGATATAAAAAAAAAGTGACTTGTTTGAAGAAGACTCTCTTCCTTGAAAACAGAAGTGTTTTCTCTAAGTTAAAATAGTGACGACCGTTGTTTAATTAAATCTAGACTTAATCAATCCTGCAGGTAATGGATAACATCAGACGTACAGGTGAGAGAGTCGGTTCATGTGATCAATCCTGCAGGTAAGTGATAACATCATACAGGTGAGAAAATGTTATAGGCGTTCATTTATTTAGTATTGGGTCATGCGGGGTATTCTAATTTATCTTTTACCCTCACTCTCTCTCTCCCCCTCTCTCTCTCCCTCTATCTCTCTCTCTCTCTCTCTCTCTCTCTCTCTCTACGTGTAACGGTGAATGGGGTTTACGATAACTTGTTTCTCATTAGTTTTCTACAGCCAAAGTTATTATTGAATTCTATTGACTTTCTTCCACGAAACGAGGTTAAACTGTTTGTTTTATTCTCATTCTAGTTTTTTTCGTTCTTTTTTTCACCGTGGCTTGAAAGAGGAGCAAAGAATAGAATCACTGTTACCTTCCGTGCATGTTGTAAGAGACGACTGATGATGTTTTAGGGTGGGTTTGGCTGTCCAATCTCACGTACGGTCAAAGTGACCCTGAAGTCATTTAGAAATCGGATGTGTTAGACCGAAATTAGTATATATTGCAGCTAAGCTGTAAACTATGGTAACTGCATTCCGTTCTCCGGACTACATCCTGCTAATCTGCAGGAGTTTGAGAACATTCTCCGGACTGCATCCTTCTAATCTGCAGGAGTTTGAGAACATTCTCCGGACTGCATCCTGCTAATCTGCAGGAGTTTGAGAACATTCACCGGACTACATCCTGCTAATCTGCAGGAGTTTGAGAACGAACGCAGTGGAAAAGATTTATCCATTTTTTTTCTCATTTCATTTCCTTTTTTTTTTTTTTTTTTTTTGATGCACTCATTCTCAAACTCCTGTTGGATTTCTCCTCTAGGTAAAGTAAATGGTAGGTCCCATTTCAGCAACCTGCCGTCGGAAATGAAACAAAGCCTTGCGTCAGATGCCCATTTACAACTTGGTCGACTAGAGGAGATAGATGGGGCGCACATTAGAAGACATCCAAGAATAATGTAAGACAGTCATTGTTCTGGAAATCAAATGAAAAGTGGAGGATCAAGAAATACCTGGAGGAAAGAATTAGATGCATAGAGACTTGATAGAACATGGAAATAGCTGAAATCAATAACCAAAGTTATGATAAGATGGAAGCGGGGGGGGGGGGGAGGTTCTGATGATCTATGCTCCACGTGGAGCTAAACGGTGCATGGATAGATATTGAGATGTGGCAGCCAACACTCATCCTCAAATCTGTCTTAGTCGTCCTTTACAACATGCATGGTCAGTGTTGAAAATCCGTGCTTCCCTTTCGGGGCTCTCCTACTCAGTCGCAGTACTATGGAAGCTAGGCTACTGCACTGTTACTCTAGAAAAATCCAAAGAATATCATGGGCAGAAGGACAATTCAACATAGACGTCCATAATTAACTCTACGTGATCGCCCTTGTGTTGCCGGGGCCCGAAGGGGGAGCAAAAAAATAGCAACACTGTTTACCTTCCACGCATGTTGTAAAAGTCGACTAAGGAGGTTATGGGATGGAGTTGACTTTCCCATCCCATATAGGGTCAATGTGACCCAAAGCCATGCTAAGGTAACATATTGGCTCCTCAATACTAAAAAAAAAAATCGCAAGGTAACATATTGTCGACAAATAAAAAGACACAATGGTTTAGAAAGATTAATCATGGAGGGAAAAGTTCCAGGGGAAAAAAAAGACAGACCAAGAATACGATGGACACAGGATATCGAAGACTTTCTGAATATGGCACTACAAGAGGTTGGACAGCTTGCACAGAACCAAGATGCTTACAGAATGGATGCATAGACAACTTTCTGCAAAGACACGAAACATATAAGAATACTACACTAACCACTCTGCCACCAGTTACTAATTTACTAGTGTAAGGGGTCACTAATCAAGATTCGAACCTTCACATTAATAACTCGTGCGCGTCTTTCCTTTTTTGCAGCTGTTCACATACTCACACCGTCACACAGACACATAAACAAGAAAAGACACATATAAAGGGGGCAAGAAGTGGAGACAATAAATGTATGTCTGTGCGTGAGCTGATCGTAGCAGCGTCCATTCTTTGTTAGTTCAGGCACGATGCCATAATCGAAACCTAGAAATCTTCAGTTACTAAACAGACAGAATGTTGCGATCTCAGGCACGAACTGGATATTGACCGCAGAATGCTCAGACTTGGTCCAGTATCAAATGCAACAAGACCTGGCACACCAAATGCGAGGGGGCCGAGTATTTCACATGCAAAGAATAATGGTCTCTGTCTATTTCCCACAAAACTCGTTCAGGTTCACTTTTCGTCTGCAAATCTCCAAGACATGTTCACAGTCTGAGACAGGTGATCAATATTACGCTGTTTACTCATAGGTTACAGACACGTACTCGACACAACTAGCGTTATCAATGTAATCAGAGAAAACAAACAAATATGTGTTACAATAATACCTAACACTACTAAACAAATATAAAAACATTTATAATAACATTATATGTGGCGAAATATATCTTGGTCTTCCGACATGATTTGACTATGTTTCAGCCACAGAGCCGTGGAAATGTAGTTAGACCATTGTTCTAGAAGAGCGTGATAGCATAGAAATAACAATTTAAAATAACGACGAAAACGATTGACGTTTCGATTCATAATCTTTATCAGAACGAAAAGTATACTAACAATCATCTCATGTGACATATTCTTTCCAGAACGTGGTCTTCCTTATGGATACTAATAAAACAACGAATAATACAGGAACAAATTATTGATTTACAAACATCGGTTTTTTTTTTCTAAATTAATAATAAATAGTCTGTATAGTGGCATGGCGATGGACGGACAGATTATAAAATATTGTGCACATTTTGGGCAATCGTTCAAGAATGTACAGCATACCGAAATTGCGCACTATGAAATGATGTGGAAATCAGGATAATATTTTAACGATAGACATAAGAAAGAGACACAAAAGAATAGAGCACTACATCCGTCATAGATGCAAGATTGAGTCTGTTTACTTTCTGTACAGAGGTCTTCATTGTCGATGGTATCAAAATGAATACCGTAAAACGACGAAAATGTGCTTGTTCGGAATATGTATGCCGACATGATCCCCTGTTGATAGCGATCTTGCAGTTCAAGGTGGAAGAAGCACAGGAGGACAAAGACAATCATATGCAGATAATATCAAAGGCTGGACACATCAAATTTGTTCCACTCATCTGCATAGCTGAGGATAGAAATCGCTTGAGGTCTCTGTGTGTTGACGCATTCAATTTAGTAGCCCTTTACAACTCTGACTGTGCCTTGACGCATCCATTGTAACGCCCCCTAACGAACATGTGACTCTGTGCCTTGACGCCTCCATTGTAGCACCCCCTAACTAACATGTGACTCTGTGCCTTGACGCCTCCATTGTAGCACCCCCTAACTAACATGTGACTCTGTGCCTTGACGCGTCCATTGTAGCACCCCTAACTAACATGTGACTCTGTGCCTTGACGCCTCCATTGTAGCAGCCCCTAACGAACATGTGACTGTGTGCCTTGACGCCTCCATTGTAGCACCCCTACGACCTTAATTCTATGGATGAATGGCATTGTATAAATTGTGTAAATAGATCAAAAATGGTGCGACTCTGCGGGTGAATTGTAATGAACACGTTTCGGAAGTCCAAGAAACCTTGTTCGATTTCAGCCCCAGATAGGTGAGCATTCGAATAGTTCAGAAAGCAATGACAATCTAATAAACTTAACTATTTCCTAGACATTCACTTTAAAAAAAACTGATTGGTTGCTCTTTACCTTCTGAATATGATTATATATCAATTTTTCAACAGATTAAACAAAGATGTTCTAGAAACTTTAAGTATTCTGGGGAGTTCTCAAACTTCAGCTAGATCTCTCTTGTAGCAGGACATTGGTCCTACTAGACTTCCACAAGGATGTAGTACAGAGATATCTCTTGTAGCAGGACAGTGGTGCTACTAGATTTCCAGGAAGATGTGGTCCCAGAGGAAGACGAAATGTTTTCTCGTAATTTTATTTGCGCCATTTTTCCAAGTGACCAACAATTAGTATAGAAAAATAACTATTATCGGAAATATTTGCAAAATGTACTGTGAATATACAGAAAGATATCATACCGCGATGGCAACCTTGAGGATTCTGTTGAAGTGTTGAGAGCAAGATGTAAATGGATTAAGTTGGAACATGATGAGATTGATAAAAAGCAGTCTGTGAGAGTGCACCAACATGGCAAGAAACACTATGATTGTGGGAAGATCGGTAGCATCAAACTTTAAATGCTGTGACGGTTACTCATATGTTAATGGTGCTAGAAATAGTACGAGCAAAAAATAGTACCACTGTAACATGTAGTGCATGTTGTAAGAGGCGATTGTGAATATTGGGGATGGGAGTGGTTCCTCACGCTATTGCAATCATTGTGAGGAAGTCCTCTGAAAACCCACGCCTGAAATTTAAGCAATAATTCAACCCTTTCATTACAAGCATTCCTTGACATTGTACATGACCGTAAGTCCCATATAAGTTCGAAGACTGTCGAAATCGAAGTATAGATTTTATTGATAATATAAATAGGAAGGAAGCATCGAGGAGTTATAGAAAAAAATCATAAAGCAGTAGACAGGATTTTAATTAACGCCGTTCAGCTGACACCTAATCTCCTCGCAGTGTTAGTTACCACGTTTTCCACATTCGACCACACTTTTCTAGAAAAGAAAATATGCGATTTTAGCCAAGTCTTCCAACGTGAATATTGTCAAATTACTATGCGATTTTAGCCAAGTCTTCCAACGTGTATATTGTCAAATTACTATGCGATTTTAGCCAAGTCTTCCAACGTGTATATTCATTCTCAAATTACTATGAATATGGAGCGATCGATCGAACACACAAACAACACACATACAACATAAACAGCACACCATGTTCCATGATCATAGTAACTATCCAGCTAAATGGCGACCTGGTTCAAATCCCGTCTACTGCTATTTTTTTATTTGTATAGATTATAAAGATAGATTGATCAGACTGAGTGCGGCACAATATTGTATCACAAGACATATATTGACATGAAATCCGTTTGGCAAGAGAAGATAGGGAACATATATTAATGCCACACTAATTGCCTGGATTTCTGCATCATAATTATTGCAGAATTTTCCCGTCGGTGTTCTGATTGTATCTCTAGGCTTGTGTGGATATTATATATATACACCTGCACCTCCATTCCTCACAGCATTCTGTGCTGACCCATCTGTGTACACTCTCACCCATATATCTTGTGGATATTCCTCATCCAGGAAACTGAGGGTGACTGTCATTCGCTGCACACTGTTCTGTTC
Organism: Meghimatium bilineatum; assembly: GCA_034231615.1. Classification (NCBI taxonomy): domain Eukaryota; kingdom Metazoa; phylum Mollusca; class Gastropoda; order Stylommatophora; family Philomycidae; genus Meghimatium; species Meghimatium bilineatum. The sequence continues at coordinate 5,074,326 of CM067308.1, read as the reverse complement.
GTCCTCGCTTAGTATTCCTTTCACATGGGTCTGAATGTATATTGGCATTCCATGGCTTTCACTCCACGGGGTTTGTTCTGGTACAGACCTTAAGGGGCTTTCAACTTCAGGTAGGTCTGTAAGTTGTCTACGGAGTCGTTTAGCTTGATGGATAAAGCTGCTCCTTTTCAGTCGTCCCATTGCTAGATTTTGGAATCTTTCCTTCATTGGATGACTTGGCATACACTGGAACTTTTCTGCTTGAATTTTTACTAATATAATTATTGTTATTTATAAACTTTACAAATATAATTATTGTTATTTATCGTTTATATAGTTACCGTCCTGTAACCCTTTCGCTGGACAGGTATCTGACACACCTCCACCCATACAATTTCAAGTTTTCTACTCAGCTCCCCTAAAAGACTCCGTGGCTCCAAGAGAGGGAGCTATATGGCCTATATTAACAATCAATCAATATGCGAGAAGTCAATAGTGGGCAATGATGTTATGATATAGCAATTTTAATAGTTCATTGACTGATTTACTGATATATTGACTGTTTGATTGATTGATTGATTGCTTGATTGTCCACAATGCAGGTATTAATTAATGGAATGGAACTTGTCCGCCAGAGATGTTTCAGATGGCCAAAGTTTGCTTCTTGTGCTGTAGTACAGTAAGCAATTCTGCAGAATATGTTCAGTTTTGCCTAGAGGTTGCCCACAATGACACACATCAATGTTGCAAATGTCAATCTTGATGTGCATGTGATGTTAGAATCTGGTGCGTCCTGTTCGCAATAACAATTCTCACTACCTTTTTTCACTTCCTGAATTATTTCTATCTACCACTTTTGGAACACCTGAGCCAGGTGAAACAATCACGAGCCAATTAAGTGCATCCTTGTTGGTCACGAGTTTGTAATTTATCACGAGGAAATATCGTTTTGCTGATTTCCTTAATTCTATAATTATAAGAAATATGTCTGGGCGCCTCTGACTGTGTAGAAATCGACGCGGGACAGCAGTAAAATATTTAAGCATGCGCGACCGTGGTTACCTTTGAGCTTTGCGACTGGAGTGTAAGTATCAGAACCAGTTCTCTCGTAAGTCAGGCTGTCTCTACTAGCGATATGGCTGCAGACGTCCATCACTCAATGGAAGTTGTAAAAACACTGAACATATTAGTTACCAACACCGATGTCGGATGTGTCTGGACATTATCGTAAATAAACGGCGACACAACGCATTTTCGGTCTCTGAATTATATCCTACTGAAAATCTAGAATGACCATTGTCCTGCTATAAGAGAAATTCTGGTATGACCAATGTCCAGATATAAGTGAGATATAGGTGGTAGTTTCAACGAACAAAATAGAAACATAAAAAATATTATGTGATTACAAATAAGCAAGTTCTTCGATGATTAAATACCTAATGGAACTATTACTATCCAAACATTTATTTCTTTTACCTGGACACACAGTCGATACAGGTAACTATTTTCAGCAGGTATGTGTCAGTTTTAAGTCTGCTTCCTGTTATGAAATATTTACTATCAAACTCAACTAGTATCTGTCCCTGTTATGAAATGTATATCAATTTGGACCCCCGGGGATCGAAACTAAGCAACGCATAGCAACACTGACTTTCTATGAACGTCGTAAAAGGCGACTAATGGGATGTGGGGGTGAAGTTGAATGCACCATCTTATGAGTCAAGACGCCTTAGAAATTATACTGAAACTATTATTCAGCCCGTGAAGCTTTATGATTCAGCCCGTGAAGCTTTATGATTCAGCCCGTGAAGCTTTATGATTCAGCCCGTGAAGCTTTATGATTCAGCCCGTGAAGCTTTATGATTCAGCCCGTGAAGCTTTATGATTCAGCCCGTGAAGCTTTATGATTCAGCCCGTGAAGTTCTATGATTCAGCCCGTAAGAAAGCGATGTTGCAGCGAAGATGTATACAATGAGACAATGTATTTCGTTCTCCAGACTGCATCTTACTAAGCTGCAAGAATATGAAAACCAACGCATAAGACAACAATGACATTAACCACTTAAACACTTTTATGATCTTTTCATTATTCATCTGGTCTTCGTGACCTCACAGAATAATGTTACCACTCTGATGTCCTAAATCGTAAGTTGAAAACCGCTGTTGTAATCTATAACAAAAGAAGATGTTACCAGAGACTTGTATAACAATCAATAAGATTTCTAGATCTCATATGAGACAATTACGGAGACATGAGTAAATGATAAAACAATCAGGAAGTCTTCCGGAACGGAGAGAAGAAACATGACATCACTTGGAACTGCTAAAACAAATATGTAATATCTTGGAACTGCTAAAACAAACATGTAATATCTTGGAACTGCTAAAACAAACATGTAATATCTTGGAACTGCTAAAACAAACATGTAATATCTTGGAACTGCTAAAATAAACATGTAATATCTTGGAACTGCTAAAACAAACATGTAATATCTTGGAACTGCTAAAACAAACATGTAATATCTTGGAACTGCTTAAACAAACATGTAATATCTTGGAACTGCTTAAACAAACATGTAATATCTTGGAACTGCTAAAACAAACATGTAATATCTTGGAACTGCTAAAACAAACATGTAATATCTTGGAACTGCTAAAACAAACATGTAATATCTTGGAACTGCTAAAACAAACATGTAATATCTTGGAACTGCTAAAATAAACATGTAATATCTTGGAACTGCTTAAACAAACATGTAATATCTTGGAACTGCTAAAACAAACATGTAATATCTTGGAACTGCTAAAACAAATATGTAATTCTTTCGAACAGAAGAAAGCACACATGAAGCCACGAAGAACTGACACATCAATCATGGTGAAGTCTACATGAAGAAGATGATGATGATAATGAAGATGATGATTATTATGAAGATGATAATGCAGTGTCTTTAGCTGTGAGCAGAGATACTTAATGAATAGGAAGAACAATAATTGTAGGACGAATTCACCCCCCCCCCTCGTGAGTTGCCGAGGCTTGATAGGGAGAAAACAATAGCAACACTTATCTGCTATGCATGTCGTAAGAGGTGACTAAGGAGGTTATGGAATGCAGTTGGCTGTCCCATCCCATATAGGGTCAGTGATCCAAAGCCATGCTGAAATCTGATGTGTCAGTCCACAAAGTGCAGATTTCGCAACAATTCTGTAAACCATGACACAACGCATCCCGTTCTCTGGACTACACCCTGCTAATCTGCAGGAATTTGAGAACGAACGCAGAAGAAGAAGAAGAAGAAAAAGAAGATAAATTATGTTCCCTTGACTGCAACCAGGGACACAACAAATTTCGCTCTTCTGACTGCAACCAGGGAGACAACGAATTTAGCTCTTCTGGCTTCAACCAGGGAGACAACGAATTTCGCTCTTCTGGCTGCAACCAGGGACTCAACAAATTTCGCTCTTCTGACTGCAACCAGGGACACAACGAATTTCGTTCTTCTGACTGCAACCAGGGACACAACGAATTTCGTTCTTCTGACTGCAACCAGGGACACAACGAATTCCGTTCTTCTGACTGCAACCAGGAACACAACACATTCCGTTCTCCAAACTACAACCCATGACATGTCACATTCCGTTCTCCAAACTACAACCGATGACATGGCACATTGCGTTCTCCTGACTGCAACCTGCTAATCTGCAGGAGTTTGAGAAGAAATGCAGAAACAGAAGAAGCGTTCGCTAATCATCATCATCCAATCCAACATCATTATTCTGTGATATTGAAATAAAATCCCTCTATAACGCATCCTCTTATAACAAAAGTCCCTATATAACAACAATTTTCAAAATCCCCGATTATAAAATTAAAAATAGTTGTTCTAATCTTTGCTCCCCTTCAGGCCCCGACAACAAACAACCGAATCCAAACTTTCAAACCGGCATGACTAGCAAACGTTTATGCGTTATTCCCCAAACGAATTAACCAATACTCGAATTAATTAATTTTTTTTAAAACTGTTATCTCTGAAACTATCCGAACTCTCCTTTATCTATCTGTACTACCACTTTCTTCTGTGTTTCCACTCTTGAAATCTCTTGTGTCTGTTAATCTAACACCTCTGAAATACCAGCCTATATTTTTAGTATTTCCCTCCACAATAAAGCATTCAAAGAACAGCACATAAAATATTTCTAAGCGATTGTTTGTATGTGTTTGTACGTGTTTGTATGTGTTTGTGGTCTTCTTGCGTGAACGACAATTTTCTGTTTACCGACACGACAGCAGCAGATGTAACCACGATTCCAGACAAACCACTGTGAAAACAATCCTATTAAAATTAAGATTTTTCTTGCTTTGTTTAGTGGGAACAATAGTGTCGGAGAACATGAAACAGGGAATACAAGAGGTAGAACTAACAGGAAATTATTATAAGAATGAAGGATTAACATTTGCAAGAACAGCAACTCGCTATGTACAGGCAAACTTGTAGAGTGCATTGTCGTGATTGTTACAGGTCACAGATATAATGTCAAATATTTCACATCAACTATACAATGTCACAGTGTTCCCATCAACTATACAATGTCACAGTGTTCCCATCAACTCAACTATACAATGTCACAGAGTTTGTACCAACTATACAATGTCACAGAGTTCGTATCAACTATACAATGTCACAGAGTTCCCATCAACTATACAATGTCACAGAGTTCCCATCAACTATACAATGTCACAGAGTTCGTATCAACTGTACAATGTCACAGAGTTCCCATCAACTATACAATGTCACAGAGTTCCCATCAACTATACAATGTCACAGAGTTCCCATCAACTGTACAATGTCACAGAGTTCGTATCAACTATACAATGTCACAGAGTTCCCATCAACTATACAATGTCACAGAGTTCGTATCAACTGTACAATGTCACAGAGTTCCCATCAACTATACAATGTCACAGAGTTCCCATCAACTATACAATGTCACAGAGTTCCCATCAACTGTACAATGTCACAGAGTTTGTACCAACTATACAATGTCACAGAGGTCGTATCAACTATACAATGTCACAGAGTTTGTACCAACTATACAATGTCACAGAGTTTGTACCAACTATACAATGTCACAGAGTTCGCATCAAATATACAATGTCACAGAGTTCGCATCAACAATACAATGTCACAGAGTTCGCATCAAATATACAATTTCACAGAGTATGAGTCGGTTCCTTAGTTGGTTGGTTGATTGCTGATCCAGCGGTTCATTGGCTCATGTCTTTTGATACAATGCCATTGCGTGATATATGCATGTGTTTGTGAGCTGTTGTTTTGTTCCATATAATGTGTTCCATTTATCTGGCCCTGGAGGGAGAAACATTTTCCTGAAACCATCCAGTGCTGCACATTCAAAAATGGTGGTGGTCAGCATTTTCATATGGATGAGTGCACAGCCGGCACCCTGGAGTGTGTTGTGGTTGTATTCTGTGCAAGTGATTGTTAAGCTGTACATGTGTGCGCAGTCGGAAGATGATACTCTGTTTTTTTCTTCCCAGGAGGTTGATGTTGTCTTTAGGATTTGGGCTGGTCATATATTTATAGATTTCCCTCCCAGTGTTTCCGATAATTCATCCAATTTTCTTTGTTCACAGATTTCAACATCATTTTAACTGTGTGCATGGTCGTTTGTGTATATGACTGTTCTTGTTGTACTCCCTTCTTTGCTAGTCTGTCTTGTCATTGCCAGGTGTGTTTGAGCGGTCAGGAATCCACTGCATAACCATGCTGACTTTATAAGATGTAAGCAGCTGGTTGGCATTGTGATATATTTCAACTAGCTCAGCCGTACAATGTCCATCACATTCTAGTACTTGAAGAGCGGGCATAGAGTCTGTGAAAATAACAATGTTTTGTACATTTTGTGGAAAGGCATCAAATATGGTCTTCAGGTGGTACAAGGCAACTTCTAGTGGTTATTTCAGCTTCATAGTTAGAACATATCTCCCCACAGGCATCAAACAACTCATCAGATGTTTTGTCTGGATCTTCTAAATAGACACCATAACCTGCTTTGAACGCAGACCCATCTGTATAGACATGAATTTATTGTTCTGGGTAGGTGTCTATTGTTTTCTGTGTTGTTTTCATGAGACTTATTGGGTGCGAAAATTTCGTTGCATTATTGTGTCTTGACTTCCGGCAATGTAAAACCTGCGTGTGGTGGTAAACATTTGTTCTACTCTTTGAAGTTCTTGTCTCTTGTCTGGGAGGTGATAGCTGTCTTTTATTTCACAGACATGGCAGAGGAATGACTTTTGTTTTATTCTGTGGTTCAGTTGCCAGTTTTCTAAGGTTGTTTATTTGGGTGGGTTTTGTTCATTCTTTTGCTTCTTTCATAAGCCTCCATTACAGCCATATCTCTCCGTGTCTCAAGGGGTTCTACATTTGTATGTATTTCACATGCATCAGTTGATGTAAATCTCATTGCTCCACTAATAAGGCGTAGGGTATTGTTTTGCAATCTGTCTAGGGTATGAATCAACTATACAATGTCACAGAGTTCGTATTAACTATACAATGTCACAGAGTTCGTATTAACTATACAATGTCACATAGTACGAGTCAACTATACAATATCACAGTGTTTAGGTCAACTATACAATGTCAAAAACTATGAATCAACTATACAATGTCAAAAACTATGAATCAACTATACAATGTCAAAAAAACGATTTTTAGTTGGATGTAGTCCAGAAAATGGAAATGCGTTGTGTTGCCGTTTTATTTGCGCAAATGGACCAACACATCCATCTTTTGTAACTCATTCAGAATTGTCGGTGTATCTATGATACTCTCTAATTCTCCGCCTATCTATCATCATACTCCCCATGTATCACAACCAATTCTCCTCTTAACCTATACGTAACTATCAACCAACCTACATCCCTACCTACCTACCAATTCATCCATCCAACTATAGACAGTATAATCGCTATCTTACGCATTCCTTTATAACATTTCCGATTTAACAACATTATTCAAACTCCCCAATTAGTTCATTTCTGTTTGTATATAACTGTATATAGGTAACTTCCGCTATAACATACATATTTCTCCGGTCTGGAGCAGTTTGAACGCATATGATTCCACTGAATCTGGCTTTCCATCTCTAAGTTCTATCTTAGTAAAATTTATTCAGACTAAACCTTACTATTAAAAATTTCTACCACAAATTGTAAAGTTTACCAGAAAATCAAGACAACAAACTGACAAAGTCAAACCTAATTCAAAAATATTTGTGCTTTATCAAAATTATTCCATGCAAAACATTTTGGCCTCCATATCTTCGAACGTTCTGGTCAGGCCTAAGAGATAAGCTTTGCGTTTGCGAACCGGTCAAGTGGTCCACGAGACGATACGACAGGAAACGCGTCTTTCTGTTCCCCGTTTTCTGAAGTGGGTACAACAGACTCTGTTGTGTCAACGGTACTCCAATCTCGTTCTTTTTATTAAGTGCCGACTGTCTTTGTTGGAAGCTTAATGACGGTGCGTATGGAGATCCTATTGCTGATGTCGCAATGATGAAAGTTGTTACAGTTGAAGACGGTATATATCATTGTGTGTTTACTGACAGTAAATAGAATGATTCCAAATGATGTGACCACAGTGGTGGTCGAGATAGTGATGATAACGGTAATGATAATGGTGATGATAGTAGAATTGTGATGAGAAAGAAAGATAGTATTATTGAGGATGATATGGACGCTGATGAGGATTTTTTCGTTATTTTGATAATGATAAGCTATGATGATGGTGATAATGAAGATGATGATGATGATGATGTCGATGATGATGATGGTGATGATGGTGAAAATGAGTACGATGATGAGAATTGCTATGATTATAATCATGATGATTATGATGATGATGTTGCTGACGATGAATACGAGACCCTGGGTGAAGCAAAAGATAAGTTTACACATAGAACACTAGAAAGATAAGTTTACACATAGAACACTAGAAAGATAAGTTTACACATAGAACACTAGAAAGATAAGTTTACACATAGAACACTAGAAAGATAAGTTTACACATAGAACACTAGAAAGATAAGTTTACACATAGAACACTAGAAAGATAAGTTTACACATAGAACACTAGAAAGATAAGTTTACTCATAGAACACTAGAAAGATAAGTTTACACATAGAACACTAGAAAGATAAGTTTACACATAGAACACTAGAAAGATACGTTTTGTATATGGCTGTACGCAACTCTGTTTCCAGTGTACGAGTACTGTTCGCATTTGTATCAAGCACAGCGCTGCTGCAGCATCGACCGTGCCGGCTTGTGATGAGCTGTGAAGCTGCTTATCGTTAGATATAAACGTCGAACGAAAAGTCCATAAAACTGTTTGACACTTGGGAACGCGGAGATGCTGGTAACACCTGGACGCAGGAAATCAATACATCATAAAGGAATAATGCACCCCAGGGCTGGCGAATTTTATTAAGTTGCGGAGAACATGGTGAAAAGTCACAGAGGTATGATGAGAAGAGGAAAATATGAAATGTGAGAAAGGGGAAAAAATACGGAGAGATCAATGAAGTAGTTGTTTTTTCTAGGGAAGCAGATTTATCGTAAGTAGATAGTAAGTTGTGTATAGTCGAGGGAGATAAGGGAGAATTGACTGAATTTACTTAGCGACATGAATAGGGGAGACTGATTGTAGTTGCATAGTAGGAGACTGATTGTAGTTACGTAGTAGTATGGATAATGAGAATGATTGAAATTTCATAGAATAAGTGAGTCGGATTGATGGATAGGGGACAGATTGTTGTTACATAGCATAAGTGAGTCGGATTGATGGATAGGGAACAGATTATCGTTACATAGCATAAGTGAGTCGGATTGATGGATAGGGGACAGATTGTAGTTGCTTAGTCGTATGGATAGGGAAGGTTGATTGTGGTTACTTAGATGTCCTGATAAAGGTGGAATGATTGAAGTTACTTTGGTGTTTCAATGTGAACCCCTCAGCCTCATGAATATTGTATATATACTTTTCTCTTATACATATTCTTCTCTTACACATCTACTTCTCTGCTATATATACTTCTCTTGTACATATATTTCTTCTCTTGTACATGTACTTCTCTTGTACATGTACTTCTCTTGTGCATGTACTTCTCTTGTACATGTACTTCTCTTGTACATATATTTCTTCTCTTGTACATGTACTTCTCTTGTACATGTACTTCTCTTGTACATGTACTTCTCTTGTACATATATTTCTTCTCTTGTACATGTACTTCTCTTGTACATGTACTTCTCTTGTACATATATTTCTTCTCTTGTACATGTACTTCTCTTGTACATGTACTTTTCTTGTACATATATTTCTTCTCTTGTACATGTACTTCTCTTGTACGTGTACTTCTCTTGTACATATATTTCTTCTCTTGTACATGTACTTCTCTTGTACGTGTACTTCTCTTGTACATATATTTCTTCTCTTGTACATGTACTTCTCTTGTACATATATTTCTTCTCTTGTACATGTACGTCTTTTGTTCATATATTTCTTCTCTTGTACATGTACTTCTCTTGTACATGTACTTCTCTTGTACATGTACTTCTCTTGTACATGTACTTCTCTTGTGCATGTACTTCTCTTGTACATGTACTTCTCTCGTACATGTACTTCTCTTGTACATGTACTTCTTTTGTACATATATTTCTCTTGTACATGTACTTCTCTTGTACATATATTTCTTCTCTTGTACATGTACTTCTCTTGTACATATATTTCTTCTCTTGTACATGTACGTCTCTTGTACATATATTTCTTCTCTTGTACATGTACTTCTCTTGTACATGTACTTCTCTTGTACATGTACTTCTCTTGTACATGTACTTCTCTTGTACATGTACTTCTCTTTTACATATATTTCTTCTCTTGTACATGTACTTCTCTTGTACATGTACTTCTCTTGTACATGTACTTCTCTTGTACATGTACTTCTCTTGTACATATATTTCTTCTCTTGTACATGTAATTCTCTTGTACATGTACTTCTCTTGTACATGTACTTCTCTTGTACATGTATTTCTTCTCTTGTACATGTACTTCTCTTGTACATATATTTCTTCTCTTGTACATGTACTTCTCTTGTATATATATTTCTTCTCTTGTACATGTAATTCTCTTGTACATATATTTCTTCTCTTGTATATGTACTTCTATTGTACATGTACTTCTTCTCTTGTACATGTACTTCTCTTGTACATGTACTTCTCTTGTACATGTACTTCTCTTGTACATATATTTCTTCTCTTGTACATGTACTTCACGTGTATTTGATGTACTCTTTTTCAATGAGTTACTATTTCAATATTTCTCTTTCGTGGTTAGTTCTCACGCTCCTCAAGATCAGTAGGCTGTATTCCTGAGAACAGAAAACCTACTGTTATAGTTTACAGCTTGGCTGCAATATATGTGCCTTTCACCCTGAAATATCGTTTTTGAAGATATTTCCCGGTCACTCTCGTCCTCTATGTTATATGACAGTCTACCTCACTATAAAAAACCTCCCAAACGCTTCTGAGGACATCCATGGCAAGGAATTTGATCCGTTTTCATGATTTGACCTCACACATGCGAGTAAATTGATCGAATGATAAAGGTATACACATGAAACGAGATATATTGCTACTGCTGTATGGATCCCAAGAAATTACGAGCGTTTAGCTCTTATTTCCTATGAGGAATATTCAAGAGCTTTATTCCATACTTAGATGTGCTCGATATGCGCCAGAGAACCGGCATATTCTCCAATTCGGCACATTGAATTCCTTTGGGATTAACACCCGTCATTCATATGTATAGATGTCCTGTAATCTTCTGTTAACATTCTGTTTGGTTTGGTTTCACCTTTATCTTTCTTGTATTTTTTCATGATTTATACGCTTCCAAACTTCGGGATTTATCCTGTCTAATTACTATTATCTGAACGTGGATTAGTGCCTTTTTTACTCGTTTTCTTTAATGTTGTGTTCTTGATAAAGGTCTTTTGCTCGAAACTTCGACTTGTGTTATCATGTGTGTTACCAGTGATTAAAAAAACTTCGTTACGGAGTTCCAGAGTTGCATCCTTACTCAGAAGGACCCCCCCCCCCCAACTCTCAGGGGTGTGCAGTATGTGAAGATTATGTTACCGGCTCAGAGGGGACAGATTCTATGAGTTTTGTAACTTTTCTACCTTTCAGCAACGTGTTGGCGTTGAAGTCATAGGATTCAGGTCTCACGGAGAGCATTCTTTCCTGTCAGAGGTGTACATGGAAAACCAGTTCTGCGCAATGGTCAATGGGATTGGTGAAGCAGACAGGCATACATTCTCCGGAATCTAAGGAGGGTCTCCTGGATAATGGTTGGTGTGGTATTCCAATAGTGAGACCTTCAGACCTTCCGCATGCGAAGTCGAGAGATACAGAAGATTCGTTGGTTCCAGAGACAAATAGGGGAATACATAATAGGAACACTGTGGATCTTTCATGCGTGTCATAGAAGGCGACTGAGCACTTTGGTATAGAGTTCGTTTCTCCACCCCATTAATATTCAATTAATACCGCTCAAAAATTACATGCTGAAATCGAATGTGCAGTGTCGAAATAAGCAAACAGTTCAGCCAAGTTGAAAATCTCGACAAAAAATATTCTGTTCTCGGGATTACATCATATTAACCAACAGAAGGGATATATTTCTAGCGTTGGGGAACAACCAAAGTGCTGGTGATGCGAGGGCTGGGGCAACACGTAGCAATATAAGGGGAAAACGGAAATAAGTAAAGAACATTACTAATATTTAAGTACACGTACAAATCACAAGCACACAAACAAGCGACACTGAAATAAGGAGAAAATAGGGAAGATAAGAAACAAGCAAACTATTAGAGAGAGAAAGAATATCGATGAGGAATGATAATCTAGAACAAGTCGAAATATGAAGATATTGCCCCCGCCCCTCCCCCACCCCCGACATAAATACAACAAATATCAGACAGAAAAGAGAACCACAAAATAAAAGTGGGAATTTAATTTGATGGAAACGTGGATTAGATACGGAACATATAAAAATATATTCTGCAGGTGAGCGAAATAAATTAAGCAGTGGAGGGGTAGACTGAACTTACCTTGAAAACAAAGAGAGAAGGTAGATGTGGGAGCTGTAAGCATAGAAGGAAAGACGTTGATGCATTTGGATATATATTTATGAGTCGAGGAGACAGTAAACAGGAACAGAGATTGGAGACAGTAAAGAGAAAGAAAGATTGGAGACAGTAAAGAGAAAGAAAGATTGGAGACAGTAAAGAGAAAGAAGGATTGGAGACAGTACAGAGAAATAAAGATTGGAGAAAGTAAAGAAAAAGAGAGATTGGAAATATTAAAAAGAAAGGAATTGAAGACAGTAAAGAGAGAGAGAGAGAGAGAGAGAGAGAGAGAGATTGGAAACTGTAAAGAGAGATAGATAGATAGAGGTTGAAGACAGTAAAGAGAAAGAAAGACTGGAGACAGTAAAGAGAAAGAAAGATTGGAAACAGTAAAAAGAAAGAGATTGAAGACAGTAAAGAGAGAGAGATATTTGAGACTAAGAGAGAGATAGAGAGTTTGAAGACAGTAAAGAGAATGAGAGAATGGAAACAGTAAAGAGAAAGATTAAAGAGAGAGGTATTAAAGATAGTTAAGAGAGATTGGGGGATGTAAAGAGAGAGAAAGTTGGAGACAGTAAAGAGAAAGAGAGAGATTGAAGACGGTAAAATAGAGAGAGATTAGAGACAATAAAGAGAAAGAGATTGTAGACGGTAAAAAGAGAGAGATATATATTGGAGACATTAAAGAGAGAAAGATTGGAGAGAGGTGCTGGTAGAGAAAGACAAATATAGAGAAGGTAAAGAGTCGTTGTGAGAGGATGGTGTAGGGACAGGGCTAATACATGCACAGGTGAGTAGAGCAAGAACACGCTGGTACGTATCGGAACTCGCAAAGTGAGTAAGATTAACAGCCGTGATCGTCCATGCATGTAGTAAGAAGCGACTATGGAAATTGTGCGGTGGAGAAGGTTGTCGCATTGTACAGATAAAAGTGACACAAGAACCGCGCTGTAGTAAGATTCATCTTGTCTTACAATGCAGATGTCGACTAACCGTTGCACAACGCGGACTACAACCTGGTAGCTGATATGAGTATGAGACAAACTCAGAAGACGATTAAGGACAGAGAACAATCGAATAGAATAGGATCTTACCAGTACACGCAGAAAGATTCAGGATAAAGTCAGTACACGCAGAAAGATTCAGGATAAAGTCGGTACACGCAGAAAGATTCAGGATAAAGTCAGTATACAAGGATAAATTCTTAATGAAATAAGAACATAAGGATAATTTCTGGATACAATCAGCACCGTAGGATAGATTCAGGATAAAGAAAATACAGGAGGACAGATTCAGGATAAAGTAGTACATGCGGATAGATTCACGATAAAAAAGGACACGGGGATAAATTCGGGATAAAGTGAAGACTGTATGATAGATTCAGAATACAGCGAATACATGAGGACAGATTCAGAATACAGCAAATACATGAGGACAGATTCAGAATACAGCGAATACATTAGGACAGATTCAGAATAACGATAAGTACGTTAGGGTAGATTCAGGACAACATGAATACGGTTAGAAAGATACAGAATAAAGCTAGTATGGTAGGACAGATTCCGAAAAAAGTCAGTACAGTAGGATAGATTCAGGATAAATTCAGTACAGTATGATAGATTCAGGATAAATTCAGTAGATTAGGTAAGATTCAGGATAAAGCCAACACACGAGAATATGTTCGTAATAAAGTCAATACACAATTATAGATTCAGGGTAGATCCAGTGTGCGATGATAGATTCAGGATAAAGCCAGTACGGTAGGATTGATTAGGAAAATAATTTGGACAATAAGAAAGAGTAGTGACAGAGCTAGTTACATGAAAGTTAGAGGTTTTACACAACAAGCAGGTACAGAGTTGTTACAAAACATGTATGGTCAGAGCCAGAACAAGAAAGAATAGGGACAGTGCCAAGGCAAGAAAGAGTAGGCACAGTGTCAGTACAAGAAAGAGCAAGGACGGCGTCAGTACAAGAGTAGGTACAGTGGCAGTACAAAAATAGTAGACATAGTGCCAAGACAACAAACAGTAGTGACAGTGCCAGGACAAGAAAGAGTAGGCACAGTGTCAGTACAAGAAAGAGCAGTGACAGTGCCAATACAAGAAACAGTAGGCATAGTGCCTGCACAAGAAAGAGTAGGGATAATCTCAGTACAAGAAAGAGTAGGGGTAATGCCAGTACAAGAAAGAGTAGGGGTAATGTCAGTACAAGAGTACAATAAAAAGTAGGGGTAATGTCAGTACAAAAAAGAGTAGGGGTAATGTCAGTACAAGAAAGAGAAGGGGTAATGTCAGTACAAGAAAGAGTAGGGATAGTGCCAGGACAAGAAAGAGTTGGGGTAATGTCAGTACAAGAAAGAGTAGGGGTAATGTCAGTACAAGAAAGAGTAGGGGTAATGTCAGTACAAGAAAAAGTAGAGGTAATGTCAGTACAAGAAAGAGTAGGGGTAATATCAGTACAAGAAATAGTAGGGATAGTGCCAGGACAAGAAAGAGTAGGGGTAATGTCAGTACAAGAAAGAGTAGTGGTAATGTCAGTACAAGAAAGAGAAGGGGTAATGTCAGTACAAGAAAGAGAAGGGGTAATATCAGTACAAGAAATAGTAGATATAGTGCTAGGACAAGAAAGAGTAGGGGTAATGTCAGTACAAGAAAAAGTAGGGGTAATGTCAGTACAAGAAAAAGTAGGGGTAATGTCAGTACAAGAAAGAGTAGGCATAATGCCAGTACAAGAAAATGTAGTAACAGTGCCGGTACAAGAGAGATTAGAGACAGTGTCAGTACAAGAAAGAGTAGGCATAGTGTCATTACAAGAAACATTAGGTACAGTGCCAGTACAAGAAACAGTAGTGGAAGTGACAGTACAAGAAAGAACAGGCATAGTGTCAGTCCAAAAAGATTATGAACAGTGTCAGTGCCGGTAAAATAAACAGTAGTGACAGTGTCAGCACAAGAAAAAGTAGAGACAGCGATACAATAGGAAACAGTAATGACAGTGTCAGTACAAGAAAGAGCAAGGACGGCGCCAGTACAAGAGTAGGTACAGTGGCAGTACAAAAATAGTAGGCATAGTGCCAAGACAACAAACAGTAGTGACAGTGCCAGGACAAGAAAGAGTAGGCACAGTGTCAGTACAACAAAGAGCAGTGACAGTGCCAATACAAGAAACAGTAGGCATAGTGCCTGCACAAGAAAGAGTAGGGATAATCTCAGTACAAGAAAGAGTAGGGGTAATGTCAGTACAAGAAAGAGTAGGGGTAATGTCAGTACATGAAAGAGTAGGGGTAATATCAGTACAAGAAATAGTAAGGATAGTGCCAGGACAAGAAAGAGTAGGGGTAATGTCAGTACAAGAAAGAGTAGGGGTAATGTCAGTACAAGAAAGAGTAGGGGTAATGTCAAAACAATAAAGAGTAGGGATAGTGTTAGGACAAGAAAGAGTAGGGGTAATGTCAGTACAAGAAAGAGTAGGGGTAATGTCAGTACAAGAGTGCAATAAAAAAGTAGGGGTAATGTCAGTACAAAAAAGAGTATGGGTAATGTCAGTACAAGAAAGAGAAGGGGTAATGTCAGTACAAGAGAGATTAGGGATAGTGCCAGGACAAGAAAGAGTAGGGGTAATGTCAGTACAAGAAAGAGTAGGGGTAATGTCAGTACAAGAAAGAGTAGGGGTAATGTCAACACAAGAAAGAGTAGGGTTAGTGCCAGGACAAGACAGAGTAGTGGTAATGTCAGTACAAGAAAGAGCAGGGGTAATGTCAGTACAAGAGTGCAAGAAAAAGTATGGTTAATGTCAGTACAAGAAAGAGAAAGGGTAATGTCAGTACAAGAAAAAGTAGGGGAAATGTCAGTACAAGAAAGAGTAGGGGTAATATCAGTACAAGAAATAGTAGGGATAGTGCCAGGACAAGAAAGAGTAGGGGTAATGTCAGTACAAGAAAGAGTAGGGGTAATGTCAGTACAAGAAAGAGTAGGGGTATTGTCAGTACAAGACAGAGTAGGGATAGTGCCAGTACAAGAAAGAGTAAGGGTAATTTCAGTACAAGAAAGAGTAGGGGTAATGTCAGTACAAGAAAGAGTAGGGGTAATGTCAGTACAAGAAAGAGTAGGGATAGTGCCAGGACAAGAAAGAGTAGGGATAGTGCCAGGACAAGAAAGAGTAGGAGTAATGTCAGTACAAGAAAGAGTAGGGGTAATGCCAGTACAAGAAAGAGTAGGGGTAATGTCAGTACAATAAAGAGTAGGTACAGCGCCAGTACAAAAAAAGTAGGCATAGTGCCAGAACAAGAAAAATTATGGACAGTGCCAGTGATAGATAGAGTAGTGAAAGTGCCAGTACAATAAACAGTAGTGACTGTGTTAGTACAAGAATGAGTAGATACAGTGTAGTAAAAGAAACCGTAGTGACAGTGCCAGTACAAGGAAGATGAAGGGCAGCGTCTGTACAAGAGTAGGCATAGTGCAAGTACAAGAAAGAGTAGGCATAGTACAAGTACAAGAAAGAGTAGGCATAGTGCCTGCACAAGAAAGAGTAGGGATAATCTCAGTACAAGAAAGAGTAGGGGTAATGTCAGTACAAGAAAGAGTAGGGGTAATGTCAGTACATGAAAGAGTAGGGGTAATATCAGTACAAGAAATAGTAGGGATAGTGCCAGGACAAGAAAGAGTAGGGGTAATGTCAGTACAAGAAAGAGTAGGGGTAATGTCAGTACAAGAAAGAGTAGGGGTAATGTCAAAACAATAAAGAGTAGGGATAGTGTTAGGACAAGAAAGAGTAGGGGTAACGTTAGTACAAGAAAGAGTAGGGGTAATGTCAGTACAAGAAAGAGTAGGGGTAATGTCAACACAAGAAAGAGTAGGGTTAGTGCCAGGACAAGAAAGAGTAGGGGTAATGTCAGTACAAGAAAGAGCAGGGGTAATGTCAGTACAAGAGTGCAAGAAAAAGTATGGTTAATGTCAGTACAAGAAAGGGAAAGGGTAATGTCAGTACAAGAAAGAGTAAGGGTAATGTCAGTACAAGAAAAAGTAGGGGTAATGTCAGTACAAGAAATAGTAGGGATAGTGCCAGGACAAGAAAGAGTAGGGGTAATGTCAGTACAAGAAAGAGTAGGGGTAATGTCAGTACAAGAAAGAGTAGGGGTATTGTCAGTACAAGACAGAGTAGGGATAGTGCCAGGACAAGAAAGAGTAGGGGTAATGTCAGTACAAGAAAGAGTAGGGGTAATGTCAGTACAAGACAGAGTAGGGATAGTGCCGGACAAGAAAGAGTAGGGGTAATGTCAGGACAAGAAAGAGTAGGGATAGTGCCAGACAAGAAAGATTAGGGGTCATGTCGGTACAAAAGTTCAAGAAAAAGTAGGGGTAATGTCAGTACAAGAAAGAGTAGGGGTAATTTCAGTACAAGAAAGAGTAGGGGTAATGTCAGTACAAGAAAGAGTAGGGGTAATATCAGTACAAGAAAGAGTAGGGGTAATGTCAGTACAATAAAGAATAGGTACAGCGCCAGTACAAAAAAAGTAGGCATAGTGCCAGAACAAGAAAAATTATGGACAGTGCCAGTGATAGATAGAGTAGTGAAAGTGCCAGTACAATAAACAGTAGTGACTGTGTTAGTACAAGAATGAGTAGATACAGTGTAGTAAAAGAAACCGTAGTGACAGTGCCAGTACAAGGAAGATGAAGGGCAGCGTCTGTACAAGAGTAGGCATAGTGCAAGTACAAGAAAGAGTAGGCATAGTACAAGTACAAGAAAGAGTAGGCATAGTGCAAGTACAAGAAAGAGTAGGCATAGTGACAGTACATGAAAGAGTAGGCATAGTGCCAGTACAAGAGAGAGTAGGTACAGTGCCAGTACAAGAGAGAGTAGGTACAGTGCCAGTACAAGAGAGAGTAAGGACATTGACATTCTTCTCATGTGTCCTGCGCTACAAATTCTGCAGGAAGCAGAACAACAAATTCGAAAACTGTCCTACCCCGAACTCTCTGCACCCCTGCATGCACAGCAATAGAACTTTCCTGGCACGAATCGGACTCATCGAGCATCTACAAACTCACAAACCAAGTTAGACAATCACAAATGTATTTCTCTTTGTTCACTACATTTTATTGGGGTTTTTTTTTCATGCCTTGCTCATATTCACTTGCAAAGGAGGAACATCATTATCTACATAGTCTCTTTTTGTCTTAGACCACAACCTGATAACTGATAGGAGTGTGAGAACAAATTCTGAAGGAGAGTAATGACAGATGAATAGGATTGAGTATCTGAGGGGAAGAATGTGTCAACCAGCCAGCAACCAGTACAATCAGTATACAAATACTTTGTTACGTGCTTCAGGAGACTGAGCACCTTTGCTGTTGCCCAAAGTTCAGTGACATTGGCCTAAAATCAATAATAAGAACCTGCATTACAGTAGAATAAAACCAGTACAGCAGGATCACTTTTTACATGGTGCTCTGAAACTGATGAAGTCACAGGGTTGCCATACAGATTGAATTAAAATGGCCAAATTTCCTATAAAATATGGTCAAAATATTGACAAACTACTAAATTGTGCACACAATCTTATGTAATCATAATAACATGATATTGAACGCAACGATATGTAAACAAAATCTACAATTTTTATCAATGTATGTAATAACGTAACTATTATTTTATTTGGTTGACTTTTAACAGCAATAATGGAATATAGAAATCATATGGACAACAATATTATTTGCTGGTGTGACCAGATTTCTTATTCATTTAGACCAGAGAATATTTAAAAATAAATACACTTTCAAATTGGCTAAAACATTTAAAAAATGCTAAA
The DNA here is from genome assembly GCA_034231615.1 of Meghimatium bilineatum. Lineage (NCBI taxonomy): Eukaryota > Metazoa > Mollusca > Gastropoda > Stylommatophora > Philomycidae > Meghimatium > Meghimatium bilineatum. The sequence continues at coordinate 5,055,317 of CM067308.1, read as the reverse complement.
ACTGTAAATATTATCGCCATCGATATTTAGGCTGTATATTAAATTATATATTATAATTGTATTTTCACTAGTGTACAAAGTTACTATCACTATTCTATAATGTTACTATCACTTCTGTGCAATATTACTATCACTTTTGTGTAAAGTTACTATCACTAGTGTATAATGCTGCTATCACTATTCTGTGTTACTGTCACAGTGTATAATGTTACTGTCACTACTGTACAATGTTACTATGACTATTCCAAAATGTTACTGTCGCTATTACATATCATTTTTACTTGCTGTGACTTTATTTTGTAAAATGTCAATACTGTCTACAACCCATATTGAAAACTGCGGCCACACTTTTACTTCTCTTATACTTTACTGCCCCTATGAGACATTGTGGGTAACAGTGACAACCGTATACTCTAGCTACTGTATAATGTGACTACTGTGTAATATGACTACTGTGTAATATGACTACTGTGTAATGTGACTACTGTGTGATATGACTACTGTGTAATATGACTACTGTGTAATATGACTACTGTGTAATATGACTACTGTGTAATATGACTACTGTGTAATATGACTACTGTATAATGTGACTACTGTGTGATATGACTACTGTGTAATATGACTACTGTGTAATATGACTACTGTGTGATATGACTACTGTGTGATATGACTACTGTGTAATATGACTACTGTGTAATATGACTACTGTGTAATATGACTACTGTGTAATATGACTACTGTGTAATATGACTACTGTGTAATGTGACTACTGTATAATGTGACTACTGTATAATGTGACTACTGTGTAATATGACTACTGTGTAATATGACTACTGTGTAATATGACTACTGTGTAATATGACTACTGTGTAATATGACTACTGTGTAATATGACTACTGTGTAATATGACTACTGTGTAATATGACTACTGTGTAATATGACTACTGTGTAATGTGACTACTGTGTAATATGACTACTGTGTAATATGACTACTGTGTAATGTGACTACTGTGTAATATGACTACTGTGTAATATGACTACTGTGTAATATGACTACTGTGTAATATGACTACTGTGTAATGTGACTACTGTGAGATGTGACTAATGTGTGTACATATGTGATGTGACTACAGTATACTGTGACAACTGTGTACTGTGGCTACTGTATATTCTAACTTCTGTGTACTATGGTTACTGTGTGATGTGACTACTTTATTGTGACCAATGGTACTACTAATAGGACAAAAAGAATCGGGTATACTTCCCAAACTAAATGTATGTAATAATTGCGTCACAAGAAACAAATTAACCCATTCTTGTCATGTGATTACAAATTAACCATTCATGTCATGTGATTACAAATTAACCATTCATGTCATGTGATTACAAATTAACCATTAATGTCACATTATTACAAATTAACCATTCATGTCATGTGATTCCAAATTAACCATTCATGTCATGTGATTACTTTTTCTTCTACTGTTCACTTGAAACATGTCTATATCTGTTACCATGTCATTACAAATTAACCATTCATGTCATGCTACTACAAATGAACTATTCAAGCCATGTATTTATATATTAACCATTCATGTCACATGGTTACAAATAGACATTTCATGTGATTACAAATTAGCAATCCATTTCCTGTGATTATAAATAAACTCAATCACATTGTGTGGTTACAGATCAGCCCAATCATACTGCATGTTTACAAATCAGCCCAATCATAGGCATGTAGTATGGTTACAAATCAGTCAAACCATATTGTTTTGTTACAAATCAGCCCAATCATATTGTATGGTTACAGATCAACCCAATCATATCATATTGAATGGTTAATCTATAAACATTCAAATAATAGATTATTAATTATATTTATAAATTAATAAACATCCCTCTCGTGTAGACCTATTAACTACGTTCTGTTTTATAAGGATGTGACGCTTCGTGATCGTCGATATTCCTAAATGGACGATATAGTTGTGTGACTGAATGGATATTTCTTAAATTTATAGATGGCAGAGAAACTAGGCAGACATAATAAGTGACAAAATTATAAGGCAGGCCACAGTACTGGTAGAGGTAACCGTGGCGTAACCCATTCCCCGAGCTGCTAACTTAGTTAGGCAGCCATCAACAGATAAAACAATCGATTAGATACGATAGGAACCTACCTTTTTCCATCTGTATCTTTAGAGGCTTCTTACACTGTTAGCTGCGCATAAACACTTCAAAAAGTTCCCAAAGTTTTCAACTCAAGTGTCACAGGGGGGTGGGGAACTTCTGCTACAACCGGAACCGTTCTCGGCACGAAGTTCTAGCTCCCGTCATTGTAAACTGCCTTGTATTTTCTGGGATTCTGCTTCGGTTAGTCGTTCGGAGGACATTGTTGACAAATGGCGGGGCTCTGAATGGGATGTAGAAATGTTTGGAATAATAAACAGTTCCTGGGATAAGAACTTTTAACAGTTCTACGTGTTTAGAAAATGAAATATATATTTCGTAATGTTCATGTATTTGCTTTTAATCCATTTTTAGAAAAGATAACAGTCTGACAGGTCCAGAGAATGAAGTACGGGGGGAAATTGGAATAATGCAACAGTTTTTGGGATGTGTTGCGTGTATCTGGATGGAACCTCGTAGACATGTGTACTTTAACACATTCCTATGTTATATAAGATTAACGCCCTTGTGTGTTTATGGGGGCGTAGGGGAGAGAGAATAGTAACAGAAACGTCTGTCATGCAAGTCGTTTAAGGAGATTACGGAGGTTTGGCGTGAGGTTGACAACCCCAGTATACTGTGAATAGGGGAGCAGGGACGTATATGAATTACACGTCTTCAGAAGGTGGGAGGGGGGTATACATAAAACATTAATACAAAATGAGGGGGGGGGGTGGTAATTCACTGCGTGTGTACACTTTCACATTTATCTGTGTGGGTGTGTGCGTGCATGTGTGTATATCTGTCTGTACCCCTCGTCCCTATTTACCTGTCTGTGTGTCTCCACTTCCACATTTATCTGTTTGTATGTGTACAATTTCACATTTATCTCTCTGTGTGTACAATTTCACCTTTATCTGTCTGTATATACACTTTCATATTTATCTACCAGTGATTGTACACTTCCAGACTTATCTGTTAGTGTGTACACTTCCATATTTTTATGTCTGTGTGTACATTTTCACATTTATCTGTTTGTGTGTGTACATTTTCACATTTATCTGTCTGTGCGTGTACACGTCTTCATGTATCTCTGTCTGTGTATACTATCTAATTAATATATCTGTATGTGTACACTTCCACATTTTTCTCTCTGTGTGTACACTTCCACATTTATCTCTCTGTGTGTACACTTCCACATTTATCTCTCTGTGTGTACACTTCCACATTTATCTCTCTGTGTGTACACTTTCTCATTTATCTGTCTGTGTGTACACTTCCACATTTTTCATGAATAATGTGATGCCGTTTTTCGTGTAATTCGTTGGAAAAAAAGGGGACCAAGGTTGTTCCTCACAATTTGATTAAATCTCTTCCTCATCCTCAGCTTACATTCTCAAACTCCCGCTGAATCTATCTAGTAACAGGACAATGGTCCTACTAGATTTCCAGCAAAATGTAGTCCGGAGAATGGAAATTCGTTGTGTCACATGTTATTTTTTTTGGCCAATATCCCGACACATCCAACTTTGGCGTGTCCTAGTAGTGAATCCATGTTTTCTAGTGGAGGTAACTCTCACACTCTTCTCTTACCATCTTAAATGGAAGATTGCGGTAAAACAGAGGAAATAATTCACACCTATCCTATACAGGACATACTTAGGTTAGATATGTTGATTATCCTCTTCACACAACGGACATGTCCATAGGTGGTCAGATCTCAGCTTTATGAAATCACTCAAGGTATAACGACTGATGGTTCCGGTTCTATGTTGATTAAGTACTCTTTGTGTAATCTATGTTATGTGATCTCTACGGGCCACGTCTATCCTTATTCCCAAATAGCGCATTCTCGATATTGACTCACGCTCATGTATCTCAAAATCCCGTGACCGTGCTGATTCACGGAAAGTATTAAGTATAACACTCTTCTATTTCCATATGCTGACCATATGTTATGGTGGCGATGCTAGCTAAGTGATCGGGTCGTTAGTTTCCCTCCACACCCGCGTGTCTAGTGACAAAGATAAGCTTCATTTGTCTCAGTAACGCCCACATTTTAGCTCTGACTAATGATTCCATTCATACCCTAAGTACATCGCCAGTTTTTTACTTTCTGTGTTATATTTATTGAGATATTTAGTATGCACGCATGGGAATAGGCTTGCGATTACTGCCAATTTAGTACCTACGTTACGGCAAATACTTCTATCGTTGTTGAATTTGAAGGCGACACCATACACACAAATGTATCTCCACTACAATTTGGACGTTCGGCGTTCGAACCACCTAGTTCGACGAATTTAGTTTGTGAGTCGATCTCACTATCAACTCTGCTACGATTTGATGTCTGTCATTACTTGCTTTTCCCTTTGTTTAAATTCTATTCTCCTGTCTTATATCTTCATGTATACTGTATAATTACTTGCAGTTCTCACATTATTGTTCCTTCGTCTCTGTGTGTACCTTATTTTGGTAAAGATTTTTGGTCAAAATATCCATTCGTTATATTCTTGTTGTTACTGTGCTCATGAACTACACAGACTAATAGACCAAGTCAATAAATCAAGTAAATGAATATGGGCTGGATATAAATATTAAAAAAAAAAAGTATAATCAGCAAAGACACAGAAGAACAAGAGCTCTAAACATACAATAAACATACATGGAGATAAACTACAACAAGTAAAACAGTATCAATATCTTGGACACATAGTCACAAATGATGGCAGATGTGAAACAGAAGTTAAAAGGTGAATAGGAATGGCTAAAAGTACCTTCAATGACATGAGGAAAATAGTAACATCTAAACAAATTACAAACACGTTAAAAATGATAATTATAAAATGCTATATCTATTCTATATTAATGTATGGCTCAGAAACATGGACACTAAATAAACAATTAGAAGACAGAATTGATGCCTTTGAGATGTGGGTATATACAGAGCCGTCTTTACACCATTTTGGGCCCCTGGGCAAAGAAATAGTGTTGGGCCCCTGGGCCAAGAAAGAGTGCTGCCCCTGCAGGAATAACAAATAAATGGTTGATAATATAAAAAATAATGTATTATTTATTTTATTGTCACTATACTAATACTAATTGTCCGGCTCTGGCGAAGTGGTACAGAGCGCGTCTGTGACGGAAAAGGTACCGAGTTCGATCCTCACCGGCAATTGTGCATCCGGACCGTTCAGAAAGCAATGGCAACCTACTGAACGTATTTATATTGCCTAGAAAATCATCACAGCCAACAAATGCTGGGTTGATAGCTACGTCCTGGATAGGATATACTACCAATACTAATTTCAACATAATTGTTGTTAAAACATGCTGTACAGATGCAACTATAATCAACATGAAAAACAGAGAAAAGAGATTTTATTTACATGTTTTATAGTATTACATATGATATTTACAAAAAAGAATGTACACACTAAAAGAGATATTTATATATGCTTTTTAAATAATAAGCACCATAACATATTACATCTATTACACAAGGTCAAACAAAAATATTAAAATTCGTAATGGAAAAAAAATACTTAAACTAGAAAAATTTCAGTACGGTACTTTATTATAACAAGCGTGTGCGACATTTCATTTCAGAAAATTGTTTTATTATCGGCTTGAAGTCAATGGTCTTCAGGATGTCATTTTCTATGCTCATGAGTGAAAGCCAGTTCAAACGATGCTGTCCCATTGTACTACGAAGCTGATTTTTTATAAGTTTAAGTCTTGAAAAAGAACGTTCTCCTGTACAATTGCTCACCATCATGCACATGAACACTCTGAGTGCAATTTCAATGTTCGGAAAAACAGATTTTAAATTGTCCGAAATTATTTTTCTGTACAGTGCAGGGAGAGTCTCGCAATTTTCATCAAGAGTCATGTAATGCTTGAGATGCTCACATTCATTTAAAAGGTCGTTATAACTCGCAAGTCCTTGTGGTACGTATTGGCAAGATGTTCGCTTTTTTTCTTTAGTGCATCAGAAGTAATGGTTTTTAATTCACTCAAGAAAGAAAACAGATTTCCAATTTGTGAATACGCCTCTGCACGTCTTGTTAGTTCAACGATTAAAGTGTCCAGAATAGGGAGGAAAGTTTCTACCTTGAACTTTTCGGACTTATTTAGAAGTAACTCTCCTATCATACCTACTAAAACGCACACTTCTGGTTCGTTCCAGTATTTTTCCATCACTGTAATCGGCAGCTGGACACATACTTCTGGCTTTGAATTCATATTCAGTGAATTTGTCTCTAGTTTCCTGAAGATAGCTTTTCAACGACTCAAGAAAATTTGTGGCAATTAGGATGTTCACATCCTTTGATTGTAAAACTTTGCTTGTTGCATTCATCCTTTCTAGAATGCCCTTCCAAAGAATTGTAAGAAAGATTGTTTCAAGGTGTTCCATTTTTTTGCTCAAACCTTCCGCTTCACGCCTTGTTGTCACTTGCTGTATCATTGTCACCTGATATAGAATCCAGTGCATGTTTTATTTTGTCGAAACACCTACACAAAGCATGAACAGCATCAAAATGTGCTGACCAACGTGTGTCAGACAGACGCTTGACCACAACATCTATTTCTAAATATGATGTCAATACATTCCAGCGATGAGTAGAACCAGCAAAAAATGTATGCAGGTGCTGAACAAAGTCAAAGAATTTTATAGACTGTAGACAACACTCTGCAGAATTTACTCCCACCAAATTCAGGCTGTGTCCTGCACAGGGGACATAGATGGCAAACTCATTGAGTTCATGAATACGTGACTGCAAACCAGTGTATCGTCCAGAAATATTTGACGCATTGGCCACAGCAGTTTGCTAGTGTAATTTTTTTCTCTTTAAGAAAATCCACAACACTGTCTGTTAAATCCTTTGATCCATGAGAAAAGAAGGGGATGAACATCAAGAAATGCTCCACAGGTTCGTAGCCTTTAATATATCGGGCAGTACATGTCAGTTGATCTATGTGTGAGATGTCTGGAGTAGAATCTACACTCATTGAATAATTGACTCTTTCTTTCTTCAAGAATAGTACCAAGAACCTGTTGTCCCATTAAACCTTAATCTACAGAATGTGGTAAATGACATTCCTGAACATTGGTCCAGGTTCAAGGTTGGAAGTTATTGATAAACTTAAAGGGCCCGTTTACATATAAACACAAAATTATGAGATTTTTATAAAATAATGCTAAATTTTATACGGGTTTTCCGAAACCCTACAACATATTCGCATGGGGCCCCTATGTTCGTGGGCCCCCGGGCAAATGCCCATCGAGCCTATGCGTTAAGACGGCATTGGGTATATAGAAGAAAAGGGAGAACGTCATGGAAAGAGAAAACAAATAAAGAGGTTCTAAAAACACTTAATATGAAGAAAGAATTACTAAGAGAAATAAAGATCAGGCAAATAAAATATTTTGGACACATTAAAAGACATGACACCTTATTGAAGACCTTACTTGAGGGTAAAGTCAAAGGGAAGTGTGCAAGAGGTAGGCAGAGATACAAATGGGAGAGTAACATCACACGATGGACAGGTTACAGTCTAGCAGAGTGCACCACCAAGAGAAGAGACAGGAGATGTTGTAGATCCGTTGCAGCCAACCTTCGTTGCGGAGACGGCACTTAATGTTGATGACTGTGCTACAAAACTGTTCGTTAGCCGATTTTTATATAATGCAATAATTTTTATAAACAGCACTACTGGCGAATGGAAATCCAGCTTTCTAACATGACTTTTGAATATTCCATGGATTTGCATTGGCTGACACATTAAGTATAATCATAGTGATCAATGAAAATAACGAGAATACTCAAATGAGTCATTATAAAGGCTGATATTTCATTAGCCAGTATGGCTTATATATCTAGACGGTCATGGATGAATCTTGTGACTTCCCGTGTCTGAGTTGCTAAGAGGGAACGTACCCTTTTTTTAATCTGAATCATTCCTAGAGATTACAAGAAACTCAATGTTCCCTGAGGAGTAGTAGACTGTTCAGCTCATGACATTGTACCCTAAAGTCACATGACATTGCACCCTAAAGTCAAACTCAGTACATGACCAGGGCCGTAGATATGGTTACCGAAAGAAGGGGGTTTTACCTAGGAAAAGACACACAGAAAAACTGGTCATTTGTCCTTTTCCCCGTATTGGTGTCTGAATTTGTCTATTTAACGGAGACGCTGAAGATATTTTTTGTGAAAGTAGATAAGGGAGGGATTTCTACCGACATTTCGGTAAGGTTTTTGGTACTAAATGTCATGTTCAGATTTGACTAATGGAGGGATTTGAACCATCCAAACTTCTCCCTTATCTACGAGCCTGGAAGGGACTGTTCATAAATTAGGTCAACAGTGGAATTGGGGGAGGGAGTCTGAAAAGTTTGAAAGTTTTTGACAGGGAGGTTGTTGACAAAAATGTTGTTATACCAATTTAATGTTGTAGTATAACTGTAGTTTTTTACCTACTTTTTTCTGCAGTAAAAAGGTATAGGGGGGGGGAAGGTACACATTTGTACTTTAATTAAGTAGGCGTTGTCAATGAATTCTTGACAGTTTGTTGACAAGGACGATGATAAGTGTAAGGGGGTCAAAAATGATCCCAAAAATGTAAATGTTGACTTGATTTATTGACAACCCCACACGACTCATCTTGGACTCTAAAAGCAGAATTCTAAAAGCAGAATTCTAAAAGCAGAATTCTAAAAGCAGAATTCTAAAAGCAGAATTCTAAAAGCGTATCAAAATCGCTAATAAACATAATTTGAAACTGGAAGTAACAACTTTGCTGCATGGCACAAGGAACAAAAGTGATAAACTTGTACTTCGTATGGGTTCTGTCATCACCATCAGCATCATCATCCCCCTCATCAACATCATCATCATTACCATCATCATCATCAACAACATCACCATCATCATTAACATCACAATAATTATCACCATCATTATTTTCGTATACATTTAATATATTTACCCTCTTATTTTGTTATTGTCAAAATTTTCTTCGTTATTTTTTTTCTTTCCATTTTTCAACGATTGTTTGTTTGTTTGTTACCTACTTGATTAATTCTTCGTTTATTTTTGAAGATACACACTAGCCATGACCGTCTAATGTATAGAATACCTCTGCACAGAAAGGTTTTATTCGTTATGTTTTTGATTATTGTCGTGGTTTTAATTGGTGACTATTTATACACTTTGAATTGCATGTCAAAATCAACAAAGACGATTCAAAGTATATAAATAATGACCAATGAAAATGATAACAATGATTTTTTTAAAGTAACGAACGAAGACTTGTTTATTTTCTGTGCAGAGGTCTTCTATACATATACAGTCATTCGTCAACTCCAAATTAAACAGAGATTATTTGTTGCACTGCAGGAAGTTGTCAGATTACTTTTGTGTTGCAGGCAAGTATGATTTGTGTCAAGTATGATTTGTGTCAAGTTTGATTTGTGTCAAGTATGATTTGTGTCAAGTATGATTTGTGTCAAGTATGATTTGTGGTATAATTTAGTACACTAATATGATTTAGTAGACTAATATGATTTAGCGGTAATGATATTTAGGACCAATATAATTTAGGCCTAATGTAATTTAGGACTAATATTCTTTAGGCCAATATGGGTTATTACTAATATTGTTTAGGACAATTTGATTTATGACTTATATTGTTTAGGACAATTTGATTAAAGAGAAATGTTGTTTATACTGCACACGTGGAGGACAGTTCACCTTACGGAACAATTTCAAATATTATTTAGAAACGATTTTTGAGCTTTTTCAACATGGTGAACTGTCCTATATGTGCGCAGTCCAAACAATATTTGAACGTGTTTTATAAGATGAACTGTCCTACAGTCCACACAAAACACCAGGTATGGAAACGCCTGATATAGCAATGTTCTGATATTCTTGTTCTGATTAACATCTTATTTTTTTTTAATAATGCTGGTTTTTCACGATCATCATCCGTTGCGTTTGTCTGTACTATACAACAATCAGTGGACAAATCACGTGACAACATACAACAATCGGTGGACAAATCACGTGATAACATACCAACTTTTTAATTTCGGTACTATACAACAATCAGTGGACAAATCACGTGACAACATACCGACTTTTTAATTTCAAATGCTATTGCACTATCTCAGAAACTTAAAAAGTCGTAACTTAAAACACCGATCTAGCGATTTGCGCGGAATGAACTGGCCATCCACCTCCCACTCAGTGTGCAGCGCGCATGTCGAGTGGTCAGGGGCTCTCATCGTGCAATGTGTCGAATATTAGATGCGTCAGTACATGCGTCTTTATCGGAATTTCGTTCAATTTAATTGTGTTATCTAATTGTTCCGTAGAAACCTGTCCACTGATTCTTGTATTGTACCCGTTTTTCTTAATCGTGTCCCTAATTTTAAATTTCTGCAATAAACTACGCAAAAAATCCATGTTACTTGTTATGCGATCTTGTATGCGATCGAGTATTATGCGATCTTGTATGCGATCGAGTATTATGCTATCTTGTATGCGATCGAGTATTATGCGATCTTGTATGCGATCGAGTATTATGCGATATTGTATGCGATCGAGTATTATGCGATCGAGTATTATGCGATCTTGTAGGCGATCTTGTATGCGATCGAGTATTATGCGATCTTGTAGGCGATCTTGTATGCGATCGAGTATTATGCGATCTTGTATGCGATCGAGTATTATGCGATCTTGTATGCGATCGAGTATTATGCGATCTTAATCATGCTTTCAATTATCATTACTCGATTCACACGAATTGAATCATGAGAAACTTGATATTATTCTTCTTCTTCTTTCGTTCACTTGAAACATGTCTATATGAGTAATTATGTCTCTTTAATTAAAAAAATCTGTCTTAGTGCTGGAATAGCAAGACTGTGTTGTCTCCCATGTATGAAAAAAGTGGGGCACGACTAAAGAGAAAAGTGACACAGCAGCCATGCTGAAGTCAAAAGTGTCAGTGAAAAGGCGCAGATATCACAGCAACGATGTAAACTATGATGCGATCATTTGTAATTTACAAGTGTTTGAGAACGAACGCAGAAGAAGTAAAAGCCGACACATGATCATTCAGCAAGATATATGTGGTCTTATTCAAACTAGTAGAAGACTGTTCAGCCAGTGTCACCGACCTCCAAAGACGGACGTACACACGGATGACCAAACCCGCTGCAGTAGTAATTTAGTCCACCCATCTTTTGGATTGTTTCACTTTGTTGTTATCTATTGTTATATATCCATTGGTGGTGCAGACTTGGTAATTCTTATAATTGTGGTTTCTGTACGTTAATTTTCTTGTACTTCTGAAATGCTAACAACAATGCATTGATGTGCTTTTGCAAATTTTCCTCATCTTTGTATATTAAAACTATTTATCATCGGCAAATGTGTAGTTCGTTGATTTCATTAAATTCCCCAGCAGATTTATTTGCAATGTATTTCTCTTTGTTGATGTGAACTTCTTTAATTATTTTGTCCATGTATGTTTTAAAAGTTGTATGTTTTATGTTTTGAAAGAACGCAGTCTTGTCTTACTCTAGATCTTGTTTCGAAAGGTTCAATCATTATATCTGTTGTTCTTACTAAGCTCTGGCATCTTTGATATATCGCGTTTTTATGTGGAGGTCGTGGCCGTATGGTTAGAATGCCGTTCTCATACCCCTGAGGTCCTGGGTTCAATCTACTGTTGTGGCAGGATTTTTTCTTTCGGAGGTACAATCACAATCCTTCCTGTATATGTCCCTGCGTTTGCTATGGCACAGCGGCCTTTATTTCCACAGCCCATAGAAAACCCCCCTGCACTCCTTCACAGGAAACTATTCAGTAACGAAAGTTTATATTATCTAACAGCTGTCATCCATAGGGGTACCAATGTAGGTCCGGAGTCAAATCTTGTACATGTCGAAATAATTGGCTACGATTAAAACGTGCATGGCTGGTAATAGTGTCACTATTCTTTACTCCCATGTCATACCCCGATAACACCGACGAAACTAGTGCTCCAGCGATGTTGTCATCACCATCCAAGACCGTAGATATGTTTACAGTAGGGAGTGGTGTGGGGTTTCCCGTTAAAATAGTCGTTCACTCATTATCGTGTATAACTCCTTTATATGTCATAGTTTTGGCGACCCTTAATTTTGAAAATCGGTAAGAAAGAAAATAAAAGGGGGGGGGGGGTCACCCGCCGTTATTTAAAATTTATTGTATGATTTTCTAGGAGGGAGGGGCTGAGCATCCCAACACTAACAAAATACGATCATATAGATTCATCATCATCATACCTGTGACAGATTACCCGACTGCTAAATTACCCGACATTTCTCAGTAGTCCTGTAAAGTGAAACAAATGTTGAGTCATGTAATAAAACAAGGACAGACTGAATAAAAAGGGGTAATAGATGATAGAACGAGGAAGAGAAAAGGGGGACGAACAGAAAGTGGGAAAAGAGTATGCACACACCGGAAGAGATGGAAATAAACAGGTGCCAAATATGGAAGCCAGTTTACTCAAGCACTCCTATTATGCATATCCCTAACAGAGCCTCAAGCTCGTTCATGCGTCGAAATCCATCAGACGAAATCTTGCCATCGCTTTATCGCTAGCGCCGCATTCAACAGGTTGCATTGGGACAGGGACAAACAGGGAGGGGTCTTTAAGGAGAAATCTAGGCAAATGCTGGCATCACCTGCCATTTGAACTGCCTTAATGGACACCTAGGCTCTAACCTTCTCTGCGACATCGTTCACAGGTAAATGGAACTTACAGAGCGGTTCCTCTTCAAAGACGGGCTAGATAAAAGATCTCGTTAGTACCAACCAGTTGCTGTCCCAGCGTTACAATTCTTTAGATTTTTTTTTTAAACATCTGAGATCGTAGATTTAAAGTACAAAGAAAAGACAGAAAGAGAGAGAGAGAGAGAGATTGTATTTGTGATTTATTTTTGTAACATTCCATGTTGTTTCTTTGATACATCTGAATAAAAATAATGGTTGTTGACGTGTCGCACTTCAGATAGAATTTTAAAAGATGGCAGCTTGTAAAAAGATCTCGTTCGTAGTTTACCATATGTACACAGCAAGTACGGTTTTCTGACTAATTTTGTCTGTTGTCTATCCACTGGTGGATGATAGTCAGAATATCCACACATGCCGTTAAGCGTAGGGGTGATGATTGGAAGCTTTATCTGTTTATCCAAGGCCAGACGTGTCGCCATGGCTGTGTTTAATCAATGTCTGTTTACGGTTGTCCTGATATTATCTATCCCATCTTCTTCTAGATCTTCCTCTGGCCTTGTATTCGAATCTTCTCGTTATATGTTCTTGTTGGTAGTTGGTTATGGTTCATTCTCATAAGGTGTCCAAACCATTTTATTTGTTGTTCCCCGATGCATTCTGTGCATGGCATTATACCAAGATGATTCTTCTCACTTTTCTTAATAAATGCTGATGTATTCGAAATCTCCTCAGTGCTACCATACTTCTTTCTGTGGATATCCTTCTCTGTGGGCCAGTGTACCTTAACTGGTTTAGTGTACTGCGGTCTTGTGGGATATGTTCGCGGTCTGTGCTGCCTGCTTACATGAAACAGAGGTGATGGAACCAGTTTTAGTCTATTTAAGTGACTGTTAAATTTGTATCCTTTCCTGGTGCGGAAGATGATAACCTGGTCAGCTCTGTCAAGATAGTGATAGCTGTAGTTTTGTTGGTTGACTTCCTTGATAGCTCCTTAATCAATTATATTCTAAGAAAAACACCCGTTTCGCATTTGCCTCTGTCAACACTTCCACATTAGTTTTTCTGGCAGTCCATGGTATTCTCAACAATCTTCTGTAGAACCACATCTCTATTGCCTCTAATTTTCCACTTTCCAGTTTGTTTATTGTCCAAGACTCGCATCCATATGTTAGTATGTGAGCTATATAGCACTGAAGAACTCTCTTCCTCACCTCTAATGACAATGTCATATTACACAATATATTTTTCATTTTTCTGAATGCTGTTTTTGCCTGCCCTATTCTCCTTTTTATTTCTATTGAACTTCTTCCATCTGCTGTAATCGTTGTACCTAAATTTTTGAATTGGTAGACCTGTTTTAATACTGTATCATTCACTTTGATCTTGCAAGCTGTAGTATTTTACTAACTAGAAAATGATAAACTTTCTGTACATTGTTTATCACTGTCCATGACACCCTGAGCATATGTCCCTGAGCATATGTCCCTGAGCATTTGTCCCTGAGCATATGTCCCTGAGCATATGTCCCTGAGCATATGTCCCTGAGCATATGTCCCTGAGCATATGTCCCTGAGCATATGAATTTGTATGTTGTATCAATACACTGAACGGATGTTTTTCTACGGATGTGAAGTGTAGCCTGCCAAACACAACGATAATACATAATACAAATGTTACGAGCAGTCAAACATGGTCCGTAACAACAAAACAGAACAGACAACTGGTCACAACAGAGATGAGATGTCTGAGAAAAGCCACAGGAGTGACCAGAAGACACATAATTAGAAACGACGTCATAAGAGAAAGAGTGGGTGTCATATCAATTCTGCAATACATACAAAACCAACAGATACAATGGTTTGGTCATCTGGATAGAATGCTGTGTGATTCATTAGTTTATAAAGCATATACGAAGAGAGGAGAAGCAGAAAGAAGAACCAAGTGTAGACCTAGAGTACACTGGATCGACAACATCAAAGAGACATTACACGAACACCAAATAACATTATCTGAAGCTGCCAGAAAAGTGAGAATAAGAACATTGTATCTCCCTCGACACCCGTAAAGGGTAAAAGAGGAAGGAAAGAAGAAGATGAAGTCAAGAAAAGTTAAAGTATAAGAATTGTTTGAGAAAATTGTTAAAGTAACTGTCTGCTGTCTTTCCCCAGGTGGAAGCTGGTTGATAGCACCCACAGTTGCCTTTAAACGTAGGGGTGGGAGCTGTAAGTTTCTGTTTAAGGCCGGATGTGATGCCTGAGTCCTACCGAGTCCGTGCTTGTGGAGGGTTGTCGTGATGTTATCGATCCATCTCTTTCTCCGTCTACCCTTGGCTCTGCATCCATCTCTTTCTCCGTCTACCCTTGGCTCTGCATCCATCTCTTTCTCCGTCTACCCTTGGCTCTGCATCCATCTCTTTCTCCGTCTACCCTTGGCTCTGCATCCAGACAATCGTTTGTTGTATGCTCTCAGTGGTATTAGTCCATTCTCACAAGGTGACCAAACCACTTTCTCTGCTGGCGCTCTATATATTCGATACAAGACATTATACCTACTCTATAGTATGAATACAGTAATACGTGTACTAAAATAATAAAGTAAAATGCTATTTATTTATTATGGGGGGGGTGGGGTGGGGGATGGGGGAGAAGGAACTTATTGCGTTACAAGCCCTTCAGAACATAATCAGATTGCACATGAATGACTTAAAATCACTACTATTTCAAAATAACCCCCGTACCAAAGGAAAACAACAACAACAAGATAAATAGTGAATTCAAAGCCTCTTACAAATCAGCGAAAATGATCTTGCAGACTTGGTAGGAATAACTGCAAGTAACTGTCAACAACAGATAGAAGATTCAGTAACTGTCAACAACAGATAGAAGATTCAGTAACTGTCAACAACAGATAGAAGATTCAGTAACTGTCAACAACAGATAGAAGATTCAGTAACTGTCAACAACAGATAGAAGATTCAGTAACTGTCAACAACAGATAGAAGATTCAGTAACTGTCAACAACAGATAGAAGATTCAATAGTATTTCGAGAAATGAAATCATCATTAAACGCTCCATAAACGCTCCATGAACGCTCCATAAACGTGGAATGGAACTCACTCATGCATCCAAACAGAAGAAGAGGATGTTATCCACAGATTGAAAAACAGGAACAAAGTACCAGTCATCTCTTGATAGTGAATAGGTCTCAGCACATTCAAACACCACTAGTACAGGAGCTTGCAGCTGGTGGCACCGAAATGTGTGTCCTGTGGAGCAGTGGCGTCACTAGGGGGGGGGGGGTTGATTCCACCCAGTGCGGTAAAACATGGTGTCACCCCCTCACGACTAACCCCATGGACCTCCTCCGAGTTCGCTAGTGCCAATAACGCGACCATACAGAATCCTAGTAACGTTTGTAAATGTAGGTTCTATATTTACGAAGGTCATAGAAGAAAAATTGCATTCGAGGTCGAAGATAAAAGATTGTATGAAGTTAAGAACTAAGAACTACATAGAAAATATGTTGTTTTTTTTAAATTATTAAATCAACATTAAACTTTAAATGTAACTGTTACAGGAGGTAAGGTTGTAACTGTTACAGGAGGTAAGGTTGTAACTGTTACAGGAGGTAAGGTTGTAACTGTTACAGGAGGTAAGGTTGTAACTGTTACAGGAGGTAAGGTTGTAACTGTTACAGGAGGTAAGGTTGTAACTGTTACAGGAGGTAAGATTGTAACTGTTACAGGAGGTAAGGTTGTAACTGTTACAGGAGGTAAGGTTGTAACTGTTACAGGAGGTAAGGTTGTAACTGTTACAGGAGGTAAGGTTGTAACTGTTCTGTATTGGCTTTGCACAAGCAGCAACTACCACAATAGTATTCTTCTTCTACTTCTTCTTCAGCGTTCATTCTCAAACTCCCGCTGGATCTCCCTTGTAGCAGGACCATGATCCTACTAGATTTCCAGCAGGATGTAGTCCAGAGAATTGAAATGCGTTGTGTCGCCGTTTTATTTGCGTCAATGGTCCGAAACATCCGTCTTCGGCGGGCAATACACTCAACAGTACTTCATCGAAATGAACTCCTTTCGTCAAATCACATTCAATTTATAACATTGCAAGATCATTGCCTTGACTGTCCCATGGTAGATCCCAAATAGTTCTTTATAAACTTCAGTTTTGCAAAAAAACCTCTCACATGAAGATTTCAAATGAAGATCTTGCACACAGATATTGTAGGCTCACTGAGAGATGTGAGAGAGATTCTAGGAAGTCCCATTCAGCAATGAATTTCAAAACATCAAAAACTGCCGCCCTGGGACCACTACACTCCCTAAGGATAATAATCAAATTTAACTTTACACAAGCAAAGCAAAACAAACAATATTGTAGGTTAGTCGTAGGTCAAGCTACTGCGCGAAACTGCACTCAATCCGTTCATTTGTAAATTTCGTTTTTCGTAAACTAATCTGTGAATGGTTGCAAACATTTTAAATTTGACAGTTATTTCGGCGCAACTTATCACAAGTTAGTACAAAGATACCAACAAAGTTAGTCATTAGGTTTATTCCTTTCTTTTATTAGGCTAGTCATCTTCTGGAAGAGTTATAATATTATAAAACGTTTTTGTTTATAACATCTTCCTTTTCTTCTTCTGCGTTCGTTCCCAAACTCCTGCAGATTAGCAGGATGTAGTCCGGAGAACGGAATGCGTTGTGTCATGGTTTACAGCATTGCTGCGATATCTGCGCATTTCGTCCTGACACATACCTCTTCAGCATGGCTGACTCTATATGGGATGGAACAGCCAACTCCATCCCATAACCTCTTTAGTCGATTTTTACGACATGCGTGAAAGTTAAACAGTGTTGCTATTGTTTACTCCCCTGTCGGGCTACGGCAACACTCGGGCGTGTTTATAACTAACAGACGGAGATATTTTTATATTTCAATAATAATTCCTGTTGATGGGCTGAAACAATTCATAAGAATAATATCACAGAGTGACATAGAATCATGGACGGTAATATTTAGCATTTTGGTGTCACCCCGTGTGATGGTGTCACCCAGTACGATTCGCACCATTTCCCCCTCCCTCCATCCGCACCCACCTAGTGCCTAGTGACGCCATTGCTGTGGACAAAAAAAAAGACAGGACGGAGAACAGAGTTGAACAAACTCTGCGAGATTTCACTGTAAAAAATGGCGAGTGAGAATGTATGTGCTTTCCTCAGTGTCAGTTTAAATCGGATGTTCCTCCTGAAAGCAACGGCACACTACAGGAGTATAGTGCCAAGACATTTTCTATGAATGTAGTGAATGCTTGGTGAGTTACTGGAGGGGATGATAGAAGGCAACAGGGAACAAAGGCCGCCCAAGACGCCGTTGGACAAAATACATTCAAGAATGCACGCGCATGTCACAAGAAGAGGCAGGACAACTTGCTCAAGACGGCAGAAAATTCAAGGGATCCATAGGGAAAACTACGTTCTCGAAAGAATATGTCACCTGATGATGATACTAAACGACAACATGATAACTAAAGGCATATGAAACAGTTCTGACGGACAAGCTCTTCGGCCCTGTCTCGTGGATAGTGACCACATTACAGTTCATTGATGGAATCCATATCAGCGTCTGACTTAGATTGGAGAACGAGGAAAAGGAACCCGAATGTCACGATCATCAGGTGTCTCACCGACTAGCGAAGGCGATCTCCACACATGCCTATTTCCAGTATCTTTTATCAGGATCGTTGTTGACTCTTTGACATGCCACGATGTTAGACTACCTAATATTTTCTCACTCTAATATTTTCTCACTCTGTCACCATCGACCTCTGCTGCTTTCTATCTTACCTGCTGTAACTATTTTCTACAGATACCGCTGTTTCATAACGCCTTTTTCTTCTGCACCAATTTTTAAACTCTTAAAATAGTAGTGCATAGTTTCATGGTTTATAGTTTGCTGCGATATCTACGCCTTTCTGCCTGACACATCCAACTTCAACATGGTTACGAGGTCGCTGTGACCCTACGTGGGATGGAGGTGGATATATATATCCTTGATCGATCAGCTTGGCACACCCATATCACTGTTGGCATCACTAAATTTGAAAAAGAGAGAGAACACTGCGGGCAATTTACAAGAGAAGGAATCGCAGAAACAATCCGAAAGCTCTCCTACTCGGGATCCTCCGCATTCATGCACACACTCCAATAGAACTTCGTGGGCACGAATTGCACTCATCGGGCATCTACGAACTCACAAACCCAAAGCAATAACACAATTAGACCATCACACACACACCATTTTCTACGTGTTCATGACATTTTATTTATTTTTTGTTTTGTTTTGCACACCATGTTCATCTTTGCTTGCGAAGGAGACACACCATATGTTGTTCCTTCTCAAGCAAAGATGACCATGGCACGAAATAAAATAAATATAAAATGTGGTGAACAAGTAGAAAAACAATATTTGTGATTGTATAATTTGTTTTGGGTTTGCGAGTTCGTAGATATAAGGCTCAGAAATCGCAGCTGAGCTGTAAGCCATGACACATCACATTCCGTTATCTGGATTACATTCTGCTAATCTGCAGGAATTTTAGAAACAACACAGAAACAAGAAGATTAATACGGAGATAAATCTAGTCACAATAGAGAGATAACTAAATATGGTCGTCTTGAGAATAACAACTGATTGACACATAGGAAAACTTGGGGACAACTGACTGACACATTATAGGAAAACTTGGGGACAACTGACTGACACATTATAGGAAAACGTGGGGACAACTGACTGACACGTTATAGGAAAAATTACAAACAACTGACTGACACATTATAGGAAAACTTGGAAACGGACTGACACGAGAACTACTGACTAATAAATTATAGTAAAACATAGAAGCATTTAGTCAAGATTCATGGGGAATAAACAAAAAAGGTAGACCCATACCACAAAGACAATCACAGGGAGACTATATTGAGAAAGACAATAGAGACAGTGTTGGATGTATTGTTCGTATGGCTTGCGAGAAAGCTTCCTACTTACTCGTACTTATTAACAACAAACAAGAAACAGATTGTGTTTAAATTAGTCCATTTTATATTCAAGTCTTCGAAGGCACGGCTTCCAAAGGTAATTAATTTAGTGCCTAATGATTGTGTGGATTTCCACCGTGTGGGTTACGGAAATTGTGGAAAAACATCACCGCTTATTCCACTTGGTGTGACACTTGATTGATTGATGCAGTCTACAAAACTACACAGTTCTATTTGTTGTCATGTTTTGTCCTTTGGAATAGTATTTATCGAAATAACTAGACTCCTTGTGTAGACCTTTCTACAGTTGTGTGAAATAAATAAAGCGAAGAAAGAAGTAATTAAGGAAGGAAGAAGGAAAGCGAAATATAAGAATAATGAAATAAAGAAATAATGTTAAAAAAAAGGAAGGATGATACGAAGAAATAAGAATAGAAAACGAAATTAATAAGTAAGGATAATGAAAAAAATAACGAAGAAAGAAGGAAATAAATAAATAAAGATGGGCGAAATAGGAATTAAATAAAATAAGAAAGAAATAAGGATGGACGAAGGAAAGAAGTATGAATAAAATAAAGGAAGTGTAAAAGAAAGACGAAGAAAATAAAATAAGACAAAGAATGGTACAAGTAAGAAAACTAAATACACAAAGGAATACATAAATAAGAAAGAACGAAAGAAAGAAGGATAGAAGAAAAGATTTAAGAAAAGAAATAAATGAAGGACTCACGAAATCAGTAATTGCAAAAGAAAAACGGAAGAGAAGGAATAAGACTGGGCAAAAGACGGAAGGAATAAACACGTGTGAAAGAAAGAAGGAAGGTGTAAGGAATTACGAAAGAAGGAAAGAATACGCAAAGATGAATGAAAGAAGGAAGGAATAAGGAAGAGCGAAAGAAGGACAGAATATGCAAGGGTGAAAGAAAGAAGAAAGAAATAAGGAAAGCGAAAAAAGAAAGAAGAAAGGAATAAGGAAGGAATAATAACAGGTAAAAGAAAAAAGGAAGAATTAGGAGAAGGTGAATGAAAGACAGGAAAGTAAACTATAGTTTCACCGGGTTCTCACGTTCATGAGAGAAGAGATGTGAGTAAGGAGGGAGGGAGGGAGGGAAGAGTTTCGAGTCTAATATGTTACTTGTCTGACAATCTTTGAGAGTTACTGCTGTCGTGATGTGTAGGAGGGACATCAGTCTAAGTAGACGCAGGTCGCAGAAGCCAGTACCACTGTTCACAAATGGTCTATGCCAGTGAATCCCAAACAGCTTATCCCGTAGACACTTGCAGTTTTTATTTGTTTTCCATAGATGCCCTGCCTGCCTATAATTGAAATTTTCTAAACATCGTCATGATCATCAGGTGCCATACCGACTGGTATATACGATCATGGCTCTCCACATCTCTCTATCTCCAGTATTATGTATATGCATCGTTGTTATCAATCATATCAAACATTAGGGGCAGACAGGCAAGGTTTCTAGGGCATGTGCTGAGAAGAATACACCTTGAACAATTAATAACCACTGGAAAGATCAAAGGGAGAAGAGATAGGGGACGACAAAGAGAAAAGTTACTAGATGGGCTTGTATCGTGGCACGGTAGAAGCTCACCAACCGATCTTAGTGACAACACAAGAGACAGAGAGTCGTGGAGAAACATGATCGCCTACGCCAGCCGGCATGGCACTTGATTCATTGATCGTTGTTATTTCCATGACGTGCCAGGTTGTTAAATTGTCTAATATTTTCTCACGTTGTCGCTCCTTCTATCTTTTGCCTTCAATCTTTTCTGTTGTAACTATGTTCTCCATACCTCCCTGTTTCATAAAGTGGCCAAGGAATGAAGATTGTCTTTTTTCTTATATTATTGACTAAGCTCCATTTGACTCTTTCAGCACCTCTACATTAGTTTTTCTGGCAGTTCATGGTATTCCTAGCATTCTTCTGTAGAACCACATCTCTACTGCCTCTATTTTTCCAATTTCCTGTTTGCTAAGTGTCAAAAACTCGCATCCATATATTAGTATAGGGGTTATATAGCACTGCAGAACACTCTTTCTCACTAATAACAAGGTCATATTACAAACTATATATTTCATTTTTGTGATGTTGTTTTGCCTGTCCTATTCTTCTATTTCTATTGAACTTCAAATATGTTTTTGACAGCTAACACGTTCCTCCACACTTTGATCGGGAATTTTTTAGTGAACAACTCTGAAATACTGCATGTTTTCGGTTAAGGAGTTGCAGGGAGGGGGGGGGAGTTTGTAGATGTGTGATAAAGGCTGCATGCTCGTGCTGTCGCCACGTCATGTAATGGGTGAGTTTTTTAATTTACCCTCCGACAGAAAAAAACCCAGTCCTTACCGGGGATCGAACTCTAGACCTCACTAGTGTGAGACCAACGCTCTCTCGGGCATGCACCACGTAGAGTGGACAATGGTTTTAAAAAAAAAAAAGGAACATGCACAATTTTTATTGATACCTTTATTTAAATGCGTATATGATGTGGACATTCCCTTTTTATTATCTGGACATGGACACCCTTCATGTCGGAATCGACCTTTGGAGTCCACATAGACCACTTTGGGAACCTATGTTCTATGTTCTACGCGCTAATGTTAACAATGCAGGCATGCTGGGAAAAACAGAGAGGGGAAAGAATATTTCTCTGCTAGAAGAGGAAATAGACAGGAGAGGAGGGAAGGTAACGCTTTCACCAGGTAAGACTCTGCCTGCCAAGTCGTCTGTCCCAGAGCTAGTCGCAGGTAACTCAAATGACGGCGGTGCCTGACACTAGTCATCCACTTTAGGCATTCGGGCCTGACATTGCTGAACGAAGTGGAATTTCTACTGATAGAGATATATTTATTGTTACTAAAGGGGGAAAACAACCCCAGTACAAACACAGAAACGTGGATATATTTGAAATTAAACAGTAAGACAATTGTAAGAAATGCAAGAAAGAATCACTATACCAGCGATGAGAAGGTAGAAGAGTGGAAGAGAGAAATGATGGTGGGAGAGCACGGTTCCACTAGCTACACCCTCCCCCCCCCCTTTCACAAGACCTAGGTTTTCTGGCCAGCGAATTGGGTTATTTTGGCCAAAATTGTTTTAATCTGGTTTTAATTTAAGAAAACTCAAAATTTTAGCTAAAAGACATGTATATCTTTTTCACTTAAACCGAATTTCAAAAATAAGGTCACCAAATGTCTAACGGAAACTATGGGATTGTGCAGGAAAATTATGGAATTGTGCAGGAATGTGATGGGATTGTGCAGGAATGTGATGGGATTGTGCAGGAATGTGATGGGATTGTGCAGGAATGTGATGGGAGTGTGCAGGAATGTGATGGGATTGTGCAGGACAATCGGCGAATACGTTTTTCTTAATTATACTCGTTATAACCCATGGCTTAATTTATATTGAATTATATAATTATATAATCTGGAAACGCTGAAGTCAAATGTGTCGGAACATTGACTCAAATAAGACGGTAAAACAACGAATTTCCGAGCTCTGGACTACATCCTGACGGAAATATATTAGGCACAATTTTCCACAAGAGAGATCCAGTGAGAACTGGAGAACGAATGACAAAAATATATAGTTTGGGGTTATCTGGGGTTTTTTACTAGGCGATACGGGTTATTTCTAAAACATCAGCGGTAACACTGCCGTTTACAATCATGCTACAAATGATGTGTCGATATGTAGAGTTGACAGATTTCAAATTCGTGTCTGGAACCAAAGAAGAGGAACCTGTCGCAATGAATATGTGTCAAACCAGTTGACAGGGAGAGAACTTTTATGTTCTTGGTTTGAACACACGGGGAAGAAGGAGAGCCGCGGCGACGGGAGAACTAGTCACATCCTACAGTTTTCTTGGGAAGTTACCAGGTTCTGTCAAGTGGGACATAAAAAGGAGACTTGAGAAAACGAACATAGAAAGGGGAGAGTAGGAATAAGACCATGGAATAGTTCAAGATGTGTTGAAAGTTTTAGTTAGGCTCATGAACAGAAACATAGAACTGTGTATAGACATGTGAATATATAGAACTCGTTATTGGCATGTGAATAGATGGATGGATTTACTGAAAGATAGATGAATGGATGAATAGATAGATATATAGACAGACAGACAGACTGACTGACTGACTGACTGACATATAGATAAGCAGACATACAGACAGACAGACAGACAGACAGACAGACAGACAGACAGATAGACAGATAGATAGATAGATAGATAGATAGATAGATAGATAGATAGATAGATAGATAGATAGATAGATAGATAGATAGATAGTACGGACATCTGTACTAAACAGATTTCATGATGCATGAAGTCAAATTGTATCTGAATTAGAAATGTTGAAAAGGTGGAAGGTTGAAAAATAGTAGAGGATTGACTTCATTGTCCTCGGGTTACCCCACATGTATCCGTCCCTCTTAATAAAGTGGCACACCACCTGCTGAAAGTACCATTCATAGCACGTAGCTCTGTAAGTGATAATTCATAGTAATCTCCAGAAAAAATCCACTTTATAAACAATACTGCAAGTCGGATTCGAACCCTCGATATCTTGACCACAAACTGTCAAACCCCGTCAAACCCTATCAAACCTTTAACCACCATAAAGTCGTCAAACCCTCATCAAACCGCCAAACTCAAATCAAACCGCCAAACCCCCATCAAACCGTCAAACCCCTATCAAACAGTCAAACCCCCATCAAACCGTCAAACCCTCCATCAAACCGTCAAGCCACATCAACCTGTCAAACCCTCATCAAACCGTCAAACTCCCATCAACCCGTCAAACCCCCATCAAACTCCCATCAACCCGTCAAACCCCCATCAAACTCCCATCAAACCGTCAAACCCCCATCAAACTCCCATCAAACTCCCATCAAACCGTCAAACCCCAATCAAACCCCCATCAAACTCCCATCAAACCGTCAAACTCCCATCAACCCGTCAAACCCCCATCAAACTCCCATCAACCCGTCAAACCCCCATCAAACTCTCATCAAACCGTCAAACCCCATCAAACTCCCATCAAACTCCCATCAAACCGTCAAACCCCCATCAAACCCCCATCAAACTCCCATCAAACCGTCAAACTCCCATCAACCCGTCAAACCCCCATCAAACTCCCATCAACCCGTCAAACCCCCATCAAACTCCCATCAACCCGTCAAACCCCCATCAAACTCCCATCAAACCGTCAAACCCCCCTCAAACCGTTACGTCATTCAACATTCACATTTTATGTATATTCTGTACTGTGATTGTTCTATGACTCCGATTTCTTGAACAAAGTGGACCGTAGTTTTCTCAAAGATGACACCAACTTCTCCAAATTCCACCAAATATTCTCATGTCCTGTCATGCCCTCAACGACAGCTTACTCGCGCGCTCTCTCTACAAGCTCAGTTCTAGCAAACAAGTACCCTCAGAGAAACTGTTCCAATGTTTACGTTCCTCAACAGTCAACAGTCCTGAAGTTTGTTCCTGCAGATTTCAGACAAACCTCATTTCCAAAGCGAGATATCTTTTCTATACGTTAAAACTAGAATGTTTCACTTTTGATGTCAATAATAAGCTTCAACTTTTTGAGAATGTAGGCACGCTGAGATAAGATTGAAAATCAGGATCTGAAAAGATAGTATCTCTACAATCGCAATCATTTAGACTCCCTTGTCCTACCATATTTCCTGTCTTCACTCATCAAGGTAGCCTATACAAAAAGTACTACACATGTCTTGATATCTGTTAATTTCAGTGTTAGCGTTTGTAAATTTACACAAACATGTATACATTATAAGTAGTTACACATTATCATCATGCGCCATGACTGAGGCTGCAGGCTATCATGTATACGGATCTTTGCGACCAGAGTAGAGCTTATAATTCATTTATAAACTTATTGTCAAGGGAATACATTTAACTGAATTGTATAAAGTGGATGTAATAAATATTCACCATCATGTGCTGTGCTCAAGGCAGAACGTGGACCAGGTAGAGGTGGAAAAAATGTATACTGCTGCGATACTAGCGCCCTGGAATGCGTCCCTTCAGGAACTAAACATGCATCCATTAAACCTTCATTACACATCCATGAAACCTTCATTACACATCCATTAAACCTTCATTACACATCGATGAAACCTTCATTACATATCCATGAAACCTTCATTACACATCCATGAAAACTTCATTACACGTCCATGAAACCTTCATTACATATCCATGAAACCTTCATTACATATCCATGAAACCTTCATTACACATCTATGAAACCTTCATTATACATCCATGAAACCTTCATTACATATCCATGAAACCTTCATTACATATCCATGAAACCTTCATTACACATCTATGAAACCTTCATTATACATCCATGAAACCTTCATTACACATCTATGAAACCTTCATTACACATCTATGAAACCTTCATTACATATCCATGAATTTGAGACAACCATATTTCATTTTGAATGTTATCAGATTACAGAATAAATAGTTAACATGGAAAAGTATAACTTCAGTCACCATTCTTCCTCTTTGTATCATCGGTTCCCATCACCAATGACTTCTGTGAACTGTGTGAATTAACAAGAGTTCAATAAGTGTTAAAAACAATTGGCTTCACGGTATTTGAGCTACCCCATATGTACTATGTCATCATAACAAAACAGCACACTATATGTGGCGAGTAATGACCATAGTACGTAATTCCGTAGCTCAAATGATACACTCGGTAACATCCAAAAAAGTAGACTTGTAGAAAAGACGCCGCGGCCTATTTTTAATGAAAATGAAAAAATTGACTTAAAAATGACTTCATCATAAATGTTCCACTGTCATCCACTTCACCGTGAAGTTCCCCACTGTCATCCACTTCACTGCGAAGTTCCCCACTGTGATCCACTTCACCGTGAAGTTCCCCACTGTGATCCACTTCACCGTGAAGTTCCCCACTGTCATCCACTTCACCGTGAAGTCCCCCACTGTGATCCACTTCACTGTGAAGTTCCCCACTGTGATCCACTTCACCGCGAAGTTCCCCACTGTCATCCACTTCACCGTGAAGTTCCCCACTGTGATCCACTTCACCGTGAAGTTCCCCACTGTGATCCACTTCACCGTGAAGTTCCCCACTGTAATCCACTTCACCGTGAAGTCCCCTACTGTGATCCACTGCACCGTGAAGTTCCCCAATGTGATCCACTTCACCGTGAAGTTCCCCACTGTCATCCACTTCACCGTGAAGTTCCCCACTGTAATCCACTTCACCGTGAAGTCCCCTACTGTGATCCACTGCACCGTGAAGTTCCCCAATGTGATCCACTTCACCGTGAAGTTCTCCACTGTGATCCACTTCACCGTGAAGTTCCCCACTGTCATCCACTTCACCGTGAAGTTCCCCTGTGATCCACTTCACCATGAAGTTCCCCACTATCAATCACTTCACCATGAAGTTCCCCACTATCAATCACTTCACCATGAAGTTCACCACTGCCATTCACTTCTTCCTACCATGATATTAGCGCCTCATAAATTTCGTGATTAACATGTATTATGTATATACTCTGATATTTACTGTAGAAGACATAATGCCCATTTGGTGTTTTTTTTTCGAAATACAATGATTTCTTCAATAGCCAACACATACATACTGATCCCTAGAGTCTTTCAGGAAGCAGCCAAGACAGTCATTACACTCAACATAGAGTACAGGGAACGTACACATGTAAGCGCAGATGTTGAGGTGACGGCACTCATCTGTGAACATGCCCATGACACAGATGTTGTGATTTGCACGGACGGATCTGTCATGCACATTTACTGTCAAATCACAAGGAAAGCAGTAAACGAAGCCAGTGGGGCCTTTACCACAATACCAAACAGTCTAACTATGGAAGTATTTGCCGTAACACAGACATTTAACTGGCTGGAATCGCAAGCATATTCCGACGTGTGTATACTAAGTGTCTCAATGAATGTGATTCAGAAAGTCAAAACAGGTGATGTACGTAAGGGATATGGGTGGAGTCATTAGAGAGAGCTAAAATACGGACATCACTGCGGAAAATGTTTGTCCCCAGACACGTGGGTGTGGAGAGAGACGAACGCCGACCAATTAACTAGCCTCGCCACCATAACAGATGGTAATTCTATGGACCGAGCAGACATACTTATGCTCTTCCTGGGTCCGCCATTATCATGGGATTTTGAGATACACGCGAGGCATGGCCCGTAGAGAACATCAAACAAAGATTTTTTAAAGTGCAGATAACCAACATAGAACAGGAACCATCAGCGCTTCTACGCTTAAATATTTACTGAAGCGGAGATCTGAGCTCATATAGACATGTCCGGTGTGCAAAGAAAATAATCAACATACCTAATCAACAACTGTAGATTTAGTATAAACTTGATGTGCTATCGTTCTCAACATCATACAAGATCTCTCTTGCTGCAGGACAATAGTCCTACTAGATCTTTCTTGTTGTAGGACAATAGTCCAACTGGATCTTTCTTGTTGTAGGACAATAGTCCTACTAGATCTTTCTTGTTGTAGGACAATAGTCCTACTAGATCTTTCTTGTTGTAGGACAATAGTCCTACTAGATCTTTCTTGTTGTAGGACAATAGTCCAACTGGATCTTTCTTGTTGTAGGACAATAGTCCTACTAGATTTCCAGTAGTATGAAGCTCAGAGAGAATATCGTGTCACAGTATTTTGCTCCAAATACCCGATACATCCAACTTCATCGGTGTATATATATTTTTACGGTGCATCATAGAGTAATATAAGTATAGTCAGTGCAATGTTATATTTCATATCACGTCTATTTTATTTTTTGCAATGTTTTTCTGTCGTTGCGTTATAGGTTGAAATACTTTATGCAATGTTCGATGTCATAACAGAAGTCTATAGTTAGTGCAATGTTATATTGCATTACATTGTAGGTCTACATATTTCGTGTACTGTTTTGTTATGTCATAGCATTATACGTCTATATAGTTAGTGCCTCACAAGATGTACATCAGTGTGCACCACCAAGACAATAGATTGAAAATAGCGAAGGTACTTTGCAGCGAACCTTCGTTGCAGAGACCACACTTGATGATGATGTCGACATATTTATTGTAATGATTTACGTCATAACGTCATCTCTTGTCTTTAAATAAATATTTTTCTTTTATACCATCACGTCTGTATATTAAATGCAATATTTTATATTACAGAATCCAGTCTGTATATTACATGCAATATTTTATATTACAGAATCCAGTCTGTATATTACATGCAATATTTTATATTACAGAATCCAGTTTGTATATTGAATGAACTATTTTATATTTTAAAATCCTGTCTGTATATTGAATGCAATATTTTATTACAGAAATTGTAGGCGTATAGTCTGTTGAATGGATTATATCATAACATCTTGCATACATATTTAGTTTAACTGTGAAGTTCCATAGCTTAGCTTTGTATTGAGACCGACCCAAGATACACATAATTTCCTAGTCCCAACATATCTCCTTATCTGTTGTCAGCACTAGACCAGATAGTCTCTGATATGAAGTGGTCGCTTCCCTTTCTCAAAAGATGACAGACTCCTACGGAAATCGTGTCACTTCTAACAATGATCAAAGTCAAGCGAATTTCAGCACTTTGTCCCTGGTTACACACTTCTTCTATGTCTGTTTCAGTTCACTGTTGAATATAGGTTTGTATATATTGTTCTGTCTTCTTCATTACCCCTTCAATGTTCTTCTTTTTCTGCGATCAATTGTTAAACATCTAGTCTCATATTAGTTATGTATAGAGAGGTTTGTTTTAGGTCGTTTTGGGTTCCTGATACTGCACAACAAGTGCTGACGTATGTAAACTATTACTACACAACAAATGATGACGCGTCTATGCTACTACATAACTTCTGCATTCATTTGTTAAACAGTCAGTCGAATATTCGCCACGTAGAGAACGCTTTAGCTCATTTTGGGTTCCACGTGGTCCTCTCTTTACCGGATGTTTTCAGCCTTCTGACCAGCTTCTTTCACTGTGGTTTCTAGCTAGACTTCTGTCTATTTATGCTGTCATGTCTCTTTCCTTTGGTGTGTCCTATCGTTCATCTATTGCGATGGCTGCCATGACAAGATTGAATACGATATGCAAAAGTAAGATCAGAATTACAGTAAAGATCAATTTATTCAGGTCGGGAGTGTTAAATGTAATTTTATACGGATGTGAAAGTTGGGTAGGAGCAGCGCCGGATTTAAACTTGATAAGGCCCTAAGTTATTTGAGATATGGGACCCTTTATAAGTACATATATTATACGTCAGTGCCAAATATAATTTTTGGGGTCCACAAGAAAGTGGGGGGCCTAAGCTATAGCTTGTTTAACTTATACGTAAATCCTGCACTGGGTAGGAGGGGGCTTTGGGAGTGGGGATTAGCTGCATCATGGCATAGTCCATAGCGATCCTACACAACCCTACCGAAATCTGATGCATATGGTAGAAAGGCGCAGATATTGCATACATTCTGGAAGCCATAACAGATCCCACTCCGTACTATGACCTGCTTACTATTAGACGTTTGAGAACGAACGGAGAAGACGAAAGAAATCTGATTTCTGTTCGGTGTTATTAACATTATTATTATTATTATTTTCATGCAAGGAAAGTTTACGTTTAATTTGATTCCAAAAGTCATCTGTGTTTCAATATTTTTCAGACTGACATATTAAAATATCAACAGCAGAGCTCAGACTCAGTAACACCGCTGTTGGTCATACACGTAATTTCTTTTTTCACCTTTCCTCTGTACATCAAGTTCAACAGTCGTAATTGTTGTTCAGCATCTTTAAGTCTTGTCTCCACAATGAAGTTTGACTGCAACAGATCTCCAACATCCCCTATCTCTTATATTGATGGTGCACTCTGCTAGACTGTAACCTGTTCATCTCGTGATGTTTTATTTCCACTTGTATCTCTTTCTACCTCCCCTCGCCCCCCCCCTCCTTCATCTGTCATCATCAAGATGCCATGTTTTTAAATATGGGCAAACTACTTTCATTTTTTGATCCTAATTTCCCTTAATAATTATTTGTTCATACAAAGTGTGTTGTTAGAACCTTTTTCTTCGCTTTCTTTCTTTTACCACGATGTTCTCCCTATTCTTCTATACATCAAAATCTCAAAGGCATCAATCACGTCTTTTAGTTATTTGCTCATTTTCCATGTTTCTGAGTCATACATTAATATAGAATAGGTGTAGCATTTTATAATGCTAATTTTTAACTTATTAGTGAACCGTTGATTAGTAGGATATAAACAGGAGAATTCGCCGAAGACGGATGTGTCGGGCCATTGGCGCACATAAAACGGCGACACAACGCATTTCCATTCTCTGGATTATATCCTGCTGGAAATCTGGTAGGACCATGGTCCTGCTATAAGAGAGATCCAGCGGGAGTTTGAGAATGAACGCTGAAGAAGAAACAGGAGAATAAAATGAGCTGTATCGTTATTTACATGTTTACTGCGATAGTCGCGTCCTTAGCGCTGCACTTTTGATTTCATCTGGCCATTTGGTCTATGTTGCTCTTCATTGGCTACACACAACCAGACTGATATGGTTCCCATGCAGTCCATAACGTATGCTTCGTTAAGAGGTAAGAGGGGAAAGGAGGGGGGGGGGGGAGATATGAAGTGGAATACGAAGAGACAATAATCATAATGGGCGTACATATTTTCTCAGAAATACTTAACATTATGTGAACAAGACGAAATAATATAAATAATAGTGAGACATGATGTTTTCAGATGTTCGGCTAGTAAAAATGTGTGCCACAGGAAGGTGACATTTTATGGAACTATAAACGACAAGAATCACATCTATACAGCTTAAATAAACCTTATGATTTGTAAATAAAGCCAATGACCATTTAAATAATCGGTTGTATTTGTTTTGGGGAGGGGGCGTAAGAAAGTATTTCCAAATAGGCAAAAGTCCAAATACGGTTAAGAACCCCCTGTTCTAGTGAATTTGGTTTCACACTTCACACCAACACCTCCTTAGTGCTCTCTAACAACTTGCACACTCTTCCGTTTGACGGAGGATAGAGAGAGAGACATGGGGGTTAACGTTACTCAGTATTAGTCCAAAAAATTGTAACACACAACCGGATTTGGTCGTCCATATTCCTAAAAAATTGTAACACACAAATGAATTTGGGCGTCAATATTATTAAATTAGATTTTGCGCCATGATACAACCAAAGACGGATCTATATTATGTTTGAGAAGGTGTGCTCTGAAAGTCAAACTGGATTTGTGTGTGTGTGTGTTCATTCTCAAACTCCCATCAGATCGCTCTTACATCATAACAATGGTGGTCCTACACGATTTCCAGCCGGATGTGGTCCAGAGAGCGGAAATTCGTTGTGTCGCCATTTTATGTTCCAGAATGGTCCAAAAAATCCATCGTTTTCATTGGTAACTAATACAGTCAGTGTTTTTACCACTTTCTCTGAATGTCTGTAACCATATTTATACTACAGTCTGCAAGCCGTACAAGAGGAAAATGAGTTTTGGTCGAAACGTCGATTTGTATGTTATGTATGCTTCCATTGATTATCAAAAACTTCATTACCCTGGTGACTAGTTTTGCCAAGAGAAGTGATTCCTGTGCCTACCCGCTGGTCGCCACGCTCAAAGCTACGGTCACGGATGCTCGACTTATGGTTGGTGTCTTGCGGTTCTATAATCACTGCCACATACGCCCATCGGTTTGAATAATTGTATTATATAGTTAACCTTCTTTTTTGGGTCATATAAGGAGTACTGTGAAGGGACACGCTCCTTTCAACCGCCGGTATTAGTCAGGTTGGTTATACCAGAGGTCGTAACTAAAAAATAATGGAGACTGAGGTTCTGGTAATTCAATCACGCAATCTTTGGAGTATTGTTCTTCTTTGTCAGCGTTCATTCTCAAACATCCACTGGGTGTCTCTTGGAGCAGGGCATTCTCAAAGACCAACTGGGTGTCTCTTGCATCCGGACATTCTCATAGACCCACTGGGTGTCTCTTGCGTCAGGACATTCTCATAGACCCACTGGGTGTCTCTTGCGTCAGGACATTCTCATAGACCCACTGGGTGTCTCTTGCATCAGGACATTCTCATAGACCCATTGGGTGTATTCTTTTAACAGGGCAATGTTCCGAGTAGATTTTAAGCAAGATGTATTCCAGTAAGAAGCATTGTGTCGTGACTTCACTTACATCAATGGCCCGAAATGTCTGTCTTCGGTAGGGAGTATAGTTAATAAGTGAGACTAATTAAATTCCTGGAAATTGTGAATTTTTAAAAGAAGGCAACGGGACGGAACACTGGTTAAACCAAATAATGATTTCAAGAAAGAGTTACTTCCCATATAATCTCAGAAGCTACAAAATAAATATTAACATATGAGGTTGCAGCATAACTTTATCCAATGCGACAAAAGTGAGAACCCAAGGTAATTTAGCGAATCACCACACATAGAAAATAAAGGGAGAAACTACGATTTGGTCGAAAGATCTTGATCCAAAAAAAAATCTAACACGATAAGTCGGTGATATTT
Organism: Meghimatium bilineatum; assembly: GCA_034231615.1. Taxonomy (NCBI): domain Eukaryota; kingdom Metazoa; phylum Mollusca; class Gastropoda; order Stylommatophora; family Philomycidae; genus Meghimatium; species Meghimatium bilineatum. Next base: position 5,021,650 of record CM067308.1, on the reverse strand, counting down.
CTCGTGTCACAGTGACAGCCCATCCAGCAATTTGTCTATTTTTTCTGATTTTTCTCCCATTGATCCTTGCGGTGGCTACTATAACACGTTTCACTAGCTTTACCCTCAAACAAATGATTTATCTAATTAACTGTCTAACCCATTAATGCACTTGTTTTTTGCTTATGATCTTATATGTGGTAAGACCCAATAAATATATACTTTATATTTGTGCATCATGTTCAGTTTTTATATAGGAATAAAATCTATTATTGTGCATGAGAATTATTGCTATAAATGTACAAACTAATTATTGTGCATGAGAAAAGAAATGTTACCACTTCAAAAATTACACTGGATACAACCTTAAACACCGTCTGTCTTATGTTCAAGAGTACAAAATAGTTACATTTCACGTTTAAATAATGTCAATTTTGTCATAAACTAATTACGTGTAAATGGCGTATTATAATTGACTGTAAACACCTTAAAAATTGTGTGTAAGCTGTATGTTGACAAGTAGACTTTTGATGTATATTGCAAATAAACAAAAATCGAAACCGATGGCTGAATTTTGTTGAAACAATGTAATTCATAGGACCTATAACATTCCAAATTCACACACAAAATTTCAGTTATGCGCGTTATAAATTTGTTGAGATACATCTGTATGAAATTGAGCAAAGCTAGGGAAATGCACAGAAATGTTTAAATTTTGTTTTTCTTATCATGTGCTCTAAAAGCCTTGATTATCTGCTTCTAATTTTTGCTATAATCTGTCATTTTACTTGATGACTATTATATTAATTTTTTGAGAGTGACATAGTCACGGAAATTAACTAATTGTCAAAAATAGGCAATTCTCTTTCTGTTTTCGTTCGCTAGTAATGTGCTTATTGTTCTTGCGTTTTTGTTTGCTGATAATCTGCTTCTTGTTCTCCTTCTATTTTTGTTCGCTAGTAATGTGCTTATATCTGAAGTTTTGTTTCTTCTCTAAACATGCCTGTGTTTTTTGTATTGATTATTTTTTTTTCTCTTGTAAAGTGCTTGTATCTTTTTCTTCTTCAGCGTTCATTCTCAAACTCCCACTGGATCTCTCTTGTAGCAGGACCATGATCATATTAGATTTCCAGAAGGATGTAGTCCAGAGAATGGAAATGCGTTGTGTCGCCGATGTATTTGCACCAATGGCCCGACACATCCGTCTTCGGCTGAGTGCTTGTATCTGATTCAGGGTAATTAATGTAGTGTTAATTTCACTATATGGTGGGAAATTTGAAGACCTTTTTCGTGAAAAAAATGATTAAACTGTGGCTTTTTATCTAACTTTTAGGTCAGTTCCTAGTACGAAATGTTATGTTATATTTTCTGAAAGGGGAGTTAGGGTATTGATTGAACATCCCCTCGCCACCCTGTCTTATCTACGGGCCTTGTCTGACGTTTTTTCTCTTCTATAAACTTGACTATTTTGTACCTCTTCGCCCGTGTGTTGCCGGGGCCCGAAAGGGGAGCAAAGAATAGCAACACTGTTTACCTTCCACGCATGTCGTAAAAGGCGACTAAGGAGGTTATGGGATGGAGTTGGCTGTCCCATCCCATATAGGGTCAGTGACCCAAAGCCGTGCTGAAGTCGGATGTGTTAGGCCGAAAGGCGCAGATATCGCAGCAATGCTGTAAACCATGACACAACGCATTCCGTTCTCCGGACTACATCCTGCTAATCTGCAGGAGTTTGAGAATGAACGCAGAAGAAGAAGAAGAAGTACCTCTTAAAGAGATCTATAGAGTTTGCCTTCCACTGTTGTTTCTTTGCCCCAGCGTATTTGCCTCATGATTTCCTATTCTGGGCATTCCTGAAGAATATGCGCTGAAGATTTAAAAGTCTTGTTTTGATCTGTAAGAATGTCTTCTGTTGGCGACAGTAACCATCTAGATAAAAGTCTTGTGTTGATCTGCAAGAATGTCTTCTATTGGCGACAGTAACCATCTAGATATAAGTCTTGTTTTCATCTGCAAGAATGTCTTCTGTTGGCGACAGTAACCATCTAGATAAAAGTCTTGTATTGATCTGCAAGAATGTCTTCTGTTGGCGACAGTAACCATCTAGACAAAAGTCTTGTATTGATCTGCAAGAATGTCTTCTATTGGCGACAGTAATCATCTAGATAAAAGTCTTGTTTTCATCTGCAAGAATGTCTTCTGTTGGCGACAGTAACCATCTAGATAAAAGTCTTGTTTTCATCTGCAAGAATGTCTTCTATTGGCGACAGTAACCATCTAGATAAAAGTCTTGTATTGTTCTGCAAGAATGTCTTCTGTTGGCGACAGTAACCATCTAGATAAAAGTCTTGTTTTCATCTGCAACAATGTCTTCTGTTGGCGACAGTAACCATCTAGATAAAAGTCTTGTATTGTTCTGCAAGAATGTCTTCTGTTGGCGACAGTAACCATCTAGTTAAAAGTCTTGTATTGTTCTGCAAGAATGTCTTCTGTTGGCGACAGTAACCATCTAGATAAAAGTCTTGTTTTCATCTGCAAGAATGTCTTCTATTGGCGACAGTAACCATCTAGATAAAAGTCTTGTATTGTTCTGCAAGAATGTCTTCTGTTGGCGACAGTAACCATCTAGACAAAAGTCTTGTATTGATCTGCAAGAATGTCTTCTATTGGCGACAGTAATCATCTAGATAAAAGTCTTGTTTTCATCTGCAAGAATGTCTTCTGTTGGCGACAGTAACCATCTAGATAAAAGTCTTGTTTTCATCTGCAAGAATGTCTTCTATTGGCGACAGTAACCATCTAGATAAAAGTCTTGTATTGTTCTGCAAGAATGTCTTCTGTTGGCGACAGTAACCATCTAGATAAAAGTCTTGTTTTCATCTGCAACAATGTCTTCTGTTGGCGACAGTAACCATCTAGATAAAAGTCTTGTATTGTTCTGCAAGAATGTCTTCTGTTGGCGACAGTAACCATCTAGTTAAAAGTCTTGTATTGTTCTGCAAGAATGTCTTCTGTTGGCGACAGTAACCATCTAGATAAAAGTCTTGTTTTCATCTGCAAGAATGTCTTCTATTGGCGACAGTAACCATCTAGATAAAAGTCTTGTATTGTTCTGCAAGAATGTCTTCTGTTGGCGACAGTAACCATCTAGATAAAAGTCTTGTATTGTTCTGCAAGAATGTCTTCTGTTGGCGACAGTAACCATCTAGATAAAAGTCTTGTTTTCATCTGCAAGAATGTCTTCTATTGGCGACAGTAACCATCTAGATACTGGCATACTCTTGGTGGATAGCTTCACTTTTGTTCGTAAATTATCTGTTCAATAAGTCATCAGAATTAGTCCTCCCAGTCATTTACATCTTTGATATCACCGCTCTGAAGTTTTATAAGACCTCTACACAGAAATAATTAGGACTTCATTCGTTACGTTTGTGATTATTGTCGTTATTTCCATTGGTCATTACGTATATACTTGGAATCGCCTTGGTTATTTTTGGCATGCTACTCAAATATATAAACAGTCACATAGCAACAGCACAACAAATAATTATAAAAAACGTAACGAATAAAGCCCTAATTAATTTTGTTCAGAGGTCTTCTGTAACTTCAGACGGTCGTGCTCCGCTGCAGTGCAACCATTTCACAGAATTTTCTCAATACTTGATGACAAACAAAGACGAGAAGATAACAAGAGATATGGCGCAAGAACAGAAACTGTAGATGAGAGGGACCCACACATTTCTAGTAGCCTCCATTAAAGGACCCATGAAGGTGGACATCAGTATGAAGTGGATCGGCATCAGAGCTCCAATAAGGCTCATTACTTTACCAAGATGCTTTGCTGGTTTCCCTAGCTCCGAGATGTCGTGTTCTTTCTGTGAATGTAAAATAGTAAACGTATTTTCTGTATTTTTACATTTCAATGTAACAATGACCGTAAAATATTTATTATAAATTACGTAAATAATTTCTTGCAATTGTTTTTACCTCGCTTCCCTTGTCAACAACGATTAAGAATTCAAAGACTACGCCTGCATAAATATGTAAAAATTAAATTATTTTTAATAAACTTTTTCCTAAAAATATTTTAACGCAATAATACATGCTTTGTTTTAAAATTTTTATTAAAAAATATTTCAAATTCAAACAATTGAAGTGGTGTATAAAAAACCCTAGTATTTTTGACGTCAACTTTTGTCAATCACCCTCTCCCTGCGGCAATTTATGGAAACAAACACTAAGATCTACTGGATAATGAGAAATAAAACCCTCCTAATGATTCATTTGAATATTCTCGTGATTTTCATTGGTCCCTATTATCAAGGGCATACTGTGGCAGTCAATAAATTCCAACATCTTTTGTCTTTTGCCTTGGTGGTGCACTATACTATGTTGTATATTGTCCATCTCGTGATTCCTCCTAGCCATTTGTATTTCTGCGCTTATTTAATTCCTGCGTTATTCCGGTGCTATCATATGGATGTGAGAGCTGGAAAAGCTCTTTATCTTCAGAAAAGAAATTACTGAGTTTCGAGAACATATGTCTTCGTAGGATAACTAACACCCATTGGGGTGAATTCAAATCGAATGATAAAATCAGAGAAGAGACACATCAAAATTTCATCACAGATGTTATCAGAAAACGCAGTTGGTCCTACATCGGGCATGTCCTACGCGCAGACACCAACAGAATACACCACCAATCTCTTGAATGGATACCGACAGGCAAAAGAGCAAGGGGTAGACCAAACGAAACACTGAGAAGAGCAATACTTATAGAAAGTAAAACAACCAATATTCATACTATTCAAGAACTGCACAGAATAGATTTGAACAGATAGAATTGGAGAGATTGACCTTTGCCCTATGCGCTAACTTCAGCGCAAAAGGAAAATGAATGAATGAATGAATTTATATTTCTACCTCCCTCTTGCACTTCTCCCTTCAATTCTACCTTTAAGTAATATCTCCAACAAAGTGTCACGTCTTTCTTTTAATACGTTCATAATATTTTGTTTATTTGATCTGTAGTTGTTAGTTGATATCGGTGTATAAAGAACCTTTTCGTTGTCTTCTCTTTCCATGATGTTCTCCCTATTCTTCTACATATCCATGTCTCGAAGGTATTAATTATGTTATCTTGTTTTTTTTTAAAAATTATATTTGTTCCTGAGCCATACAGCAATATAAAATAAATATAGCATTTAGAATATTCATTTTTAACTTGTTTGTAAATTGTTTAGATGCACATGTTGTTCTCATGTCAATGAAAGTACTATTAGCAATTTCTATTCTCCTTTTTAACTTGTTTTACATCCGCCATGATTTGTGACTAAGTATATTGAACCCTGTCCTAAAGTGTCATCTACACTTCGTATATTGAACCCTGTCCTAAAGTGTCATCTACACCTCGTATATTGAACCCTATCCTAAAGTTTCATCTACACTTCGTATATTGAACCCTGTCCTAAAGTGTCATCTACACCTCGTATATTGAACCCTATCCTAAAGTTTCATCTACACTTCGTATATTGAACCCTGTCCTAAAGTGTCATCAACACCTCGTATATTGAACCCTGTCCTAAAGTGTCATCTACACCTCGTATATTGAACCCTGTCCTAAAGTGTCATCTACACCTCGTATATTGAACCCTGTCCTAAAGTGTCATCTACACCTCGTATATTGAACCCTGTCCTAAAGTGTCATCTACACCTCGTATATTGAACCCTGTCCTAAAGTGTCATATACACCTCGTATATTGAACCCTGTCCTAAAGTGTTATCTACACCTCGTATATTTAACCCTGTCCTAAAGTGTCATCTACACCTCGTATATTGAACCCTGTCCTAAAGTGTCATCTACACCTCGTATATTGAACCCTGTCCTAAAGTGTCATCTACACCTCGTATATTGAACCCTGTCCTAAAGTGTTATCTACACCTCGTATATTGAACCCTGTCCTAAAGTGTCATCTACACCTCGTATATTGAACCCTGTCCTAAAGTGTCATCTACACCTCGTATTGTCTCCTGTGCGATATTCTACAGTCTCATCAATCACTTCATGTCTACGTGTCTTATGCTAGTTTACTATACCACTCTTTCTGTCTATTTTACCATATTGTTCAGTTTTTCCTACATCATTTATATTCTTCTTATTTCGTTCTATTGGAGCATATCCTTTTTTTTATAGTTTTGTTTCTTCTATGAACTTAACTATGTTCCGTAACTTGTATAGAAATCGTAGAGTTTTTCTTCCATTGTTGTTTCTCTTTGACAGTGTATTTGTCTCAACATTTCTCTGGGACAGTGTATTTGTCTCAACATTTCTCTTGGCCGGTGTATTTGTCTCAACATTTCTCTGGGCTAGTGTATTTGTCTCAACATTTCTCTTGACCGGTGTATTTGTCTCAACATTTCTCTGGGCTAGAGGTATTTGTCTCAACATTTCTCTGGGCTAGTGTATTTGTCTCAACATGTCTCTGGGCTAGTGTATTTGTCTCAACATTTCTCTGGGCCAGTGTATTTGTCTCAACATTTCTCTGGGCTAGTGTATTTGTCTCAACATTTCTCTGGGCTAGTGTATTTGTCTCAACATTTCATATTTCTGGCATTCCTGATGACTATGTTCTTCTGTCTGAGATGATTGTCCAGATGTACACATGGCCGTGTTGCAATCTGTAACTTTCTATATAGCGCTCGTGTGTTGACGGTGTCCGAGAGTGGAGCAAATAATAACCACACTGTTTACCTTCCATGCATCTCGCAGGAGGCGATTGTGGAGTGGAGTTGTCTGTCCCATTTCCATATATCACAGTGACCCAAAGTAATACTAAAGTCGGATATATCCTGCCGAAAGGCGCAGATATCGATCAAAGCTGTGAACAAGCATTCCGTTCTTTGTACTACATTCTGCTAATCCGCAGGAGTTTGAGGACGAACGCAGAAGAAGAAGAACTTTGTATATATGTTACTGCTAGAGTCAGTTTTGAATTATTCTGAGGCAGAATGACAACCTGTTCTGATCTGTTTATAATTTGGTTTGTTATGTTGATGTTACCTTTCTTATTGCTTTCAGCATCTGTTTCTTTACTAGTATACATAATTTTTTTAATAACATTTCCACTAGCCCCCCTCTTCTCTATCTTATTACTCAGTTTCATCTACCTCTTCTTGAGTAAACTTGTTGGCCAGTACAAAAGGAAGAGTGAAAGCACATGTCCTGAAGGCGCCACAGAAGACCATAAACACAAAATAAGCCTCCACTCGCTTCGTCAGAAGTAGCACCAGTAGCGTTACCATCAGTAAGACGTGACACAGCACAAACTGGATCTTTTCTCCTGTAACAAAATTGATCCAAATTAATGAAATCAATATTTAGGAAAAGGTAATACAAGGTTGAAAATATGTAGAGGATTTACTTCATTGTATTCGAGTTATCACGTATGTACTCTGTCAATCTCCAAGAACCGACGATAGTTCATATCAAATATATTAATGTTTTCTGCTGCATGGGTGGTTTGTCTAGTGGGCCAGTGATGAGACCCACAGGCATGGGTGGTTTGTCTAGTGGGTCATTGATGAGACCCACATGCATGGGTGGTTTGTCTAGTGGGTCATTGATGAGACCCACATGCATGGGTGGTTTGTCTAGTGGGCCAGTGATGAGACCCACAGTCATGGGTGGTTTGTCTAGTGGGCCAGTGATGAGACCCACATGCATGGGTGGTTTGTCTAGTGGGTCATTAATGAGACCCACATGCATGGGTGGTTTGTCTAGTGGGCCAGTGATGAGACCCACAGTCATGGGTGGTTTGTCTAGTGGGCCAGTGATGAGACCCACATGCATGGGTGGTTTGTCTAGTGGGCCAGTGATGAGACCCACATGCATGGGTGGTTTGTCTAGTGGGCCATTGATGAACAACCACAAACGCATGCGGATATATGCCTATGAAATTTGGTGCTTCTCTGCAATGCTTTCCGTTGCTGGTGTATCTGCGCCACACTGTTCCATTCTGATAAACATATTCCCAGAAAGTCGTGTAAATTCTGAAGCATTTTAGAGACACTTTGAGAGAGTCCTAGAAGCGTTTCTACTTTCCACGAGCTAGTGGTTTTCCCCCCAAGGAGCTCACCATGCATCAACTGATTAAATACAGCGCACAGAAGACGACAGTAGAGGTGATCAGGAATCTCATCGCAGATACAAAGAATGACAGAAATAGTGGTAGCCAGGGTTGATGGGAGATGGGGTACCATCTCTGGAAAGAACCTATTATCACATAATCAACTACTGGCCCAGACTTTGGGTCTGCAAACTATTGGATGTCTACTGGAACTGTGAACAGAGAATTTATAGAAACATACCGTGTTGCATCATGCTAGTTTCTAATCAAGATGCTATTCAAGAACACGGCAGCTTAGTGCTGCATCTATGGCTTCTTGAGTTTTTTTAGCTTTGTCTTTTAACAATATGGGCAGACATCTTTCTAGCCTGCTTAATCTCCTCTTACGATATTCATGAAAGGCAGGAGTGTTAATGTTCTTTGCTTCTTCTTGAGATTTATGAAACACTCGAGCAAAGGACATGAGTATACGTATAACAATTACTCATAGCGGCATCACATCAAGAACTCAAGTTCACCGACATCTACCGTAATGTATTCGAATCAAGAACTCAGATACACCGACTTCTACCGTAATGTATTCGAATCAAGAACTCAAGTTCACCGACTTCTGCTATAATGTATTCGAATCAAGAACTCAAGTTCACCGACTTCTGCTGTAATGTATTCGACGTGAATAGTACATGGTTATTTTATTAAAATTGATAATTGCACAACATTGGCAGACGAAACACAACATACATACCACAACATTGACAGACGAAACACAACACACATACCACAACATTGACAGACGAAACACAACACACATACCACAACATTGACAGACGAAACACAACATACATACCAATAAATTGACAGACGAAACACAACATACATACCACAACATTGACAGACGAAACACAACACACATACCACAACATTGACAGACAAAACACAACATACATACCAATAAATTGACAGACGAAACACAACATACATACCACAACATTGACAGACGAAACACAACATACATACCACAACATTGACAGACGAAACACAACATACTTACCACAACATTGACAGACGAAACACAACATACATACCACAACATTGACAGACGAAACACAACATATATACCACAACATTGACAGACGAAACACAACATACATACCACAACATTGACAGACGAAACACAACATACATACCACAACATTGACAGACGAAAAACAACATACATACCACAACATTGACAGACGAAACACAACATACATACCACAACATTGACAGACGAAACACAACATTGACAGACGAAACACAACATTGACAGACGAAACACAACATTGACAGACGAAACACAACATACTTACCACAACATTGACAGACGAAACACAACATTGACAGACGAAACACAACATACTTACCTATCAGATCGATAATCTTGCTGTTGCTGATACTAACGACCATGTACGTACAATACAGAACTAGATTTCCTAACGCAGCTGTCCGCAGACCCCTCTCATACTGCAAGTATCCCCCTGAACCAAGTGGTGCTGTAGGATCCCCATTGAATATGCCAATGGTTAGAGTATTTGAGACATAGACTATAAACCCCAAGCTACTACCAACAGTGAAGAACGACGAGACAGTCAATATTACAAGTCGTTTGTTTGAGAGAATCTTGGATGTAACTGTATTGTTTCCTGCAGGCTCTTTGTCTTTCAGTTGTTCCAGTTTTCTGGTGTGGAATTCTCCAAGTGGTGGATGTTTCACAGATATAGACATAGAATATGATTGTTTAATGGCAGCTAGAACTGCTGAGAGACCGTTATCAACAATCTGGTGTTCATACATCGGAGTATCTGTGCCATCAAGTTCAGATAATCCATTATGGTTTTCTTTGTTTACAGCATTTTCCACATTACTAGACTCCCAATGAACAGGTGAGTCGAATGATGTTGTTCGAAGAGTTTTACGAGGAGTTACTCCTTTTCCAGGCATGTCTGCATCAGATGCATTCTTCATTTGGTATTGGAAAGATGAATTAGAAATTGCTGAATAATTGGTGACCTTGCTGCTGTCTTCCATTAAAAGCGGCAGATTCGACGTCTCGCTTTCTTCTGTGTGAAGCATATCTGGCACATATGGCCTGTCTTCCTGAAGCTGCAGGAGCTGGTTTTGATGTCTATCTTTGAACAACTTTCGTCTAGAAATTCTTGGTGTTCCAGATTCTTTAGGAATGACTAATTGTTTTGATGGTTCATTGTGTAAATTAAACGTCTTTTTCTGTTCCTGAGGGTTCTTGTTTATCAGGAGACCAGTAACAGCTGTTAGGCTGTATCCAATGACGAGTATACAAAATAACAAACAGCAGAAGAAGATTAGTGTAGCAGCCACACCTTCCACTTGAAAGAGTGAGCCAAGAGATCCGGGGAAGTCGAAGCATCCAATAAAGGAAAATGTGGTTCCTGCCATCGATGCCATAATGGTGGCCATGACAAGGAGTCGTGTGTGCTGGAATGTGGGAGTTATTTCCAGGATGAAGGCTCTTGTTAGAGCGACGCTCATATCAAAACCAATGTCCAATAAAGCAAACCCCACGATTGACATGGCAGCAGTAACGGGAAGTGAATTTTCGTTAGGTTCACCGATAGGCGATTCTGATGTTTGCATCGGGTTCAGCAATAAATCTATTGAGGCGTTGGTTGTAACACCTATTGAAGTGTGAGGAACATCTGTAGAGGTGATGTTGGAAGAATGTGTGATGTTTTCTGAAGACGTAACATCTCGCGAGGCCAGCTTGATAAATCCACATCCTACAAGGAGAGCTAAACCGCAAATGAACATACCCATTCCCATAAACAGGGAGAGCAGCTTTCTCAGCTAAAAATAGAAAACAATTACCAGTAAACAATATTTAAAAAACCCATACAATGTACTAGACCAGTGGTTCTTAACCTGCTGTCTGAGGACACCTTCAGAATCCACGAGTTGTTCTGGGTTCATCTTCTTATTTCCTTCCTCTTTTACCCTTTACGGGTGTCGAGGGAGATACAATGTTCTTGTTCTCGCTTTTCTGGCAGCTTCAGATAATGTTATTTGGTGTTCGTGTAATGTGTCTTTGATGTTGTCGATCCAGCGTACTCTAGGTCTACCCTTGGCTCTTCTTTCTGCTTCTCCTCTCTTCGTATATGCTTTATAAACTAATGAATCACACGGCATTCTTTCCAGATGACCAAACCTTTGTATCTGTTGGTTTTGTATGTATTGTAGAATTGATATGACACACACTCTTTCTCTTATGACAACGTTTCTAATTCTGTGTCTTCTGGTCACTCATGTGGCTTTTCTCAGACATCTCATCGCAACCTGGATCAAGAACCTAGACTCACTATATGCTTGCCATGTTTACAGCGTATGTCCTCCCCTGTTAGTTTGTTAGATTCCAGTTACAAACATCAGGATAATTAGATTCAAAATTACGTCTTGTATTGCTTGGCCCCCAAAGGAAAGCAAAGAAAAGCGATACCACTTCATGCATGTATTAGGAGTCGACTAAGGGGTGTCCCGTATTATAGATGATCAAAGTCACACAGAAGCTATACTGATATCGAATGTGTAATGTCCAAATACGCAGATATCGCAACTAGATTTAGACCAAGGCATATGACATTACAATCTCTTAACTACATCCTACTGACCGGCAGGAGTTTGAAAACGACGAAGACGAAGAAGAATCGAGATTGTTTCAGATGGTCAAATTGTTTCAGATGATTGTTTCAGAGATTGCTTTGCGAAGGTAAAATAGTGGTTGCAAAATGATGTACTCAATCTTTATCTTCTTCTGCGCTCGTTCTCAAAATCCTGCCAATTAGCATTATGTAGTCCGGGTAATGGAATGCGCTGCGTCATGGTTTACAGCTCAGCTGCGCCTTTCGGCTGAAAAGAATTGCCCTGACGGCAAAAGCAAACATCATGGTTCTAAAGGCAAAAGTAAACGTTTTGTATCTGAAGACAAGAGTAAACATCTTAGATCTAGTTAAACTGATGTTTAATATAACATACGAACTAAATACACTTATCTTACCTTCGGATTAGATCCCCTGTCTGTAAAAAAACCAAGAACAGGCAATAGTATCATGCTAATCCCACCACAAGCTATACCATTTATTGATACCAGTGACACAGGAACGCCGAGGTACTGAAGTCTGGTAGATAGAACACGTAATTAGCTTGTATCAACGGTATGTCTCAAACAAAAACAATTGTCAGTATTCTGACGTAGATATTACGTGTTGATTAGCGTATTATCTATAGAACATTGCGATTCCTTGATCATGGTAGGTAATCCCAGACCTTCGCCAAAAGTATATGAAACATGATTCTGTCAATAATATGTAGTGAATCAGTGTTCACCCCTCCCCCCTTGTCAGTAACTGTCAAGAATTCAAGAATTATTTCAAATTTAGTTAGCTCTCTTCCCCACCCCGCACCCCACCACCTAAAAAAATTGTGAGCAGAAAAAAAATTAGGAAAAAATAAAATGTGTTTTCCATTATTAGAAACATGCTTAAAATTCTAACAATTTAATCGGCATATGAAAAAAATATGATTGTTGACATCAACATTTGTCAAATATTCGCCCCTCCCCCTTGAAAACAACTGTCCACATTTTCAGGCCCCCTACTGTGTAAAGGGTACCGCATTGCTCCCGTGCGGTCCCAGTGTTGACATATTGAGTACAATGAGAGAACAGCACAGCGCCAGTGTTCAGAGCCAAGTGCACATAGAGCGGGAAAAAACATTGCAAGGAAATTTGATCTAAAGTTTTGTTCAACTCTAGTCACCAGTGCTCCAGAATATATGTAGACACTCAGACTTGGAAGAGGGTTTTACGGTGTCGTTCAATGACATATCGGTTAAGAGGGTTAAAGAACTCGAGTACAATTCTATCGCCGACGTTTTTCTATACCGGAATCATGCTCACGGAGAAAAAGGTTCAGTACCGAATGGGCACATGCACAAACGTCTAATTACTAGAAACGAGTTCACTGCCGGCGGAACACATACTGCAAGATTGACGTAGTCGACCCAAGTCCAAGTCCCTGATTACCGCCTCCTCAGAGACTGACACCTAGGGATATGTTTTGGTCTGAAAAGTTCAAGGGTACAGTGGGTGATGACACAATCGATACAAATTCGCCGTCTGGCGACATATAGGAAGGCTGTCACAGGCTAGGGAAACATGGCGAAAACGAATGTGCTGGAACTTCCCATGTACAAATAACAAAGTAAAACTAGCCAAGCACAACGTAGTTCATGCTCTCCAGCGGAAATAACAAAATATTTCGTGTTGGTTATCAGAAAGCGAACGCAACAGAAGAAGCCCCACCCCAACCCCTCCCTAATTGTTGACGTAATTTATAGACAATCCCTACTGGCAAATGAGAGATCGATCCTTCTAAAATGTGACTATTCATTTGATTGTCATTGGCTGTCACACAAAGTATAATTATATTGACCAATGACTCAGAAAAGTGGCCCGTAGATGATTCACATCATTGTAATCTGGTTATCCCATAATGTACTTAGCCCCAGAGATTCACATCATTGTAATCTGGTTATCCCATAATGTACTTAGCCCCAGAGATTCACATCATTGTAATCTGGTTATCCCATAATGTACTTAGCCCCAGAATCTTGCGGTGAACTTTCCCAGTATGTTGCAAGTCTTCGAGATGTCGTTTACCCATTAAACGGTTTTTCTTTTAAATACCGCACTCGACAATGTATTTTGATTGATTTTGCCTGATACGGCCGCCTCTCTGCATCGCAGCACTGCATATCCCTCTCTGTCTCTGCACGCTGCAGCTGTAAGCAATATGACAACCACAAAAATAAATAAATTATAAACCAGACGACGCCAGGCATTAGTTACATGAGCCATCAATTAGCTTAACTTTGAAGGATTATACTCGATGAGTTCACTAGACTGTATAATAGAAAAGGGACTCGGTTAAGCCATTAGCCTTATGTACAGAGGGTCGAAAGTACAGTACTGGACCGTGAAGTTTTGATTACAATTGTATTTTGTGAAATCACATAATAGCTGGAAGTTTAAAGCAATTGTGAAATCACATAATAGCTGGAAGTTTAAAGCAATTGTGAAATCACATAATAGCTGGAAGTTTAAAGCAATGAATTAAACTTTAAGCAGGCGACATGCTGCTCTTTTAAGAGGGGTGAAGTAGATATGGAAAAATCCGAGTACGATGAAGTCAATCTTCTACACCCTGATAGAACTGCTAAATTGCCCGCGGCTTGTCGAGGCCCAAAAGTGGAGTGAAGTATAGAGACACTGTTGCACGTCAGTCATGTTGTAGGAGGCGACGTTAAAACGTTGCGACTTTGGAGATTTAAACATGTAATTGGCTGTTTCATCCAATAGAAGGTCAAAGTGACTCATAGACCATGCTGAAGTCGGATGTGTCAGACCACAATGTGCGGATGTCAGAGATAAACTGCAAACCATTAGATAAAAAAGAATTACGCTGTCAAGATTATATCCTGCTAATCTGCAGGAGTTCCAGAACGAACACAGAAGACGAAGAATTGCGAAATATCAATCAAGGAACAAATCCTTATCTCCATTCACCAACAGACAGATAATGTCATGTACAGACAGCTCAAAATTCATGAGACAGACTTGAGAAGCTGTTATCTGAGCCCCAAACTGCAGAACACATAACTTATACTGAAAAAAAGAGAAATAGTATATAGTATAATGAGATAGACCTCATTCCAAACACGAGGGATTTCAACAGTGAAAAGAAATTCCATTTTATTGACGGTATTTCTTCTGTCAAGAAATTTAAAAGTTAGTTAGTTAGTTAGTTAGTCAGTCAGTCAGTCAGTCAGTCAGTCAGTCAGTCAGTCAGTCAGTCAGTCAGTCAGTCGGTCAGTCAGTCAGTCAGTTAGTTAGTTAGTTAGTTACTTGGTTGGTTGGTTAGTTAGTTAGTCATTGGATGGTCGTCACTGCACTCCAGACAAATACGTAGGTGCTCAGATCTCTCCTTGAGTGTAGCCGCCATTACACGTTGACTGACGGTCCCAGTACGCGGGTGGATTGACCATCATTCCTTGTCGCCCACGACACTGCTCCTTTCTAACGACACCACATTTCTAACCAAGCTCCTTTATTCTAGTCATGGAACAATAGTCATTGTCACTTATACAGTCAATTGTTCGCGCGTTTTCCCATAGGGCGTTCAAAATGTCTGCCATATGTATATATAAGACATCTGTATAAACCATCTGTATATATAATCATATCACCTTCCCTGGAATTCTCACCGATCAGAGCGAGCACCTCCGACTCAACCTCAGTCGGCACCATTCCATTCATTCTCTATTGAGTATTATTATTACTTTGAAGGCTGTCGGACACTATCACATCGGCCAACTTATTAGATATGTGAACGCAAGTTGTGTCATCCCTACTTGTTGTGTTTGATTTATATGTGCTTGTGATCCTTGATAAAGGCCTTTCGGTCGAAACGCCGATTTGTGTGTGTGCCTATGAGTGTTTCGTACAATTAGCAACACTTTATCACATCGTTTCAAGCTTTACCTATTGGACTTCAGTTTTGCGAAGTGAGTACATATTTTCGGACACTTTAAAGGCGCCCGACTACATTCCGCAATAGGTAGCACATTCTCCAATATGCACACTGTATAATATTCTCTGAGCACCCCATCCACGACTTTTCTCTCTTAAGTCGACTGCCTTTCACATTGAGAATTTCAGGGAGTAGAGGGTGCTCTTTATCAGCGATTATTTGTAGGTAGTCTCGCGCCTTGCACATTTGTATTCTTGGCTCTGCATTTGTGCAGTCAAGTATCGCATAGCCTGTGCCGAAGTATCTGTTGTACACACCAACATGATTCACATTGCCTCATTCTGGATTCTATTCAATCTTTCTGTTTGAGTTTGAATAGTTGTAGTAGAAGTAATTGTAATAGTAGTAGTTGCATTATTAGTAATTCTAAAATAGTAGTTGTTATAGTACTAGTTATAATATTACTAGTTGTAGTAGTAATAGTTGTTGTTTTAATAGTAGTAGATGTAGTAGTAGTTGTAATAGTAGTAGTTGTAATAGTAGTAGTTGGAATAGTAGTAGTTACAATAGTAGTTTTTGTAGTTGTAATATTAGTAGTAATAGTAGTAGTAATACTTGTATTAGTCGTAATAATAGTAGTGTTAGTAGTTATTGTAATAGTAGTAGTGGTAGTATTAGTTTTTGTAATAGTAGAAGTAGTAGTTGTTGTAATAGCAGTAGTTGCTGTAATAGTAATAGTTGTTATAATAGTAGTAGTTGTAATAGTAGTAGTAGTAGTTGTAATAGTAGTAGTAGTAGTTGTAATAGTAGTAGTTGTAATAGTAGTAGTTGTAATAGTAGTAGTTGTAATAGTAGTAGTAGTAGTTGTAATAGTAGTAGTTGTAATAGTAGTAGTTGTAATAGTAGTAGTTGTAATAGTAGTAGTTGTAATAGTAGTAGTAGTATAACAAAAGCATTAAAGCATTAGTACATATTAGAATAAATCGATAGGCAATGAAAGACAAATTATTGAAACAATATAACCGTGTAATGTAACAGTCTTGTTGTTGTCGAACACTTACAGTACTCACATTAATATCTGATATATCTGCTCGAAGGACACGCACATCTCGATACCAAACAAGGCAGACACTAACAACAACTGTGTACAGAATCGAATTCCTTTTGGCTGTTGCTGTGTCGATGGAAGTATTCGGTTTTGTTGTTGCAACTGATGGTGGATAATGATGGATGCCTGGATTGACTCAGACATAGACATCATAATGGTTGCCATCTTGGCCTCTTAGTAACGTTCTGATAAGATGTTTTGTGTGCAGGTTGTAAATGTTATTACTGGTAATGTTTAGTCTTTTGTTTCTGAGAAGTACGTTCCGGTAAATCAACGAATGCTAAAATGTGCATAATAGTAGTAGTAGTAGTAGCAATGTTTATAATAATAATACTAATAATAATAATAATAATAGTATTAGTAGTAGTAGTAGTAGTAGTAGTAGTAGTAGTAGTATCAGCAGCAGTAATAGCAATGTCTATAATTGTAATGGTAGTAGCAATATTTATAATAATAGTAGTAGTAGTAGTAGTAGTAGTAATAATAGTAGTAATAGTAGTAGTATATGAATATTTGTAATAGTACTATTAGTATTAGTAGTAGTAGTATTATCATTGTTTATAATATTAGTAGCATTAACAATGTTTGTAATAATAGTAGTAGTAGTAATAATAATAATAATAGTAGTAGTAGTAGTAGTAGTAGTAGTAGTAGTAGTGGTGGTGGTGGTAGTAGTAGTAGTAGTAGTAGTAGTAGTGGTGGTAGCAATGTTTGTAATTGTAGTACAGATTTGTGGAAAAGTAGTAGAGATTACATCTTTTACTTTAAGTATGCTAAAATGTGGTTGATATATCAATATATCAATATATCAATATATCAATAATATAAAGCACATTTTCAATAAATGTATCCCCCTTTAAATTGTTTAAATTAGTTGTTTCACTCTTTCTATGTCTGATACTTCTCTTTGTACATACATGTCGAACTACATTCTCAAACTTGGTTTGTCTATTTCATTGCGTTATTGAAAACAATTCATCATTTTTCTTTCTGTAAAGAAAGATAAGATTGCTTCGTGTTTCGAATAGTTGGGTTGTAGTTTTTTAATATTTTGTTTCGTTCTATGAATTCGTTTCTTTCATTCTAAAATGGGAGCAAATATCAGCAACATTGGAAGCTGTCATGGATGCCGTCATAGACGACTAAGGATGTTTTGGGAGGTGCTTAACTATCCCAATCCATAGATCTTTTTGTTTATCACCTAATAATTTCATGAACAGCTAATCTGAGAACCTTTTACATTAGGATTCATATCTGTCTATGGTATTCTCATCAAGCTTCTGAAAAAAAAAATTACATTTCATTTCGCAGGCCAAGGTGAGGATGACGGGGAAAAAAAGAAAACTAGGTTTGATATTTATATATCAGCAAATGGCTGAAAATTTCAATTCGTGATAAGAAACATTAATATGTGAACGTGTACAATCCCGTTTATTACTAGTCATGCATTATGTTGTGTTCTTGATAAACGTCTCTTGATCAAAACGTCGACTTGTGTGTGTTATTATGCGTGTTACCAGTCACTAAAAAATTTCAGGACGCTGTTTCAAGTTTCACCTGTTGGACTACAGTTTTACTGCAGTTATCTATTATTAGAAATAGACCTCTTTTCACCTGTGTGTTGCCGGGGCCCGAAAGGGGAGCAAAGAATAGCAACACTGTTTACCTTCCACGCATGTCATAAAAGGCGACTAAGGAGGTTATGGGATGGAGTTGGCTGTCCCATCCCATATAGGATCAGTGACCCAAAGTCATGCTGAAGTCGGATGTTTCAGACCGAAAGGCGCAGATATCGCAGCAATGCTGTAAACCATGACACAACGCATTCCGTTCTCCGGACTACATCCTGCTAATCTGCAGGAGTTTGAGAACGAACGCAGAAGAAGAAGAAGACTTCTTTTGTGATACCGGGACCCAAAAGGGAAACCTTCTTAGTTACCTTCTGAATATAAGAGTATGAGACAAAGGGAACCAGATGGGAATGTGTTTTCTTCTAGGAAAGTAAAGGCGGTAAGTGTGATACTGATCAAACCATCATTAGATATGACCTTCCAAAATTTGAATTAGGCATGTCATTGGTCAACGTACATTACGGACCTAATAATGTATTCCAGAATACAACTATTTGATGTAATAATGGAATGCGTTAGTTTACTGTGACATTTGGGTGGTATTTGTAACTACGAAATTACAGCTGTTTGAAAAACTGATTGACAGTACAACAGACAGAAGACTGTGGAAAGAATGATATCCAATGCTACACGACATGGACAATAAGAATAAATCTCCTTCTTCTTGTTCGCAGTTTATCTTGTCTCTACATAGCAAGTCTGGTTTCTTAATTTATGCTGATATATTTGAAAGTTTATCAGTGTTGCCATACAACTTTCTGTGAATGTTCATCTCTGTGAGATATTGTTTCTTTCTTAACTGGTTTAGTGTAATGCAGTCCTGTAGGATATGTTCCGCTGTTTGCGCTGCCTGTCCACACGGGCACTAAGTGGTGATGGAACCAGTCTTAGTCTATTACAGTGGCCGTTTAGTCTGTTATGCCCTTTCCTCATGCGGAGGATAATAATCTGTTCAGATCTGTCATTAGTGACAGTTGTCCGTTGGGTGATCGACTTTCCTGACAATTTGTGATGAGGGTCCTCTTAGTAATAATAAATGATTGTCAGTACAATAGACAAAAGACTGGAAATTCATGATAACGAACGTCACAAGACACGGACTATAAGAAGAAGAAAGCAGTAGTGTCGTAGAATCAATAGATACCAAGATGCTCGGGAGGTGTCCCATCCCATGAATAAACAACTTCAATAGCGTACAGAAATGTATAGCTATTTACTATAATAATTATTAAATATGTAAATATAAAGAAAATATTTCCTCGATTTAAAACCAAAAAAGTAGTAAGAAGTGATGCTGTAGTGCATACAAGGGTATAAAGCGGAAATAACGACGAAAGAAACACTATCATCATTACAGAAAGATAACTTTTTTTAAAATTTATTTGTTTGTGTGTGGAAAGTTATCAGTTCTTGACGCCCAAAAACTATCGCGTATAAATGATCATCTGCATTATAGAATGTTTTCATTCATAGATGCAGCTTTCATTTTCTGCAGAAGACCTGACCTTTGATCTATTAATAGCTATTAAATGTTTCTATTAGACGCTGGCTTCAGACCAATGTTCGCTTAAAAATAATTTAGCATGACGTGTATTTTTCAGAACATAAATCTCCTATTTTTTAAAATATTTTATCTGTGCGTTAGCCATAAGCTATTTATTGCGTGCAAACATCATATGAGAGTAAATTTTAAGATTACAGCAAAGAATTCCCTTCGAATATATTGAATATTTCTTAAACTAGTGATATTTTATATAGAGCTGCAAATACATGGTGTTGTGTATATTTATTATTATTATTATAATTATTTTTTTTGGGGGGAGGGGAGGAACTACCTACTAAAATAAGATCAATCGTTGTCGTTTGTCTAAAACTTTACTGAATTTCAGAATTTCTGTAAATTCATTGGAATTCAGTAACTAAATCCGGTTTTCAACGTGGGCCATATGCCTCTCCTAAGGAACACATAGACTTGAAAGGGAGAGGGGGAGGGAGAAGGAGAAAAATATGAAATAGAGGACGGTACAGGTCCCTCGATGGGAGGGTGCATACTAAATTATCTACTTCAATGATGTATACGAATTACAATGTGATTGACCTAAAATGATGATTGACCTAAAATGATGATTG
Organism: Meghimatium bilineatum; assembly: GCA_034231615.1. Taxonomy (NCBI): domain Eukaryota; kingdom Metazoa; phylum Mollusca; class Gastropoda; order Stylommatophora; family Philomycidae; genus Meghimatium; species Meghimatium bilineatum. The sequence goes on along the minus strand of CM067308.1, from coordinate 5,001,078 downwards.
ACCTAAAATGATGATTGACCTAAAATGATGATTGACCTAAAATGATGATTGGCCTAAAATTATGATTGACCTAAAATGATGATTGACCTAAAATGATGATTGACCTAAAATGATGATTGACCTAAAATGATGATTGACCTAAAATGATGATTGACCTAAAATGATGATTGACCTAAAATGAACTTTGATTTTCTGATCCGATTGTCTGATTTGATTGTCTGTGAAGAAAATTTACGACCTTTTTTAAAGTTACCATATTAGGGAGGTTTCATAGAACAACTAATTATTCAAAATGGAGATGGGGGCCAAGGACAGAAAATGTTGAGACCCACTGAACTAAATTACTGAATAAATGCACATCTGACTAACTAACCGACATTTTATTTTAAATTAGTTCTTTTTGTGTGTTTGCAATGCGCGTCCGTGAGGTGCTGAGTACCAAAATGAGAGAAAAGAATATCGACCAAGCATGTCGTAGGAGGTGACTAAGGAGATTTTTGGATGATGTTGGCTGTTTCATCTAATAAAGGGTCAAAGTGACTCACATGCATCTGAAAGTCGAATGTGTCAGGTCTAAAGTCATAAATATCGCAGCTAAGCTGTAAACCATGACAAAACGCATTTCGTTCTCCAGACTACATCCTGTTGATTGACATGAGTTTTAGAATGAACACAGAAGACAGTTTGTTGCTGTGGCTGACAGTTATCGAGCACGTCTCACAATCACGACATCGGATCTCCCACTCGGTCCAGATATGCACAAGTTCTTCAGGTGAATTCTTTGAAAATAATTTGCAAACTACAGAACGTAAGTATTGTCTAGAAAATTACTGCAGGAAAATTCTGGGGTTATCGAGACGTCCTGAGTAAGATATTTGAACCAAAATTGTCCAGTAGTATGTGATTTTCTTCCAGTATGTGATTTCCTTCCGGTATATGATTTTCTTCCCGTATATGATTTTCTTCCCGTATGTGATTTTCTTCCAGTATGTGATTCCTTCCAGTATGTGATTTTCTTGCAGTATATAATTTTCTTCCCGTATGTGATTTTCTTCCAGTATGTGATTCCTTCCAGTATGAAATTTTTCTCCAGTATGTGATCTTCTGTGACTGGACAAAGAACTTGCTCGTATGTTGCCTGGCACGATAGGGAAAAAAATAATAATGCCACCTTTATGGTTGTAAGAGGTGAATAGGGAGGTTTCTGAGATGAAGTTAGTTGTTCAATGCCATAGAGGGTCAAATTGATGCAGGAGCCATGCAGAAGTCTGATGTGCCATGTCAAAATGCGCAGATATCGCAGTGTAGCTGTAAACGATGGTACAATTCACTTCGTTCTACAGATTATAGGTAAAGATACGCTGAGTTAGGAGCTAGCGTCATATCCCACGGCTTCCCATAAATGCTCTGCTGTTAAGACAGTGAGGACCAGAAAAGCTCAGAGTAGTATAGCCCTGAGCACCTGCTCAGTAGCGATGGAGACATTCCTCGATCATCCTAGAACATGAACCATGGTACACTACTTCCTATCCTGATGCTGGGTGAACCACGAAAACAATTTCGTATTCAAACTACGAAAGACGAAACCTGCGATTGCTGGTCAGCGAGATAACTACTTAAACATTGCATTACCCATCTGACTGTCGAAGTCAGATGTGTCTTGTCATTGGCCCAAATAAAATAGCGACACATCGAATTTCCGTTCTCAATAGTACATCCTGCTGGAATTTATAGAAGAACCATTGTTTTTTGCCATTGGATCTAGCCATATATTTACACGTAACAAGCCTAGACCAGATTTTATTGTTAGATGTTGACCAAATTCAGGCATATCTACCAGAGATAATTTATTCTAGACGTAGATTCTGTAATTTACATAACCGTGTCATCCATGTACATGTGTAATTTGCGCTCGTGCAGAAACTTACAGGTAACTTATAGGTAACAGTAACATAAATGAATATCTCGGTGTTGTATTTACGCGTTCGACGTAGATGCAAGTGAGAGGGGGGTGACTAGAGATCATAACCCCTATACTACTTGTCAGTATTGCCATATTGGTGACTTTTAAAGGTTACTCTTGACATGAAATTATTTTAGCCACTTTTTCCTTTTTTAAATTTGAAAACATATCTAATTTCCAATATTATCTTGTTTAAGTTTCAGAGGCTGCAAGCTAAGATTGGTCGGACCATTTCTGAAATAGAACACCACCACAGTCCTGTTCAAGCAAGTACTGGTGCTGAAGTCGGAGATACCCGTCCAAGAGGTGCACCTGCAGCAATGGTTGAGATATTAGATTCTTACATCCATCCTCATTCCACGAACACACCAGTTATTATCTCTTTGTCTAAATCTTCCTTAATAGACGGCGTTTGATATATTCCTTCCTTATTTTTAAAAAAAAACTTTACTCCAGGGTTGCCCATGAATTATGTAAAAAACATTTGGGGAGTGGTCTGGAAAAGTTGTGCACTTTTTGACAAGGGAAAGAGTTTGACAAAAGTTGACGTTAACAATGCAGTTTTTATACACCAATTAAATAATTTGAATTCGACAACTAAATAGTTTGAATTCGATAAGATAATTAAATAGTTTGAATTCGACAAATTCTTCTGAAAAACTGTCGATAAAAACCATGGGTTTTTTTCATAATTTTTCCAGTAACATTTTTATGAATGTGGGGGGGGGGGCGGATTTAAATAATTTGGACATAATTAAGCAGTATCTGAAATTGTGACAGTTATTGAAAAGGCGGATGAAGACCCCAAAAAAATTGTTAAATAATTCCATTTACATGTAGCAATCTTCCTCTCATTGTCGTGCTGTTATTTGTCAAATAAGAATAGCATAGTCTCCTGTCGCTATAACGTTTTAATTGCACGGTTTTTAGTATAATTTCTACGAAAAATACTGTTTGGGAAAAAAAATATTTAATAAATAGCAGCATAGGTTTGGATTCTCTGAGCTTCACTTTACGGAACAATATCATTGTATTGTGTATCAATGATATCACACTGGCATCTGAGCAGTAGATTGTTATCAAACTTCCTTTGTAATAAGAATAGATGGATTATAGCAAGTCAGTCTTATGGCGAAGTGGACATGCCAATTTTTGCGTTCCAGTGTAAGTAAATATAATTGTTATTTTATTATTATATGCGATAGTGTTATGATTATTAAGGTTTGTAATTGTTCCCAGAATACTTAATTGAAGCTCTTTTGAAACGTTAAACTGACTGCTTGTCGATATAATTTGCAAGAATTTCTAATTATGCAATATGAAATGGGTGCAAACTGTAATCCTTGTCGTCACTAGTGATCACGTTGGAAATAATGCGGCTTGATTGAATATGGAAGACCTGTTTACTCAAATTGCGAGAATAGGTATCATCTGAACGGATCTGCTTGAAATCCCGTTTGTTGCCTCATGGGTTTTCCGTCACCAATAGGTACTGCATTGTATGTACGTAAATCATGGAACGTGATGTACACATTGTTGCTGTTGCTACACTGATCTCATGAACTCCGAGAATGACCAAAATCAGACAAACCTGAACCTGTCTTTTGCCATACCCGAAAGGGTAGCAAAGGACAGCAACACTGCTTACCTTTCTTTCATATCGTAAGAGACGTTTAAGTATGTTTTGGAATGAAGTTTCCAACCCACATAGAGAATCAAAGTGACACAGAAGCCATGATAAATTAGAAACACAGAAAGGCGCAGATATCTTAGCTAATCTGTAAACAATGAGACAACAAATTTATTTTTTCCGTACTAAATACTGCTAATGTACAAGAGGTTGTGAATGACCGGCTGAAAAAGAAAGTAAACGTGTTAGCCTTGCATGCTTGTAAAGTCCTCTTAGATGATAGGAAACGTTAGCTTGCTGCCTCATCTACCCATTGCTCCGTGATCCAAAGCGGAAGCACTTTTATTATCATCAAACTCATAATCATTCAGGATCGTAGTGGTGTCACACTGGAAACATCAGCAGAAAAATCATATCACGCCTCTCTCTCTGTTATCAGTGCTTTGTTTGAGTGCGGAGAATCTCAATCATATTCAGTCTTTAATAATATCATTAATCCATATTTTCCGCTGTCTTCTTCTTCTTCTTCTTCTTCAACCCTCAACTGTTCTCTGCAAGATTATCTTGAAAAGAGAATCGTGTCTCATCACGTTGCCAAACCACACAAGTTTGTAACGCCTCACCACTACCAAGAGATGTTCTTGTTGGCCAGCAAAATTATGTATTTTGTCTTTCACGTATTTATTGGTTTTATGTATACATAACAGAATTTTAGCACTTATTGAAGCACTTTAGCACTTATTGAAGTACTGTAGCACTTGTTGAAGCACTTTAGCACTTATTGAAGCACTTTAGACTTCTCTGACACAAAAGGATGCTCAGAATGGTGCTTCAAACACATTACTCCATCTCTGCATAGAACGTATTGATAGAAACTCATTGAATAATGATGACAAGTGAGAAAAAACACAGACAGAAGTATTTAAACAGTTCAAATCTTGAAACAGTTCAAATCTTGAAACAGTTCAAATCTTGAAACAGTTCAAATCTTGAAACAGTTCAAATCTTGAAACAGTTCAAATCTTGAAACAGTTCAAATCTTGAAACAGTTCAAATCTTGAAACAGTTCAAATCTTGAAACAGTTCAAATCTTGCACACGATCCAAATTGTTTTTATTGCTCCAAAGCAGATGAAATAGTGTTGGAATATAAACTGGTAGCGTATCGTATTCAGGAAGTAGCCATCAAATCAGCATTTCTTGGAATATACTGGAATATACTGCTGGATTTTCCAACATTTTTCTCAGAAAAAGCACATTTGTTACAAAACTCTCCAACAATCGATAACACTCTACAACAAAATTCTTTTCTTTTATGCTCTTATTGGTAATATGTTTGGGTTCATTCTCATAAGGTGAACGAACCATTTTACTTGTTGCCTTTCAATATGTTCAATACATGATTTTATACCAGCTCTTTTTCTAATTTTTTTATTTCTTATTTTATCTAATTTATTTTATCTAACTTTTCTCAGACACTTTATTTCATATGTTAAAATTTTCCTCTGTTGCGATGCTGTTAAAAACATATATATATATCAGTCAATCAGTTCCTCTTTTGCCAAGTTTGGCACATAGGGCGGATGTCATAGTTCTCCATGCCTGTTGATCAGTTGCTTGGGATTGCAGGTCTTGTGCATTTATGCCTGTTGATTTTAATTCATTAATATGTTCTTCTGAGCGTTGTTTTTAGGTCTTTCCTTATATATATATATATATATATATATATATATATATATATATATATATATATATATATATATATATATATATATATATATATATATATATCCACCGTTTTCATGGTCTGGCCTTTCTCCTCTCCCAGGTACTCTTCCCTCCATTATTTGTCTTTCTAAACAGTTATGTCTCTTTATATGACCAAACAGGTGTAGTTTTCTTTTTGTTATTGTGTTTAGTAACCAACACTCTGGAATATTCAGTGTGTTTATAATATCTGAGTTTCTGATTCTTTCCTTCCATGATATTCTAAGTATCTTTCTGTAGCATTTCATCTCGAAGGCGTTGATCTTCTTCGCCGCTGTTTTACTTAGTGTCCATGTTTTACATCCGTATGTTGCAACCAGAAAAATAAAAGTTCGTAACATTAGCAATTTTGTTTTTATTTTGGTTTTTTTCCATATGTTTTTCAACCACGTTATTTTACAATATGCCATTGCCAATCTCTTCCTTATTTCTGCCATGCAGTCTCCTGCACCGTTGATGTTTGCTCCTAAGTATTCAAATTTATCCACACATTCTATCTTGGTATTGTCTATTCTGATTTGTGGTTGTTGTGTTGTTATATCTGTTGACGTGATTTTTTGTGTGTGTGTTTAAATACAAGTTTTGTGATTCGCTATATTTCTTTGTATTTTTGATAATTTGTTCCAATCCTGCTATATCATTTAAAAGAAGCACATATATTCTTAAAAGTATTTCTTTATGTATCTAGCAGTCAGAATTTCTTTTCTTAATTACACTTTTTTCATCATTACTTTCTGTATACCATTTTCATCATTACTTTCTGTATACCATTTTCATCATTACTTTCTGTATACTCTTTTCATCATTACTTTCTGTATACCTTTGTAACGCACATTCTATTCATTATCCACAATCAATTTTTACAGAAAATCTTGGTGGCTTGATTACTAGAACCGTCACTATTTTTTATAGTTGTAAAGATTTGATATAACCGAATTGGACTAACGGTTGACCGGAGTGTGATTCGTTATAAAATGTACATTTTATTTTACCAAATATTCAGAATCTTCACTTTTCTCTAAATTAAATAATAAAATAAAACACACATCCTAACGTAAGTGGAAACCTGGACCTCTCAGTTCTGAGACAAGAGCACTAACCATATTTATATTAGTGACAAATATTACAGTTTAATTTAAGGGAGATTTGTGGGAATTTGAGAATGAACGCCACAGAAGAAGAATTTATTGTGCAAGCTTTAATGTATGAATATCTCGAATAAATAATATTACGCATATGTTATAAGTGACGAAAGACGACTATTACAAAATATGATTTTAAAAAAATGTAGCATATCCTATCCAGGACGTAGTTATCAAACCAGCATTTGTTGGCTGTGGTGATGTTCTAGGCAATATAAATACGTTCAGTAGGTTGCCATTGCTTTCTGAACGATCCGGATGCACAATTGCCTGTGGTGAGGATCGAACTCGGTACCTTTGCCGTCACAGACGCGCTCTGTACCACTTCGCCACAGAGCCGGACAAAATATGATAACTTGTCATATAAAGAGATTTTTCCCACTGATTTTTCAGTTATTGCTCAAATATTAATATTGACAAGCTTTATACGTTTTTCAAAAGACTGCACACTGATATAATTGTATACCACATTTTGTTACTTGTAAGGAATATAGTTAAGTTTAAATTTGTAATCACTACATATAATACTTATAGGGACAATTCTTCACTGCAAGAATATGTGTCACAACCGGCCAGATGAACCATGGAGACGGTGAAAGAAATTTCAAAATATGTCATCATGGGATATAACGCTGTAAGTTTGTTAATTACAGTAAATAAAGTGAGTTACTCCCCTTTATACGATATTTAACCTTGTAGGAAGTACGAAGTTGATGTATGTTTCGGTGGTTCGCGGTATGCTAACGGTGATGTGATCAGTTTTACTGTCTCAGATTCGTGTTCATGTATTTTTCTGAAGTTGTGTCGACATGGAAGCTCAAATTACGAAATGTGATTAAACTTTCAACCTGTAACATCGTTAAATATACATTTGATTGTGTGATCCAGCAAACTTACATATGATTTGATTGGTTGTTAGCGTGTATGGCTGTTGTTGTCTTGTTAGCGTGTATGGCTGTTGTTGTCTTGTTAGCGTGTATGGCTGTTGTTGTCTTGTTAGCGTGTATGGCTGTTGTTGTCTTGCCCATTTCTTCACGAACGTCTTACTAAAGTCTTGTACAAGTCTTACTAACGTCTTACTAAAGTCTCGTACAAGTCTTACTAACGTCTTATTAAAGTCTCGTACAAGTCTTACAAACGTCTTACTAAAGTCTTGTACAAGTCTTACTAACGTCTTACTAAAGTCTCGTACAAGTCTTACAAACGTCTTACTAAAGTCTTGTACAAGTCTTACTAACGTCTTACTAATGTCTTGTACAAATCTTACTAACGTCTTACTAATGTCTTGTACAAGTCTTACTAATGTCTTACTAAAGTCTTGTACAAATCTTACTAATGTCTTACTGAAGTCTCGTACAAGTCTTACTAACGTCTTACTAATGTCTTGTACAAGTCTTATTAATGTCTTACTAAAGTCTCGTACAAGTCTTACTAAAGTCTCGTACAAGTCTTACTAAAGTCTCGTACAAGTCTTACTAACGTCTTACTAATGTCTCGTACACGTTGTACTAAAAAATACTGGCACAACAATTGAGATAACATCGTATTTATTTGAGTAGAAACAATATACAGAAAATGATGCCAGATAAACAGACACAACCAAGGCTGTACATTAAAGGGATCCATACGTTTTCTGTCGCTTCTATGACAGGCCCCATCATGGCAGACATGATCAGGTAGTGAGTAGGGATCACGAATCCTATGATAGACATTGTCTTCCCCAGGTGTGACTTTTTGGATTTCGGTGTGACCGTTTCACCAGTTGCTTCCTGAATTGTAAATGTATTTTCAGAATTAGGTAACGGTAATCAATGTGCCAATACATCTATCATTTCATTTTTTTTTCAATACAACATTTATAATAAGATACAAGTACATCATCATTTTCAAGGCAGAATGTAGAGGTCTTTACAACCTCTCGAATGTCTTGCCGATCTTGACCACATCTTCCCGTTTCTGCGAGTATCTTGTACAAGTGGTTTTTGATATCTTGCGTACATAATCTTCTTGGTCTGTTTCAATATTGTTCTCTCCTCCATATATCTAGTCTAATTAGTTTATATATACAATATTTCTAATCTACTAATCTCTTCTAATCTCTTCACCTACTCCATATTTCTAATCTACTAATCTCTTCTAATCTCTTCACCTACTCCATATTTCTAATCTACTAATCTCTTCTAATCTCTTCACCTACTCCATATGTCTAATCTACTAATCTCTTCTAATCTCTTCACCTACTCCATATTTCTAATCTACTAATCTCTTCTAATCTCTTCACCTACTCCATATTTCTAATCTACTAATCTCTTCTAATCTCTTCACCTACTCCATATTTCTAATCTACTACTCTCTTCTAATCTCTTCACCTACTCCATACTTCTAGTCTAATTCTCTACCTACTTTCATATCTGTAGCATATTTTTCATATTTAAAATATATTTACAAAATAAACAATGAGATGCTACAATTGATAATGAGACACTATAATTGGTAATGCGACGCTACCATTGGTAATGTGATGTTATCAGTGGTAATGGGATGTTATCAGTGGTAATGGGATGTTATCAGTGGTAATGGGATGTTATCAGTGGTAATGGGATGTTATCAGTGGTAATGGGATGTTATCAGTGGTAATGGGATGTTATCAGTGGTAATGAGACACTACAATTGGTAATACGATACTACCATTAGTAATGAGATGCTATCATTGGTATTGGCTCGACTGCCCATCTCTAAATTATCAGAATGCATGTCTAGATTGTATATCTCTCTAAATTGGAAGCATATACTATTCAGGATGTAGCCATCAACCCAGCAACATTTGACTGTAATGGATTTCTAGGCAATATTAATACGTTCAGTAGCCTGCCATTGCTTTGTGAACGATCCTGATATACAAATGTATGCGGCGGAATTCTAATCAGTGACCTTGGCCGTAAACAACTAAAACAAGTAGATGAATTCAAATATCTGGACAGCACATTGAGATATGACAACAAACAAGAAGCAGAAATAAACACAAGATGTAATAAGGCCTGTCAGATCATTGGTCAATTAACACCTTTACTAAGAAACAAAAATATTACACTAGAAACAAAGAAAGCGCTTTTCAACACCATTTTCTTACCAACATTGTGTTATCAGTGTCAAACTTGGACATTAGATTCTAGAACAATACATAAGATTAACACCACTGAAATGAAATGTGTTAGACGTATGATTGGGGTTAGCTTGAGAGACAAAATCAGGAATGAAGCACTAAGGAAACAATTAGGGATCAAACCAACAATAGAATACATACAGAAACAACAAGTTAAATGGTACGGCCACATAACCAGACAGATAGAGCAAAGTATTATCCAAAAAACACTTAACAAACGATACGAAAACAGGAGACCTATTGGACGCCCTCGTAAAAGGTGGATAGATTGTGTATTAGAGACACTCGGAAATATAACAGCAGAGGAGGCAAATAGAAGGGCAAAAGACCGTACACTCACTCTCCCCTCAACACTGAAAGGTACATGAGGACAGAAAGAAGAAGAAGAAGAAAACCTTGGCCGTCACACTGACTGCACCACGCCGTCACACTGACTGCACCACGCCGTCACACTGACTGTAACACGCCGTCACACTGACTGTAACACGCCGTCACACTGACTTCACCACGCCGTCACACTGACTGCACCACGCCGTCACACTGACTGTAACACGCCGTCACACTGACTGTAACACGCCGTCACACTGACTGTAACACGCCGTCACACTGACTGTAACACGCCGTCACACTGACTGTAACACGCCGTCACACTGACTGCACCACGCCGTCACACTGACTGCACCACGCCGTCACACTGACTGTAACACGCCGTCACACTGACTGTAACACGCCGTCACAAAAGCGGACCGTACGTCTCATCATCATCAAGTGCCGTCTCCGCAACGAAGGTTAGCTGTAACGTATCTCCAACATCCCCTGCCTCTTATCTTGGTGGTGCACTCTGCTAGACTGTAACCTGTCCATCTTGTATTGTTACTTTCACACGTGTATCCCTGTCTACCTCTTGCTCGCTTCCTTTTGACTTTACCCTCAAGTAAGGTCTTCAATAGGGTGTCATGTCTTTTAATGTGTCCAAAGTATTTTATTTGCCTGATCTTTATTTCTCTTAGTAGTTCTTTCTTCATATTAAGTGTCTTTAGCACCTCTTTATTTGTTTTCTTCTCTTTCCATGATGTTCTCCCTATTCTTCTATATACCCACATCTCAAAGGCATACATTCTGTCTTCTAATTGTTTATTTAGTGTCCATGTTTCTGAGCCATACATTAATATAGAATAGATGTAGCATTTTATAATTCTCATTTTTAACTTGTTTGTAATTTGTTTAGATATTAATAATTTCCTCATGTCATTGAAGGTACTTTTAGCCATTCCTAATCTCCTTTTAACTTCTGTTTCACATCTGCCATCATTTGTGACTATGTGTCCAAGATATTGATAATGTTTTACTTTTTCTCCATGTATGTTTATGTTTAGCTCTTGTTTTTCTGTGTCTTTGCTGATTATCATGGTTTCTGTTATATTTTTTGGATATTTATTACTTGATTTATTGACTTGATCTATTAGTCTTTGTAGTTCATGTTCACTTTCTGCTAAAAGAACAGTGTCATCTGCATATCTAATGTTGTTTATTATTTTCCTATTGATCTTGAGTCCTGGCATTTCTTATATATTTTTAAAGATATTCTCTGTGTGGATATTAAATAGGCTTGGTGATAAAATGCATCCTTGTCTTACCCCTCTTCTTATTTCTATGTATGGAGAGTAGCTGTTTTCACACCTTATTGATGCAGTTTGTTCCCAATATATATTTCTAATCAGCCTGATGTCTTTTCCATCTATGCCTATTTCTTGAAGACATTCGATTAATTTTTCATGTTGGACTATGTCAAAGGCCTTGCTGTAGTCTATGAAGCAAATATAGATACTTTTTGGACTTCTATATATTTATCTATCACCAGTCAGATACTAAGTATAGCTTCTCTGGTTCCTTTGTTTTTCCTAAAAACGAATTGTTCTTCACCGACCTCCATGTCTATCTTGTTCTTAATTCTTTCATGTATTATCTTGAGAAGTATTTTAGTTATATGGCTCATTAGACTTATTGTTCTATATTCTGTACAGTCCACAGCCCTGGGCTTCTTAGGTAGTGGTATGAATATTGATGATGTTAGGTCTTTAGGTATGTCACCTGTTTCATATATGTCATTGCAAAGTTCTGTGATAGTATCCACACCAAAATCATTTAGAGTTTTTAATTATGTATGCTGTAATGTTGTCGGAGCCTGCAGCCTTTTCACATTTTATTGATTTTATTGCATTTTCTACTTCTGATTTCAGTATTGCTGGTCCATCATTGTTGTGTATTGTTGTTTTTTTGTTCCGTTAGTCGTCAAACAGTTCTGTCACATAATCTGCCCATCTTGTAAGTACTTCTGTGTTATCAAATATTATTTTTCCATTTGTATCTTTATTTATATGATTCATTTTATTCGTGATCAGCCGTATCTCCTTATGCATTAATTTTGTCTTCTGTTGTATGGACATCTCCTCTATTTCACTAGATTTTGTTTCTAGCCATTGTTTTTTTCACATGTTACGTATCTCCTTGTCTATAATTGAGTATTTTAGGGTCTTTTTCAGCTTTCTTTCTTTCTGACATTTTCTCTAATATTTCATTTGTCACCCATGTTTGTTTTGCACTTTTGAATGCTCGTTTGAATACCTGTATAGACATACCTTATTTCATACCTGCCTACTTACCTGTGAGATTTTATTAGCCATCACAAATGGAATTGTATACACAGTGTGTCGGTACACGCCCATAGCGACAAGAGCAGCGAAGTAAGCCTCTATTGTCTGCGTTGTTACCAAGACTGTCAATGGTATTGCAAACACTAAATGGAATATCACGAAGAGAAGTTTCTCACCTGGAAAAAAAACAACCACCAAATCATACATATATCACAGGTGAGAAAATAAAAGAAATAGGAAAAATAAAAAACGGGTTAATTTTTCTTATGGAAATGAAAAACTAATAGAGAAGAACCATGAAGACAAACTAATAGAGAACTATGAAGAAAAGCTAATATAGAAGAACTATGAAGAAAAACTAATAGAGAAGAACTATGAAGAAAAACTAATAGAGAAGAACTAGGAAGAAAAACTAATAGAGAAGAACTATGAAGAAAAACTAATAGAGAAGAACTATGAAGAAAAACTAATAGAGAACAACTATGAAGAAAAGCAACAATTCCAAGAATATACTTCAGATACCTGATGTATCAAACACTGTTGAAGGATATACCTGATGTGTTGAAGGATCGTCTATGTAAGAAGATATCCATAAATTATATCAAGATGGGGGTATCTGAAAATGTATGAAAGTAGTTTATGGAAGTTTGACAAAAGTTGACGTCAGAAATACTAATTTTTTTTTACATAAAAAAATGGTTTGAATTGGAAATAATTTTCTACAAAATCTGAATAATACATTATGCTACTTTATCTAGGAAATTTTATTTTTTATTTCTTAAAGGACGTGAGGGGGGGGGGGGAGGGTTGGAATTTTTGTGACATTAATTGGGCAAAAGGGGTCATTGAATTCTTGACAGGTTGTTGACAGGTTGTTGACAGGTTGTTGACAGGTTGTTGACAGGTTGTTGACATGGGTGTTGCATATTCACAAGAAACTTGTTGATTAATATTTGGATATATCCACCTAAAGGGATTACTCAGTGCCCCCTGGTGGGCATGGGGAGTTGCAGAGGGGACACGGATACTAAACAATTATTTGGAGACAAACAGACTATTCTGGGGTAGGGGTAGGTGATTATTTTGAAGACAATTGACTAATATATGTATACATAAACATTAAACAGTATTGGTGAGCATTTTGAAAAGCTGATGACTTTCTTTTAATTCGGAGGGGGGGGGGGGGAACCGTTCAAGGGGCTGTAAATATCATGATTCTTCACAAGGGGCTAAACATTTGAGCCTTCACAAGGGGATGCCCACATAATGATTCTACACAAGGGGATGTCCATAAATGTAATTTGTAAAAATTGTTAAAAATTACATAATATTGTGTGTGTATTATTAGTATAAATTATTATAAATACTATGAGTACTGTTATTACCCTACTTACCTACTATTCCCAGCAGCTTAGTATTGATTAAGCTGGTAACTGTGAAGATAATATAAAAGACTAAGTTGCCCAAAGATGCTGTCCGCAAACCTTGGTCGTAAAGATCCTTTCCTTCTGTGCCAGGCAGAGCCATAGGATCTCCATGGAATATTCCAAGGGTTAGAGCGTTCGCGGCGTAATACAGAAAAGACATTGATGCTCCCATTGTAAAGAATGAAGCCGTAACGAGAATAATTAATTTTATCATCATTTTTCTTTTCACGGCATTTTCATTTTTTTCTTGAAAGGTGTTGCTTTGATTATGATCAGATTTGTTTAAATCAGAATTCGATTGTGGATCGTGTTCCGTTTCTGCATGTTGGGAAACCTGAAACGAAGTACGACTTTTGTCATCACAATTAGACTCGTCAATTTCCGGTACAGTTTCCGAGTTTGACTTTGTTCGGGATTTTCCAATATTGTGAACTTTACCAAGTTTCGATGACATTGATTGCAGATTCTGCGAATGGCTATCCCTTTCAGATTTTTCGACATCGTCTAAGTTTAAATTTGGATTGGTGAAGGACGAGCTGGTGGTCACTGCACCATAGTGGTTTTCAGAACTGTAATCGGATATCAGTGGCTTAACAGAATCTGCAGTGTCCGTACCAATATATTTAGTTTTGTAATAGAGACGATGACTCGTTACAATATTTTTGTTATCTGAGCTTGACGTTTTTATAATCTCCTGCTTGCTAAATTCCATTTCTTTCATTTTAATATCTGAATATTTTGTTAAAAAATGGCCCGTGAACGCAGTAGATGTAAATCCGAAAGTAACTATCAAAAACAGAAGCGCGCAAAACAAAACAAGAATAGCAGATGTCCCATCAACATTAAAGATGTCTCCCAGAGCATCTGAAATATTCCACACGCCCAGAAGAGAAAAAATAGTTCCGGAGGAAGCTTGAACAATCGTTGCCATCACTAGAAGATTCACATGTTGGAACTTGGGTACACTTTCAAGGATATACGCTCGACTTACGGACATAGTACAATCATATCCAACATCCAGAAAGGCAAATCCGCATATTCCTAAATATGCCATGACAGGTAGACCAGAATCAAAACTACTTTTATAATCATCTGTGATTAAGCTTATATTTGTTTTGTTTAAGTCAGGAAACGAAGAGTTTTTGTTAGATACGTTGACATGAATAAACCCTTCTTCGTACACTTGTGTATCAGTTGAGACATCGTCAGGTATCGATGTAGAAAGTAGCGATGTCATTCCTATAACATCTTCAATTTGCTCCAAGCTCTGAATCTTGAGAAATCCAGAGACTAGTAGAATTATAAGTCCAATCTGGTACATGCTCATTCCAAAGAACAAGGAGGCCATCTTGCGTTGCTGTGATAACCAGAGAAAAGTATTTCATTATATATCATTGTTATCCGCTAACTATTAAATATTCCAATATATCTACCATTGTTATCCGTTAACTATTAAATATTCCAATATGTGTATCATTGTTATCCGTTAACTATTAAATATTCCAATATATCTATCATTGTTATCCGTTAACTATTAAATATTCCAATATATGTATCATTGTTATCCGTTAACTATTAAATATTCCAATATGTGTATCACAGTTATCCGTTAACTATTAAATATTCCAATATATGTATCATTGTTATCCGTTAACTATTAAATATTCCAATATATGTATCATTGTTATCCGTTAACTATTAAATATTCCAATATATGTATCATTGTTAGCCGTTAACTATTCAATATTCCAATATATGTATCATTGTTAGCCGTTAACTATTCGAAAACACATTAATCATAAAGCAATATGCAACCAAAGATAAATGTGTAGTCATACTTCCACTAAAAATAAAAACATACAATACTCCACTTGAAGTACTCCGCTAGGAGGGCAGGCTCCCCACTTAAAATACCATACACAATCCACCAGATGTACTGTACACACTCCACTAAAGTAAAGATGTGCCACTAAAGGTCCAGTCTACACCTCACCAGACGTATTGTAATCACGCAATTGAAACACGGATACTTTATCGAAAGTACAGCCCCAATCTATTAGATGAACTCGACAAACACTAATGAAATATACTTATTCTACTGGAAGTACAGTCAAGACTTCATCATATGTAATGTACTCACTCCACTAAAATACAGATACTTCACTGAAAGTGCACTACACACTCTACACACTCTACCAGAGGTACTCTACACACTTCACTAAAATACAAATTTTCCACTGAAAGTGCAATCTGCAATCCCCCATACGCAATGTACACACTCCACTAAACATGCAGTTGACACTTCACCATACGCACGGTACACATTCCACTAAAAATCCAGTTGTGATTTTCCTGGAAGTACATACTCCTATAGAAGTACAATCACAAGCTCTTATAAATACAATTACACTCAAATAGATGTATAGCAAACGCTGTACAATAAGGGGAAAAAACCACTCCACTAGAAATGATTCAATTTCCGCTAGAAATGATTTTAATTTCCGCTAGAAGTTATCTCAAATTTCCATTCGAAGTGATCTCAATTTTCTACTAGAAACGTTAAATTTTCCACTATTGAAACTCTACCAGATGTACTGATTAATTTTAGGGGGTGAAAATGTTTTTAAAATTGCAACGACTCCCTGATCGACACAATCTTAAATGGATACCAGATTAAATTAGGTAATAAAGACTGCGACGGCGAGGAGATGGCTACCGCCCTCATATAGCAGGAGGAAATATGGGCTGTGGAAATAAGGGCGGATTTGCCATAGTAGACGCCGCGACATGTACAGGAAGGATTTTGATTGTAACTTCTAATGAAAAAATCCTATCCAACCGTGGATTGAACCCGGGACGGCGTTCTAACCACACGACCTTGCGCTCCACTGCTTAGAAAATACCACTGGGTACTTGAATAGACAAAACAAAAGGTTATTGGTCTATTTCAGAACATAGATTGATCAGCCCTCATTACAATGCACTATGAGACCGTGACCAACGACGGTTTATAAGACCTGTCAACTAAATCGTAAACATGAACTAGTTTCGGATGTGTGTGAAATCTATATATAACCAAAACTGAGCAGGGTACAAAACCAGAGGAAGACCACGAAAAAGATGGATAGAAAACGTCAGGGACCGGAACAGCCGAAACCACATATCTGGCTTTTAAACACAATCTGGAGCCCCAACCACCCCTACACTTAACGGCAAGAGTGGATCACAAACCACCTGGGGAAAGACAATAGTGAAATCAATTGGTTGGCCTTGGCTATTTTTGGCATGTGGCTGCAATTATGTAAATGCGACCAATTAAAAGTCAAACAGTAAAACCAAAAAAACAGAACGAACGAAGTCTAAAACAAGCTAGAAGCTTGTACTGGTAATAGCGCGATGAGATACACATTCTCAGTACATATAGCTCCAGTGTATTATGTACGCTTGGGGGTACTATGGGGGGGGGGGGGTAGTGTGTGTGGAGCTACTATCACAAACTAGAAGACTCCAAATCTAAGCTGCATGAAATTTTTCCCGAATGAGCTTTCTACCCAGTGAAGTCTATGCGTGTACTCAGTGAAGTTTATGCGTGTACTCTGTGAAGTCTATGCGTGTACTCAGTGAAGTATATGCGTGTACTCAGTGAAGTCTATGCGTGTACTCAGTGAAGTCTATGCGTGTACTCAGTGAAGTCTATGCGTGTACTCAGTGAAGTCTATGCGTGTATGTTTTTCTTTGACATCAGCGTTCATTCTCAAACTCCCGCTGGATCTCCCTTGTAGAAGGACAATGATCCTTCTAGATTTCCAGCAGGATGTAGTCCAGAGAATGGAAATGCGTTGTTCGCAGTTTTATTTGCGCAAATGGTCCGATACATCCGTCTTCGGCGGGATGCGTATATGAATAAATCATGTTTCACCATTTTGTATGCAAACATCCTATCATATTAGAGATTTCCACTATTTGATAGTATCAACGCTGACCACTTAAGACTACCACATCTCATGTGACGACGCGGCTTTAATGCGGCAACCGACTAGAGGATGTTTTAACCAATAATTTCTTTAATTGTATTAATAATTTTATTATAAGTTATGAGAAAAGGAGGTTTGGAGAACATAGACATAACAGGCAAGATTGAGAGCAACAGAGACAGAGGGCAACAACGTGAGAAAATATTAGACAGTTTGACAAACTAGCACGGCAGGGAAACAACAACGATCCTGATACATAATACTGGAGAGAGAGACAAAGAGAGAGAGAGAGTGAGAGAGAAAGAGAGAGAGAGAGAGCTGTGGAAAGCCATGATCATATACGCCAGCCGGCATGACATCTGATGGTGAATTTAATCATCACAAAAGAAGCAGAAAAAAATGGAGGTAGTGATTCAACGACCAACAACCTCCAAGGTATATTTAATATTAAAGTCTTGATGAGTAGACAAGTTAAACTGCGTACGAGAAGAAGAAGAAGACGAAGATGGTATTAAAATGTAAAATCAAGAAGAACTCAAGAAGCAGGCCTCATTAATATCGTTGATAAAACAACTAACACAGCTCACCTTAGGGTTCGAACCTCCGTCTGTTACAAATCCGATAACTGGAATGATAACCATGCTAGTAAGGCCGCAGAAAACACCGTTCAGAGACACGAACGATAATGGAACTCCAAGATATTGCAGGCTGCCAAGAACACATATAATTTCATATAGAAATTAATCATTGAGGAACGCTATGAATAAATATTATAGACCTTATCATCTAATATTTGTATAGGGTGAAACTTTGTTGTAGAGACGTTATTTCTAACTTATTGTGGATAGTATAGGTCAAGTTAAAGATAAATTGTGTTATGAACGAGTCACAGCACAGGGTCTCCTATAGGTGCTCAGTTATCCAGTCAGAGTTGACCAGAAATAGTCTCATTACCTACCGTAGGCCACCCCACTTGTTCAGTATCTACGGCGCTATTCCTCGACATTTCCCTATATTGAAACCTGGTACCCTAATTCTCCGTGGCTGGGTTAACCACGAATAATGCGCACATTTGAAACTCCGGTCTGTTGGTTAGCGAGCGAATGATTCAATATTGCACTGCTGCGGTTCCGATGCATAGTGTTGCTGTTGGTATATTATAACCAGAACATTGAGTTCAGCCTAGCAGGTTTGTGGATTAATTTCCAACTCACCAATTTGGGATTGTAAAATCTACTCTCATTGTCCAACCCTCACTCATTAATGAGGAAGGAGAGTGTATGTAGGAAGACGATGAAGTCACATATCAAGAAAAGAAGAGCTAGACAAAACATCATAATGAACATAACATGACAGAACATGCCTAACACTGCCTAAATCGACAGCGACATGTCAAGACACTTCGTCTCAGGACAGTACACAGCAGATTGAACAAACACAAGCGCAGGATGCGACTATGTGCCTCACCACTGTGCACTTGTGGAACAGACCTCTAACAGTGGCGTAGCGTTGAGACGCTTTTATCAAGAAAAAAAGACCACTTTCTTTAGAGTGGAGACACCGAGTGACCTTTTTTGTAGGTAGATGGCTTGCCCCCTTTTCCCCACCAAAAAGATACATTTAAGTCCCATATATAAAATATTCACTAGTTAAAAAAATATACATTATATAATTTTGTAATGCAGCTGCAGGTGCCTGTTCTTCTTTTCTGCTAAAATGTTCAGTACCCTGCCTCGTAGATAAGGTTAGAGTGTTAAAGTATTCAGTACCCTGCCTCGTAGATAAGAATAGAGTGTTAAAATGTTCAGTACCCTGACTCATAGATAAGGTTAGAGGGTTAAAGTATTCAGTACCCTGCCTCGTAGATAAGAATAGAGTGTTAAAATGTTCAGTACCCTGACTCGTAGATAACGTTAGAGGGTTAAAGTGTTCAGTACCCTGACTCGTAGATAAGGTTCGAGGGTTAAAGTGTTCAGCACCCTGACTCGTAGATAAGGTTAGAGTGTTAAAGTGTTCAGCACCCTGACTCGTAGATAAGGTTCGAGGGTTAAAGTGTTCAGTACCCTGACTCGTAGATAAGGTTCGAGGGTTAAAGTGTTCAGTACCCTGACTCGTAGATAAGGTTCGAGGGTTAAAGTGTTCAGCACCCTGACTCGTAGATAAGGTTAGAGGGTTAAAGTGTATAAACTCCACACCTTCACAAATCTAACATGATTTTTTAGCACTAGGAACTTAAAAACCCCAACATTAGCGATTTTTCAAAAAAGGTTTTCAAAATTCCTCTCAAACAGTGGGATGTACACACCATAAGGGATGCCATTATTGTTAAGTAAAAACTCCCTCCTTTAGGCAAACATGTCTACAGTGATTTTAGTACCATCTCCCTTAAATGTTGATTCTGAAAATCGAATTTCGTTATATCAGAGCATTACAATCGCACCTGTTAGTTTATTTTGTTATATCATAGCGTTAAAGGAGGGCGTGTAATGATAGATAAAAGAGGCATGTATAATGATGGATAAAGGAGGGATGTATAATGATGGATAAAGGAGGGATGTATAATGATGGATAAAGGAGGCATGTATAATGATGGATAAAGGAGGGATGTATAATGATGGATAAAGGAGGCATGTATAATGATGGATAAAGGAGGGATGTATAATGATGGATAAAGGAGGCATGTATAAT
This sequence comes from Meghimatium bilineatum, assembly GCA_034231615.1. Taxonomy (NCBI): domain Eukaryota; kingdom Metazoa; phylum Mollusca; class Gastropoda; order Stylommatophora; family Philomycidae; genus Meghimatium; species Meghimatium bilineatum. The sequence goes on along the minus strand of CM067308.1, from coordinate 4,980,671 downwards.
GATGGATAAAGGAGGGATGTATAATGATGGATAAAGGAGGCATGTATAATGATGGATAAAGGAGGGATGTATAATGATGGATAAAGGAGGGATGTATAATGATGGATAAAGGAGGGATGTATAATGATGGATACAGGAGGGATGTATAATGATGGATAAAGGAGGAGTGTGTAATAATTGATCGCAGAAGAAGAAAAATTAGCTAAACTTACATTAGAATTTCATAAATCTGTTCAAATGTCAGGCACATCTCCATACCACACACCACCATCACTAACAACACCTGCTTGCAAAACCCAACAGCTTTCTGTTGTTGTTGCTGCTGCTGTGGAAGGCTGGAATGCTGTAGATCTTCATGTCTTTGCATGGCAATGGAAACTTGCATAGATTCACTCATTGAAGCAGCTGCAGCCATTGCTATGTTTTAAAGGTAGCTCCAACTGACAACTGTAAAGGGAAAACGTACTTTTACAATAAGCCTCTCTCTTTCTCTCTCTCTCTCTCTCTCTCTCTCTCTCTCTCTCTCTCTCTATATATATATATATATATATATATATATATATATATATATATATATATATATATATATATATATATATATATATATATATATATCTTTGTCTCTCTCACAAATTTATCCGCCAATAAACCCATAACTTGTCAGATCGCATGAGTACTACATCATATTCGTCGACACAGAGTGTTACAAAAGCGATTTCTGTACTCAGCGATTTCTGTACTCAGAGATTTCTGTACTCAGCGATCTCTGTACTCAGCGATTTCTGTACTCAGCGATTTCTGTACTCAGCGATTTCTGTACTCAGAGATTTCTGTACTCAGCGATTTCTGTACTCAGAGATTTCTGTACTCAGCGATTTCTGTACTCAGCGATTTCTGTACTCAGCGATTTCTGTACTCAGCGATTTCTGTACTCAGCGATCTCTGTACTCAGCGATTTCTGTACTCAGCGATTTCTGTACTCAGAGATTTCTGTACTCAGCGATCTCTGTACTCAGCGATTTCTGTACTCAGCGATTTCTGTACTCAGCGATTTCTGTACTCAGAGATTTCTGTACTCAGAGATTTCTGTACTCAGCGATTTCTGTACTCAGCAATTTCTGTACTCAGGGATTTCTGTACTCAGCGATTACTGTACTCAGCGATTTCTGTACTCAGCGATTTCTGTACTCAGCGATTACTGTACTCAGCGATTTGTATACTCAGTGATTTCTGTACTCAGTGATTTCTGTACTCAGCGATTACTGTACTCAGCGATTTCTGTACTCAGAGATTTCTGTACTCAGCGATTTCTGTACTCAGCGATTTCTGTACTCAGCGATTTCTGTACTCAGGGATTTCTGTACTCAGAGATGTCTGTACTAAGCGATTTCTGTACTCAGCGATTTCTGTACTCAGGGATTTCTGTACTCAGGGATTTCTATACTCAGTGATTTCTGTACTCAGCTATTTCTGTACTCAGCTATTTCTGTACTCAATAATTTCTGTTCTCATCACTGCTGATGAGTGTGGAATAATCTTGACCTGTCCAGTCTTTGATATTTTTTGCCCATGATTTTCTTTCCTCCTCTGCTTTTGCACTCTTCAAATGTACTCTGAAATATTGTTCCTGACAGATACTCATTTCGACATACGTGACCAAAAACTTGTTGATTATATAACGTCTAATTTTCAACAAAACCCGCTTCCATGATTACGTGTTTCCATATACATCATTGTCACCTTGAACTTCGTATTGTTTACATGTCAATAGTGTATCTAGCGCCTCTGTGGTGTTAACATTGTTTTTACAGCATTCATTGTTTGTCACTGTTTGTTTTATATATTCTTGAGAAAGACCTGACCGTTCGAAACGTTGAAAATGTCTTGTATATTGTAATTTGTATGTTTTCTTGTTTACGCCGCATAGCCCCTTAGTTTTAGTGATAGTCAGTTGTGTTCAAGTGAAACTTTCAAGATCCTGTGTTCTACGTAAGTACTATTGCTGTTACGTTTCACTGCAGTGCTACCTTATATTGATTGCTTTCAACATAACGGTTTGCAAAAACATACTTTCAATAATATAGTTTGTAGGAATGTACTTTCAGTAATATAGTTTGTAGGAATGTACTTTCAGTAATATAGTTTGTAGGAATGTACTTTCAATAAATTATGAAAAAGGATGAAATGGTTTTTTTGTGTGGATGGCATATAGTTCTCTCTCTCTCTCTCTCTCTCTCTGTGACGTATCCTTTACAGAATGTTGTCCTCACTGCCACTCTGTAAGCCTTTCCGTTCTGTGGAAGCTGTCCAGTTTCTTCTAGTGTGATGTTCAGAAGGTTGATCATCATGGCCTAACTGACATTTTATAAGTGTCGGTAGTTTGCCATTGATTATGTACTTCACAGGGAGCCTCAATGGAAATAAATATCGATTTTTTCCGTTGTTTTCCCCCCAAACTCAAACACCTAATCTTTGTTAAAACAAGGCAATGTTCCTACTAGATTTCTCAAACTCCCACACCGAATCTTTCTTAAAACAAGGCAATGTTCCTACTAGATATCTCAAACTCCCACACCGAATCTTTCTTAAAACAAGGCAATGTTCCTACTAGATTTCCAGCAGGACGTAGTCCAGAGAATGGAGATGCGTCGTGGCGCCATTTCATGTGCGCTAAGACCCCACACATCCGACTTCGATGTTATATATTATAAAGGCGGATTCTCAGCAGTACTGTAAAATATAGTATCGATTGTCTTGTTCTGCTTTCATTCTCAGACTCCTGCATTTCAGCAGAATGTAGTCCGGAAAACGAAAAAGGAGACAATCGATATTATTATAAATATCGATTGTAAAGAATTAGCCTACCTTCGAACACAACGAATTGGAAAAATTGCAATTTACATTCAAAAAACGAAAATAACTTACTTTCAAAAAGAACGAGAGCTACCGGTATGTACTGCGATGTTCTCGTATGTAAAGAGCATTTACATTCCAGGTTGTGATGTAGCAAGCATATCAACTGGAGGTTAAGGCTGACCGGTCTGGGGGCTATTATGGGCTGAATATAATGTGTTATGTCCATTTGGAACATATAAGTGGATAAAATCCTGACCTACTCTATACATGCCTGTGTGCGTCACTACCTTAGGCCAATCCGATTATTAATGCATTTGTATTGGAATGGCGAAAGCGTAAATAGGAGAGGATAAATAATAACGAATGAAAAGTATGGAAATAGTCGGAGTGGCCTAAGGTAGTGACACTCCACACAGGTTTGTATAGAGTAGGTCATGGATGAAATTGACTTCACAATCTATGGTCTACTTGTCGCACAGGCGTAAACCACGACCTGACTTCAGTCAACAACTGTGTACAGAAAGTAAACACGACATGAAAGGCTGACTTTTGTATATTATTTCAGTGCATTTCGTTGATCTGCGGTGCCTATTTTAGCATGCGAATCCAAGCATATAAATAGTGGCCAACGAAAACACGACAATAATCAAAAACGTAACGAATTAAGGCTTGTTTACTTTCTGTACAGAGGTGTTTACTATGCGGCGGTCTCGGTGTACATTATCATGGTCACAAGTGACAACCAATGAAATTTTCGTGAGAGGGTGACCAATTACATGAACTGTTTTAAAGTGTAATTAATTCGAGACAACATTTCTGACATCATACAAAATTAAACTGTTCCAAGTAAGACATAGATGTAAAAAAAAAAATAACCCCCACAAGACTGACCTAAACTTCCACCTTGATTCGTGATTAGAAGCAAGCATCATGGCATACGGGACATTCCTGTAAGTGTTCCGATCTCCGGTTCAGCATCCATCCAGGTGTTGGCAAAAGTCTCAGTCAGATATCGATTAACGGATCTGATTTTTCCCAAAGGATATACTTTTACTTCCCCCCCCCTCCCCTGATCCTCGGCCATACCCCCAGTTCTGTCATTTCTTATATGCGCACGTTATCCACTCCAATCCCATTTGTGTCATTCATTGTATGTGTGTGTCATCGCCTCGATCGTCTGTCTCTTTACTCAGTAGTAAATTCATAATTCCCCTTATTACCTCTGCCCTGTCTCGTCTGAGTAATGTGTTATTACCAACAGTGTTCCCACCAATGAGTGATATTTATTGTTCCTACTAGAGCATGGAAATTTCTAGGCACAATATTCCCGTAGGTTGCCGTTACTTTCGGGAAGAAACAGCCGTTGATCGAGCACCGTAACGAGAACACATTCGTTAGACATTATAAACACATTGAATATTCCAGAGTGTTGGTTACTAAACACAATAACAAAAAGAAAACTACGCCTGTTTGGTCATATAAAGAGACACATCTATTTAGAGAGACAAATAATGGAGGGAAGAGTAACTGGGAAGAGGATAAGGGAAAGACAAGAAGACGATGGACTGACGACATTAAAGATAACATGAATACATCGCTAGAAAATGCAAGCCACATCGTCCAAGACAGAGAGAGGTTCAGAGAGTTCATTGGGAAGACAACGTTCTGGAAGCAATACGTCACATGACTAGAGCATGACCAGGGCAGTATATCTGGGTAATACTTTGGACAAGCGGTTGTTCAGTAATATGACCAAGTCTCAACATGCATCTAGTTTCTTTCTATCGTAAGCAGTAGCGTGCTTTGAGAGTCTAAGTCTTGGGGAACAGAAAGGATTCCTTTGACGGTCTTTCATTGCCAAATATTGCAACTGGGAATGCTCTGCAGGCGCTTCGGACAGTTAGTTGTGTAATTTTACCATACTGATGTAGTAGTATCCATATTCACACATTCCATGTAGGCCTTTTTTGGTTGTTCGCCATGAAGGTTTTTCGTCACCGTTCTTCAGTGTTACTGCACTGTGTCCTACATTTGAATAACACAGCAGATGTTACACACTAAGGTCAGAATTATGCAGTCATACAATCTCAACTTAACCAGTGGAACAAATCGGTTACCCGTGTGCATGTGAATTTAATAAGTGCAGGTAACATACATAGAACAAATGTAATCAAGAAAACACAGTTGGCAGTATTTATCTTTCTTCTACGACGTTCATTCTCAAACTCCAGCAGATTAGTGGGATGTAGTTCGGAGAACGGAATGCGTTATGGTTTAAAGATTGGCAGTGATGTCTACGTCTTTCTACCTGACGAAACAGACTTTAGTATAGCTTCTGGGTCAGTTTGACTAACTATGGGATATGACAGCCAACCCCAGACACAAAACGCTGTGGTTTAGTCATTAATCGCCTCTTACGACGTGCATGCAGGTAACAGTGTCATCTTTGCTTCCCTTTCGACTCGTCGACTCACGGGCGAGTAGCATATCCCATTCTGTGTGTAACGATCAGCCCAGCATTTCTTTTAGCTGTAGTGAATTTATTTGTAATGCAATTTGTACGTTGAATAGGCTGCCATTAATTTATTAAAAGAACAGATGTAGAAAAGTCTGCCAGGAAAATTGAACCTGGTATCTTAGCTGCCCGAGAAGAGACCTTCATCACTTACCAAAACTTCTGCAGATAGCATTGATGTAACTCCTCCTGTAATCACCATTGGATATGTCCACTTTCTGATGATAGTAATATGGCTATCTCAAGTACCCAGATGGCCAACTCTTATTCAAGTATATATAGATGGATACATGTTCTAAGATTGATGTCATACATGTATATCGTGCGTGTAGGTTTAGACAAACATGATCGTCAAGCCTCCTGCAAGTTTCAATTATGTAAACTATATTACATGGTTCGTAACCATCAATAAATTAAATAAGGCGATCAGGAGGACAGGAGCAGGCGGAGTCTGGACGTCTACCTTGATTATGTTGTATATGGAGCTCCAGAAGCATGACAGAATGTAGGTTTTACATAAAATGCGGTCAAACACGGGCCACGGTAACGGTGTGCTAATTAGGAGGTGTGTTGAAAAGGGAATATGAGACTATCATCTAGTGTGTATTATAATATGAAATGATTACATCTACAGTGCGTGATATTTGAACATTGTGTACGATTAACCTTCACTACCATGTGTTAGTTTGATAATGTGTGTGTGTGCGGGGGGGGGGGGGGGGGGGCTTCCTTTAAAATAAAGATCAACTATTTCTCTGTCTTCAATAGTCTCGATCAAAGCAAATAATTTCATCCGGTTCTTCTTTGCTAGCAATTTTTTTATTCGACCTATTCTAGATCAGGCAAATGTTCATTTGGCTATTGACTTTGGCATTCATCAACATTTATGTGATTTTCTTTACATACAGGGTCAAATCTCATATCCAATCCAGCCTTTAAATCTCATATCCTGTCCAGCCTTCAAATTTCATATCCTATCCAGCCTTCAAATCTAGCATAAGGGTTTGTCCATAAATCTGATATCATGTCCAGCCTTCAAATCTTGCATAAGGGTGTGTCCACAAATTACCTAAAGAAATTTATAATCCCCTCTATTGACAGTTCAAACTGTAAATAATTTAGGACCATCGCACACCCCGCTCCCCTTGCATGTCTTCCGTATAATTTATTATAAATAAAATTCAAATAAAAAATACAATTGGTTTATAACAATTCTCCTCCTCCCCAAAAAATCCCCACATCCCTCCCAGTTTCAATAACTATTAAAGTTTTGTCATCCCCCCCCCTCAATAATTATTGATATAATTTATGGATAGTCCGTAATAATAGCTACCATCACAGGTTATGATGTGAACAGTTTTAGACTTGTGTTCTGCATTTCTCTGATGACTGCGGGGATGAATGAAAAGCCCAGTCCTGTCGTGAAAAGCCCCGTCATATTTGGGACACGAAATATCAGAATTGGACGTTTGTTGTTCCAGGAGTAACTGTTCTCAGTGGAATTGAGATTTGATGCTCCTCGGAAATGCAATAACCGTGTGAGTTGATGTTGCTGCGCCACGTTGGGCTAATCTGAGCACGACTCCCCGGATATGGCGACAATGTTGAAGTTCTCTCGAGACACTTTGAGAGAGTCATTAAAGCGCGGCTTCCGTCCACCTTCCAGTCGTTTTTCCACGAGGAGTTCAACATATATCGGTTATTTTGTCAGGCATGAGCACATTTCCGACCTATCTCAGTTGGGCCTTCTTCAACATTGTATGAATGTTGGTTCTTGTGAGAACTTCTTCAACATTGTATGAATGTTTGGGATGTTGGTTCTTGTGAGAACTTCTTCAACATTGTATGAATGTTTGGGATGTTGGTTCTTGTGAGACCTTCTTCAACATTGTATGAATGTTTGGGATGTTGGTTCTTGTGAGACCTTCTTCAACATTGTATGAATGTTTGGTTCTTGTGAGAACTTCTTCAACATTGTATGAATGTTTGGGATGTTGGTTCTTGTGAGAACTTCTTCAACATTGTATGAATGTTTGGGATGTTGGTTCTTGTGAGAACTTCTTCAACATTGTATGAATGTTTGGGATGTTGGTTCTTGTGAGACCTTCTTCAACATTGTATGAATGTTTGGGATGTTGGTTCTTGTGAGAACTTCTTCAACATTGTATGAATGTTTGGGATGTTGGTTCTTGTGAGACCTTCTTCAACATTGTATGAATGTTTGGGATGTTGGTTCTTGTGAGAACTTCTTCAACATTGTATGAATGTTTGGGATGTTGGTTCTTGTGAGAACTTCTTCAACACTGTATGAATGTTTGGGATGTTGGTTCTTGTGAGAACCTCTTCAACGTTGTATGAATGTTTGGGATGTTGGTTCTTGTGAGAACTTCAACATTGTATGAATGCTTGCTCTAGTGAGAACGTCATAAACGATCCGGTACTTTATTATAAGAATTTTACAGGTACATTATGTGTATTGTTTAACACTCTGGCCTGTCTGTTGTCAGAAGCGTATAACAATGTCATTAACACAATTGAGTTTTAATTATATGGCGAGGCTGGTTTCCTTCAGTTTATACATATAGTGCAGTCTGCCAAATGCAAGTCGTCTTAGAGATTATGTTAACTTCAGCATCAACGTCATTAACGTTGTATTACCAAGTGAATGTGCTGACTGGTAGGAGGCAATTGTTACTAACATTAATAACTTGGTTGTGATACGGATGTGTCGGGCCATTAGTGCAAATAAAACGGCGACACAACGCATTTTCTGGATTGCATCCTGCTGAAAATATAATTCGAACATTGTCTTGCTATAAGACAGATCCAGTGGGAGTTTGAGAATGAACGCTGAAAAAGATACTGATTACTGGCTGAAATATTATCTCAGTTTTTCTTGGATATCCCTTAGCCATTGTCTTACTATCTGATGTCTCATTGTCTTGCACATAACGCTGTTATATATTTTTCTATTTTTCAGATTCATCATTTGTCTAAGACCAGCCATAAGCACATCTAAGATACCAAGTGTGTGGCTACATTAAGAGTCAGGAACCAAGACACAGATACAAGACACAGTTAGATCAAGACACAGTTAGATCAAGATACAAGACACAGTTACATCAGGATACAAGACAGTTACATCAAGATACAAGACACAGTTACATCAAGATACAAGACACAGTTACATGAAGATACAAGACACAGTTACATCAAGATACAAGACACAGTTACATGAAGATACAAGACACAGTTACATGAAGATACAAGACACAGTTACATCAAGATACAAGACACAGTTACATCAAGATACAAGACAGTTACATCAAGATACAAGACACAGTTACATCAAGATACAAGACAGTTACATCAAGATCCAAGACAGTCACATCAAGATACAAGACACAGTTACATCAAGATACAAGACACAGTCACATCAAGATACAAGACACAGTCACATCAAGATACAAGACACAGTTACATCAAGATACAAGACACAGTTACATCAAGATACAAGACACAGTTACATCAAGATACAAGACAGTTACATCAATATACAAGACAGTTACATCAAGATACAAGACACAGTTACATCAAGATACAAGACACAGTTACATCAAGATACAAGACAGTTACATCAAGATACAAGACACAGTCACATCAAGATACAAGACACAGTTACATCAAGATACAAGACAGTTACATCAAGATACAAGACACAGTCACATCAAGATACAAGAACTAAGACTCAGTAACAAAAAGAGACTAGACCAAGACAGTAGCATGAAGAGATAAGAACCAAGACAACAATCACATAAAGAGACACGAACCAAGACACAGTAAAATCAAAAGATAAGAACCAAGACACAGTAAAATCAAAAGATAAGAACCACGACACAGTAACATCAAAAGATAAAAACCAAGATACAATCACATGAAGAGACAATAACCAAGACAAGGTCACATCAAGAGACAAAAACCAAGACACAATCACATCAAGAGACAAAAACCAAGACACAATCACATCAAGAGACAAAAACCAAGACACAATCACATCAAGAGACAAAAACCAAGACACAATCACATAAAGAGACAAAAATCAAGACATAATCACATCAAGAGACAAAAACCAAGACACAATCACATCAAGAGAGAAAAACCAAGACACAATCACATCAAGAGACAAAAACCAAGACACAGTCACATCAAGAGACAAAAACCAAGACACAATCACATCAAGAGACAAAAACCAAGACACAGTCACGTAAAGACACCTGCACATGAATACAAGACAAAGTCACACCAAAAGATAACCATACAAAGCCACGCAAAAGCAGTTACAACCAGCCACACACATACATCAGACACAACCACATTAACACTGACACACTAAGACAAACAACAAAAACATGGAGATGAGAAACATGGCGTATTTAATGTTAGATACAATACATTTTATGAGCGGGTAACATGGACATTTGATGAATCGTCTTGACACAACAAATGAGATGTCCATCTGCCATTATCAAGACAACACAAGTAATCAAATACAACTGAACGGTGCTATATATTGTAAGATACGAGAACACACATGAGAGAAGTCAACAAAGACATATTGTTTCTGTACACAACCTAAATATCTCCCTACGGATATTATAGTTATTCTTCTTCTGATAAACAAACAACAGCAGCCACACTTGGGTAGGTTACTAATTATAGATTAGTACACTTTCCTCAAGTTAACTTCATCGTGAACACTTTCCTGAAGTGGACACTTTAATAAAGATAACAAAAAAGAACAACAGCCAAACTTGGGTAGGTATTTAGCCTTATATGTACTAAACTTGTAACCATATCTACTAAGGGACTGCCCATATATTATGTCAACATTTACGGCGAGGGGTCTGATAAGGTTTGACAGTTGTTCACTGACGTTGTTGACAGGGGTTGACATCGATAATTTTTTATATACCAATTAAATTGTTTAAATTAGATAATTTGTGTCTATACATCGGAAAAACAAATCATGCAGTTTGTTTTCCTATTTTTGTTTGGAAATTATTGTTTAGAAGTGGGGGGAGGGGGAGGTGTTTTGTACGATTTTGGGTACATAATAAAAGGGAGTAGGGGTTCTCTGAATTATAGAGAAAGGTGAGGGGATGTGTAAAAAAGGTGGCAAAGAAAAAAAAACACTTTCATTTACTGCATGTTTTCATGTGAAGGAGTGCATGGAAGATTTTTATGGGCCGTGGAAATAAAGTTTGCTTTGCCATAGCAGACGTCGCGACATGTACAAGAAGGATTTTGATTGTAACTGCGAAAGAAAAAAATCATGTCCCAGCCGTGAATTGAACTAAGGTCCTCAAGGGCGTTCTAACCACATGGCCATTCGCTCCATGATTGACGTAATTTATGAAGATCCACTTAAAATATCTAATGATCAGCCATTTGTTCAAGGATACCTTTGTTAGTGGCATCAATTACATGCATTTAGATAAAGAGATAATAACTAAAGAACAAGGAATCATGTCTTAACATGAACCAGTGAAAGTAGTCCCTTCAAATTTCCAGAAGGCCTGGTACCCATTTCATTAGACATGGTTACCCTAGACGCCATTCGTGGTGTAAACATTTGTGTAGTTGAAAATGGACGATTGAACCTGAAACACTCGATTACAAAGCAAGTGCGCTAACCACTGAGCCGTCTCAGCTATAGGGTGCAGCAAGAAGAGGATGTACCAGTTTATGTGTTGGAAGGATAATAATTCTGGACTGGCAAATGAAATCAAAGAAATATAAACACATGGACATCTAGATATACAAAAAGATATGTAACGGGCTTGTAAAACGTCACAGAAATAGTCGGTTTTTATTTCTTTTTAAAATAGCCGGGATTTCACACAGAAAATTTCTATGTCCTGCATCCATAATAGTCATGCGTACCAATCTTGCATAAAAGTCGTTCATCTTGGCTAATGCGACTGATCTATTATCACTTTGCATACACTTTTTATCGCCATCGAATGAAAAGAAGGGTAACAAAAGCGGACAGCCAAGATAAGCGATGCTGCATTAGATCAGCGAACAGAACTATCCCGGAGAAACACTTATTTTCTAGCTATACTAATGACAACTGAGTCAACACGAGAAATTCTGAGGAAACACCACCTTAAGTACGACACATGATAAAACCTAGTATCTAGAAGTCTGTGCTATACACCAGCTCTGGTCGTGTGAAAGCTTATTTTAAAATCCATGTTCTGGTCCCCCCCCTCCCCCTCCTGGATAGATGAATGTTCTAGGGGGATGAACCTCATTACCAGATCTACAAATCAACATTCATTACCAGATCTACAAATCAACATTCATGAATTCATTACCAGATCTACAAATCAACATTCATGAATTCATTACCAGATCTGCAAATCAACATTCATGAATTCATTACCAGATCTGCAAATCAACATTCATGAATTCATTACCAGATCTGCAAATCAACATTCATGAATTCATTACCAGATCTACAAATCAACATTCATTACCAGATCTACAAATCAACATTCATTACCAGATCTACAAATCAACATTCATGAATTCATTACCAGATCTACAAATCAACATTCAAATGTGTTGGGATGTCCCGGTTACACCATCTTCTAAAGTAACTCATTAAAACAATAAATATGTTGGATAACTGTCCTGAGCAATATTACAGATTGTCTGACTCGTAGATTCGTTCTGTAACTGCCATTTCCCAGATATGACGAGAACGTAACAACACGAACAAAACCACTTAAGTGGAATCCCTCTATAGCGAATCCTTATATAACACATTTTCTTATGTAACAACAATTTTCACAATCCATAACTATATTTATTATTTGTACTGTATATAACGAGTTTCTGTTATTACATACATATTTCATCAGTTCGAAATTTTGGATTTTACTGTACTAAAATGCTAGCTAGTTTCACAACTACGGTCAAACGTTCGTTTAGTGAGCAATCAATAGTTTCCAGATTTCATTCCACCCTCTTTCTTCGTACAATCCATTAATTAACAATAGTTTTTAAAAGCCAATAAAGCTAACATAATTTTCTGGTTGTATTATAAACATTCACTTCAGTTTATAACAATAATCATTATCAAGAGTCGCCTCCGCAACAAAGGTTGGCTGCAGCAGACCCCCAACATCCCTGTCTCTTGTTTTGGTGGTGCACTCTGCTAGATTGTAACATGTCCATCTTGTGATGTTACTCTTCCACTTGTATCTCTGCCTACCTCTTGCTCGCTTCCCTTTGACTTTACCCTCAAGTAAGGTCTTCAATAAAGTGTCATGTCTTTTAATGTGTCCAAAATATTTTATTTGCCTGATCTTTATTTCTTTAATATAAATTTTATTAATGATTATAACAATAATAAGATTTATAACCTTTTCACAGTGGAAACTTTCCTAAAGTTAATTCTATCATGGACACTTTCCTAAAGTTAACTCTATCATGGACACTTTCCTAAAGTTAATTCTATCATGGACACTTTCCTAAAGTTAACTATATCATGGACACTTTCCTAAAGTTAACTATATCATGGACACTTTCCTAAAGTTAACTATATCATGGACACTTTCCTAAAGTTAACTATATCATGGACACTTTCCTAAAGTTAACTCTATCATGGACACTTTCCTAAAGTTAACTATATCATGGACACTTTCCTAAAGTTAACTCTATCATGGACACTTTCCTAAAGTTAACTCTATCATGGACACTTTCCTAAAGTTAACTCTATCATGGACACTTTCCTAAAGTTAACTCTATCATGGACACTTTCCTAAAGTTAACTCTATCATGGACACTTTCCTAAAGTTAACTCTATCATGGACACTTTCCTAAAGTTAACTATATCATGGACACTTTTCTGGAATTAACAACTTCACAGTTAAATTGTTGGAATTTTATCAAGACAATTTTTATACATTTTAAGAGAGAGTATGTGTGTGTGTGGGGGGGGGGTGTCCCCTGAATTATCTTTATTTTTGACATAATTAAGCAGAAGTGTGGGCGTGTCCCTTGGTTAATGACAAGTCTGGATGACATTATTTATGGACAGTCCCTTATATCATTCTGCGTGCCTGTATGATCACCTCCAGAATTGGTTCATTAATATATCAGTGTGTTATTTGGGCTTGAAGGAAATGCAAAGAATAGAAACATTGTTTCTTGCCATGCATGTCATATGAAGCGACTAAGGTTTGGAGTTAGTTGCCCCAGCTGATAAATAATCAAATTGACCCAGAAACCATGCTGAATTCCCATGTGTCAGGTTGAAAGGTGCAGATATGACAGCTTAGCTGTAAACCATGACACAATGTATTCTGTTCTCTGGATCACAGCCTGCTAGTCTGCAGGAATTTGAGAATGAAAGGAGAGGATTAATAAAACTACAAGTACTGTTTAAAGACAGCACAGTTTACTGTAGAACATTGCTTCACAAGGAGTAAACTGACTCACGGGGAAACAGAAGACGTAGGAGAAGTAAACTGACTCACAGGAAACATATACAAAGACATGATATTAAATACGTACTATCTATTGTATTGTGTGGTTTTGTCATTAAGCGTTGCAGGATTAATGCACATCGATTTTCGGGTTATGGCTTGTTTGGTCACTTGATATGCAGTAATAAAACGGTGACACACCACTTTTATGTTCTCTATACTACATACTGTGGTGAAAAGAAAAACCACCACAGTCAAAAAATGCTGGGTTGATAGCTACGTCCTGAATAGGATATTCTACCAATCAATACTTACATCCTGCTTGAAATAAGGTAGAATTATTGTTCTGCTACAGCAGAGATCTGGTGGGAGTTTGAGAACGAAAGCGTACACAAAAATATTCAGCAATCCTTGATATAACTTTCATCATAATTTTCAGATAAAAGTCTATCCTAGCACAGTAGATGTTCATTACAGAATCTACCACACAATCAGTGCAAAGTTGACCAATAAAAATACTACAGGGATGGCTCTATGATCTGAATGAAAATTTCAATGTAAATAATCATTTGCAAAAACAGAGAAGATATTTCTAATCATTGATCTGTGATTGATGTATTGAATGGTGATCATTTATAGATATATCCCCCGGGAAAAGTCATGTGCTGGGTGGCACAGCACATCTCAGTTTTCTAGACTATATTCTGCTGGAAATCAAGTCAGAACATTGTCATGTTACAAGAGAGATTCTTCAACAAGAAATCTGAGAACAACTGTGAAAATAGTAATAATAATAATGTATATGCTATATAAAGTTTTTTCCTGCCTTTTTTAATGTGTTTTACAAAAAATGACTATATAGACCTTTTGTGCATGTTTTCATCTATACTTGTTGATATGTACACTTATATGCACCTTACATCACAACATCTTGACTGATGTATCACATGAACACCTTACATCACAACAAGTTGACAGTTACTCATACACATACCTTACATTATAAAAGGTTGACATGCGCAGTTATGCACACCTTACACCAAAATTTTTGAGACTAACGGGATTTGAAACAGTCCGTTCAACGGACGGACTGGTTCAATTCCCGTTAGTCTCAAAAATTTTTTAAATTGTCCTCTGGCTTCCTACTTATATTTACTTGTATAAACACCCTACACCACAACAGATTTGACAAGTGCTCATATGTACACCTTACATCTCCCATTGCTTTGTAATCATAAAACAGTGTGCAAAACTTATAACATACACCAGCATATGTCTACACACAACATTAACTGTATGAGCATCGACAGTAAGACATAGATGTCACCTGCCAGTAAATCATGAGATTACTAAGATGACATTTCTATACAAATCAACATCAGAAATTACAACTGTAAATATGTGACTGTCAGCTAATAAAAAACATTCCTGGCCACAATTCTCATCAACATCCACCATTGCATCCAACATACAACATCCAACATTGCATCCAACATACAACATCCAACATTGCATCCAACATACAACATCCAACATTGCATCCAACATACAACATCCAACATTGCATCCAACATACAACATCCAACATTGCATCCAACATACAACATCCAACATTGCATCCAACATACAACATCCAAAACTTCATCATAATCTGGATATGAGAATGCCGTTTCAAATTGATCAGATCAAATGTTTACCAAAAAAAATCATGCATGTATGAAATAATTTATTACAAAAACATAAATAACCAGACTAGGATGATAACATTCTAAGAATGATAACCAGACTAGGATGATGACATTCTAAGAATGATAACCAGACTAGGATGATGACATTCTAAGAATGATAACCAGACTAGGATGATAACATTCTAAGAATGGTAACCAGACTAGGATGATAACATTCTAAGAATAACCAGACTAGGATGATAACATTCTAAGAATGATAACCAGACTAGGATGATGACATTCTAAGAATGATAACCAGACTAGGATGATAACATTCTAAGAATGATAACCAGACTAGGATGATAACATTCTAAGAATGATAACCAGACTAGGACGATAACATTCTAAGAATGATAACCAGACTAGGATGATAATATTCTAAGAATGACAACATTCTAAGAATGATAACCAGACTAGGATGATAACATTCTAAGAATGATAACCAGACTAGGATGATAAAATTCTAAGAATGATAACACTCACTCAGTGCTTACATACTATACATTTGTAAATATATTGTAAACCTATAAGTATAAAATGTTAAAATTTTGAAATAAAATTGTCAAATTGTTGTGACTCTCGTGGATATTGGACGGATAAAGTTGTTTTTTTTAGTGAATTGTGCACTGTAATATATGACTGATTCAGGGTATATCTGAAAGACAGTTTGGTTTAAAAAGCATATTTGAAAAAAAGTATATCTGGGAACCAGACTTGGTTGATAAGTATATTTCTGAAAGAAGAAAAAAGGACTTGGCTGAGAGCATATCTGAAGAAATATATCCTTGCTGATGTAGAGTATATACAATAGTCAAATCTGAATGAAGTGTAAATATCAATATCGGTCGAGCAAGGAAAAATTGAAACAAATGGACTAGTTTCTTTGCTGATACCTGGTCAGTACTACAAGTCTTGTCTAGATTCTAGTTCTTCAGTGTTCATTCTCAAACTCCCGCTGGTTCTCTCTTACAGCAGGGACAATGGTTCTACATGATTTCTAAAAGGATGTAGTCCAGAGAATGGAAATACATTATGTCACCGTTTTATTTGCGCCAATGGCTGGACACATCAGTCTTCTGCGGGGGTTCCAGATGACATTACAAGCAATTTGAATCCCTAGTGTTGTGCGTGTTGACATGCTTCAGGCTCCTACATTAACAGAATGAAACTATTCTTCACCTGTGTTAATTTCACACTATTGCAGATTAGTAGAACGTCATCCTGAGATTGTAATGCACTGTGTCAAGGTTTACAGAGTGGCTATGATAGCTGAGGTCAACATTCCTTCTAAATCACTTTGAACCTGTATGGCATGGGACAGCTAACTCCACCCTCAAACTTCCTGTCATCTCATAAGATTAGCATGACAGGCAACAGTGTTGTCAATCTTTTCTCCCCTTTCAGGTCTAGCAACACACATGGGATGAAACTATTTAAAGGTCTGACAAATTACACCCAAGATCAATAGTTCCATTCCTGTCAAAGATTGGAGTTAGGATTCACAAACTAGAGCTAATCAATGAAGACTATACACCATTTCCAATTAGGGCCCCAGAAACAGGCTGCATTACTGTTATCTAGCTCAGTGAGAAGAGGTTAACGGCATATGTTAAATCAAGGGTAGAATGTGGTTATAACAAATGATGGGTCCAGCTGAAAGATGAACAGATAATCTAGTGTCATTGGAAACCACAACATGAGCTAATACAATTCCTCTTTTTCTGCAATAAGGTTTTCCTGTTCTGTTGAAAAGTAAAGGTATGTCCAATGGCAGCAACCTACAGAAGGAGATGAAGATAACTCTTCATGCATTAAGCCGTAGCCAGTGGCGTAGCGATGGGGTGCGGACTGCCCCGGGCAGCATCATCGGGAGGGCGGCAAATTTATTTTCGCCCAGTCTTTCACAATCACTGGCATATTTTGTTAATGTCACAAGGGCGGAAAATTATGATTCCGCCCCGGGCGCCATTGACACACACTACGCCACTAGCCGTAGAAACTATTAGGTGGGATGGTCAGCTCCCTTCCTCGTTGTCTTTACCTCCCCTAACAAATTTTTTTTTTAGCTTTTGTCGCATGGTATGGTGCCAAAGACTGTTTCTTTTAGTTCTTTTGATTTCCATGTAATATTGTCTTAGTTCTGGTGGCCAGAATGTACAGTACTTTTGGATCAGCATGGTGGGACAGAACAATGACTTGATTGATCATACGTTGATGGTCTAAGTAGTGGTTTAAGTGACTTATCCGATGTAAAGAGCTAATAGGTTAAAACAAAAGCTTCTGTTTCCAAACACCTGAAAATGAATTTGGTCACACTAATAAAAAAATACATGCGACTAATAATAGACCACACAAGAAAATGTATAACTGAATATAGCTTCTTTCAGAATGATATTTATAAAAATACTTGCTGTCTATATTGTAGTTGCAAGGATAAGTTTCCATACATAATCAATTGATATTTTCAAGTTCTGGTTAGTATGGACAGGTAGAGATAACTGATGAACTGTACAACTTAGAACTCATGTGAAGTTACTTCCCTTTGTCTGCCACTTCCTGGCTCCAATAAGCCTGTAAATTTATAAACTCTAGCTTGCATATTATTTAGGTAAACCAATGTGGCACAGTGATTAGTGCATTGACCTTCGTATAATGGTCATTGTTGGCGTACCAATTTAGAGAGGAATTATTTTACACGTCAAACGTCTCTAGTGGTAAAACCATGTTGAGGATACTAGAAGGCACAGCTGACGAGAGTCGAGCAAGAGGTAGGCAGAGATAAAATTGTGAGGGAAACATCACATGATGGAAAGGATAGTCTGGCAGAGTTCACCCCAAGACAAGAGGCAAAGGTCTGTTGCAACCAACTTTCGTTGTGTAAACGGCACTTGATGACGAGTGGTGATTTAATCTCAAGCTATGAGCAATAGATAAAATGTGATCAAGTAAAGGTGACATCAAAAAGAGGACCATATCAGTTCTTGTGTCACTGGTCACAGCAACGTACAGCTTGACATTGAATGCCCCAAAGGTTTCAATAGCATAATTTAACCTTGACTCTTATACTTGCATGCTTTATGAAAAATAAAATATCAGAAGATAGATAAAAAACCCCAAGACTTTTCAATATTATATTCAATCAGTCATGATCAAAGAAACAAGACCATATCTCAAAACAAAGTAACATGTCCTCAAACACAAAAAAAGTACAAAGTCAAGATAAAGAAAATATATTTTGCGCAATCGCAACAAAAATATAAAATATGGCAACTTGTAATGCTGGCACTTGCTATCAATTGTTACAACATGTTCACAGAAATGTTTTCAAATACAACATTGTCAATGGATTTGTACAAATACATTTATAAAAATATACACATCTAAGAAATCATTCCACATAAAGTTATTCCACCTGATAATACATTTATTATTCTTTACTGTGCATAAATGCTACATAACGGTTATAAATATAATCATGATTACAATAACACAAACAATAATTACAATAACACAAATCATGATCGCAATAACACAAATCATGACTACAATAACATAAACCATGATGTACAATAGCACAAATCATGACTACAATAACATAAACCATGATGTACAATAGCACAAATCATGACTACAATAACATAAACCAGAATTTACAATAACACAGAACACAACTACAATAACACAATATATGGTTACAACAACATAACATGACAATGAATATCCCCCAACAAGATCAAACATACAGATAAACTGGCATACAGTCATGCATCATAAACAAACCACACTTCCAGACATCTATGTGCTACATTATTAGGTACAGCAGCAAATAAGATGTAATCATACAATCTTCGAATAATCTGGCAATAGCACTTGCCACCTTGATATTTTTGTCTATAAAATGTACATATCCACAACAATAAAACAATGAAATCCCTATCTAGAGCATGTCTACCTTTCAAATTTCTCTCAACTTGAAAAAAAATCTCCAATATTTATTCCATATTGTTTGTACTGTATATAATGAATATCTGTTATTACATACATATTTTGTCGGTTCTGACCACATTGTTGTTGTGGTATTCCACTGTAGTATTACTTATAATGTGGTCTTCCAAAACACAAAAATTCAATTTTTTAAATTTGTTTGGGGGGTGGTAAATAAAACTGGAACGGCTCTATTTTTTTTGGTTAGTAAAGCTCAAATTGTTTTCATCTTTTGTAGTAACTCAAATTGTTTTTATCTTTTGTAGTAAGCTAAACTAAAATTGTTCTGATCTTTTATGGTAAGCTAAACTCAAATTTCTTTCATTTTTTGTGGTAAATAAAACTCAAATATTAAGAACTTAATGTAATTGGTAAACAAAGTTCAAATTTTGATATGTACAATTGAGAAGAACTGACAGTATTTCATGGGCATCAAAAGCAACAATTGAATTAAATTTGAATATATTAGAAATGATGAAAGAATGATTGAAAAAGATTGAAAATGAGTTATTCTTTTTGTGTTAGACAAGTTTTGCTGTGACGGAGATAGAAAATACATAAGATTTCTGAGACAAGACACTTTGCTGTGAAATAGATTGAAAATGAGTTTTTTGTGTGTTAGACAAGCTTTGCTGTGAAATAGATTGTGTTCTCTGCAACATGACACATTGCTAAGAAAGCGATTGAAGATACCGGCAGATGAATGTTTGAGACAAGAAACTTTGCTGTGAGAGGGATCAAAAATAAATTAAAAGTTTTCATTTAGACAAGAAACTTTACTGAAAACAATACTAGCTAAAATTCCGCGAAGGTCTTTAATCTAGGGGTAGGCAAGATATATCCTGTGGTGAAAATCTGTCCTGACAAGCCATTTTTCTGGCCTCTAAGATTGATCTAAAACTACTTTGTTTTTGATCTTGTTATGTCACAAAAGACATATTACTTGGAACTACAGGTCATTT
Organism: Meghimatium bilineatum; assembly: GCA_034231615.1. Taxonomy (NCBI): domain Eukaryota; kingdom Metazoa; phylum Mollusca; class Gastropoda; order Stylommatophora; family Philomycidae; genus Meghimatium; species Meghimatium bilineatum. The sequence continues at coordinate 4,960,129 of CM067308.1, read as the reverse complement.
TAAACAACGTTTCTGGTCCAGTACCACAAAAGATAAGTTCAATCCACATCACTGACGTTATAAGGCCGCCCCCTCTGCTCTAACCATTTGACAGAGTCAGCACATTTACTCTTGGACTGCTCCACCAATCTAGTTTGATGTCCATGATACTGTTAACAAATCACACAAACAACAGTTAATGAATATCATAGTCTTTCAGCATTCTTACCTATTAGCAATTGTCAAATTATAAATAATGCAAATACTCTCATCATGTACGTGTTTTTGTGTTTTAGCGATTAGTTTTTTTTATTACTGTTTTTATTGTTTGTTTACTCTTTGTTTTGTATATTCTTGAAGAAGACCTAACGGTTGTAACGTTGAAAATGTCTTATATATTGTTATTTGTATGATTTCATGTATATATCTCAGTCCAATTGTTGGTGATAGCAAAACTACAAAAGCTTGTGTTCTATGTAAGTACTATATGAATATAAAGTACAGCTTATTTTGTTTTTTATACTTATCCATGTTTGAAACTTATGACTGATCTTGGAGCTACATTTATATTTCCATAAAAATAATTAAAACATTATATGACTCCCACGGTCATGATCGGTCATCTAGTCCGCACACAGGATACTGTTTATGGATGCTGTCAATCCACAGAAAGCTGGAGACAGCAGTCCATTATCTGAAGCACATTTCCAACACAAGTCACCATTAAACATAAGTCTTAGTGTTCTAAATAACATTTCAGGGTATCCACAAAATGAGCATACGATTTTGTGACCACAACAATATTATCTTCCTAAAGCATGGCAACAAATATCATGAACATCATTTACCTTGATTACAAATGTTACATTAGGATAAGTTATTAAGCAGTACAAAAATATATACCGTTTATTTTAAAAACTCTTGAAATTGTCCGGCTCTGTGGCTGTGAGACAGCGTGTGCATCTTCGACAGTCAAGGTATATGTTTTGATTTCAAATGAAGTCAGTTGGACATTCCAACCATTCATTAACCAATAGCAACCTACATATGTAAATATTGCCTAGAAAATCACTGCAGCCAAAAAGTGAAGGGTTGATTGACATATTCCTGAAAGAATACGCCACTCACATTTCTTTGAATATCCCCAACTGGAGAAAGATATAAAAATTATCTTTATTTTGAAACCTACACGAAGCAAATAAATTTACACTACAATCTGTGTTGATTATTTTAATGCCATACTCAAATGAGAATATTCTGGGAATGAATTCAACATTTGCCATCTTCGCAGTCATGATTGATGACTTGGGAGCATACAATTTCTTAACAGTATTCTAGATCAGAACAAACATCATAGCTCGTTTCAACTATCAATACGTTCAACATTCATTCTCAAACTTGCTCAAATTAGCTAGATACAGTTCAGAGGATGGAGTGCACTGTGTCATAGCTTACAGCATAGATGTAATATCTGCGTTTTTCAGTCAGACACGTCAAACTTCTGGGTCACTATCATCCTCCATCAAAGCAATTATTACATTTTTTTGCTGTGTGCCCCCCCCCCTTTTTGGACAAATGTTCTTCTGTGACCCACCTGGTGACTAAAAAATGGTCATTGACTTTCATTCCAAGTAACCAATGCTTTTTTAAGCTTTATCGCTATAATTCTTGTATTTAATCATTCACACGGTTACATTCCTGTGGCCCTAAATTAAAAAATATCTTCATCAAACCCATAACCCTTCAGGGTCATAGGGGTGCCACTCTGGAAACATCAACACAAAAATTCTGCCATGCTTCGGTTATCAGTTCTTTGTTTAATTGGTACATGAAAACATGGGTGTTCCACTTCTGAAACAGCAAGATACCTAATTCTATTGTTGATCATATCAGAATTTATTTTATTAACTTTTTAAAAATACTTACTGTCAAATATTTGAAGGTCATGTTCACTTTCTGTGCACAGGTCTTATAGTTCAGTCGATGGTCACGTCACGAAGTCATGGTTGGAAGTCATGGATGGAAGTCATGGTTGGAAGTCATGGATGGAAGTCATGGATGGAAGTCATGGTTGGAAGTCATGGATGGAAGTCATGGTTGTCATGTTGTCAAATTAGCAAATTATTACGCAACTGCAGCTTTCAAAGTCATTATTAGAATCAACATTTCAGCACTGATGACTACACATAGGAGCGGAGTTTGTCTCAGTGAATTCAAAGTGCATGCAGCAGAGTATTATCATAGCAGCTCTGTTGGAAAGTGAATTTTATTCCCATATTCTGGTAATAACAAATCAGGTAGACTTGCAATATGAACGATCTGCCATTTATTTTCTTAGCCGATGATAGTTGAAACACTCAATGTCCATGTGTTGCTGCAACTCGTAGGTAACTGTAAACTCTCTTCGCTTAATCTGTGATCATCCTAAGTATCAGAAACTGTTTCATGTATCAAAGCCTCCAATATTCTCTATCAGGCTTCATCATCTTCTTCTACATTTATTCTCAAACTCCTGCAGATTAGCAGAATATAGTCCAGAGAACGAAATACGTTGTCATGGTTTACAGCTGTGCTGCGATATCCTCATCTTTCAATATGACACATACGTTTTCAGCATGACTTTCTGGGTCACCTTGACACTTCCGGGTATTAAAAGCCACCCCATAACCTCCTTAGTTGGCATTGAAGATGGACGTGTTGCGCTATTTAATAAAGCGGCGACACAACACATTTCCATTCTCTGGGCTACATCCTGTTGGAAATCTAGTAGGATCACTGTCCTGCTACAAGAATGAACTAGCGGGAGTTTGAGAATGAATGCTTAAGATGGAGAAGATGCCTTTGAGATATGGATATATAGAAGAATAGGGAGAACATGGAAAGAGAAGAAAATGAACAATTGTTCTGACAGCACTGCATATGGGGAAAAAAACTATTAAAGAAAATACAAATCATAAAAATAAAGTAATTTGGACATATTAAAAGACATAATATCTTGTTCAAGACACTCGAAAGTAAAGTTAAGAGCAGGCAGAGATATAAATGGGAGGGAAATATAAAGAGACAGACATATTAGTCTAGCAGAGTGCACCACCAAAATATGAGAGAATGTTGGAGGTTCATTGTAGACAATTTTTATTGCAATGATGGCACTTTTAATGATGGTGACCATTAGTGTCAAGTGCTGGACAATCTCAGAACTTTCCATCCTTTGAAACCAGACAAATAGATCAGACTATATGGAACAAAGCAGCAACTGACAAATGCCTACAATATATGACTACATGGCGTAGGAACAAAGTCCAGAAGAAGTAGTTTTTACAGTGCAAATAGAAGTTTTTACAGTGCAAATAGAAGTTTTTACAGTGCAAGCATCCCATTACAAATTGATAAGTTCATAACAATGTGAAATATTAGCCCGTGTGCTAGTGTTCTCTGGGTTTCTGGTTTGAAATCAGGCAGTGATATGTTGTTTACAGATTGAGTTTTGGGATCTCTCAGGTAATTATCACTGGATATCTGTGGGGATTTCCCTGGTATAGTGGTAAGTCATTTACCGTGTGCTCAAGAGGTTGAGGTTTTGATCCCATGTCATCACAAGGTGTTGCAATTTTTCACAGATTCCCAGGGATTATCGCTAGAAAGTACAGAGATACATGCTATGATTGGTGACATCCCACTTTGCTGAGAGGTGTGGCATCCCACTTCACTGAGAGGTACGGCATCTGTCTTCGTTGGGAGGTGTGGCATCCCCCTTCGCTGAGAGGTGTGGAGTACATATGAGCAAACCCTAGTACAATTAACTCAATCCTCTTCACATTTTGAGCCCTTTTTTTAAACTGCTAGTCACTGCGTTATGTACCACAAGCACCATCTTGGCAGTTAGCTTGCTACTCTCCTAAGGATCAGGGTGCATATAGTGTTACCTGAGTATAATATATTCAGTCCTCTACACTGTTTAAGTCTAATACGATAAAATGAGGATGACTATTCATAGCAGAGATGAAAATACCATTTACAATATGAAAAAACATAGGTCACCTAGCATTGCCAGGTTTTCTGGCATCACAGTGCATTCTAAGACTAACAAACTTTTATTGTTGTATTATTTACATATCTGTGGTTAATAGGAAGGAATGGAATGTGGCACTTAGATGGCCAACCTGCAAACCATATCAGGAAAACATGAAGCTATAAACTACTACTCTTAACACATTTATTTAGGATACAAAAGGTCTCAATGTATATACATACAGTATACACACATATATACTTGTTAAACTTCTTGGTTCCGTTTGTTTAGATGAGCAAAACCATCAAACTTGACCATTTGGATGAAGTCTGTTGTAATCAGGTCTGGTTTTACAATATTCAAAGACATTTGTATTTTAGTATTATAGTACAAATATGAATCTTGAACAGCACTTGTCGTATCTCTGATCTTATTGGTAATATTTGGTTTGCATTATCTTTAGGAATATAAATCTGAGAAGAAATTGAAATATATTTTAAAACTATGATTGGTTGCAGTGGATTAAATAAACTTTGTACATCTGACTAATACAGTTTGGATCAATAGGCATGAACCCATGGACTGCTGGATCAGCAACCAACTAACCAACCACCCAACTAAAACAATTGGGCTGATTTTTCATTTAATGTCAAAACACTTTCCAGAAAGTCTACTAACTATCCAAGTAATTTTCCAGATGTGGCTTAACCCCATCATCCCATTTGATGAGTCAATTTTAGAAATAAACAATGTCTTCCTGTGTATGTAGACCTTGACATTACTTTCTATCACCATAAACACACTGATTCACAGACAATATCAGTGGTAGGGTCACATCAGCACTCGCTGACTTTGTGTATGTGTACAGTACAGCATATAAAAACCTGTCATATTTCTATGGACAGAAGATGTGGTTGTCATACATCATTCACCTGAACTTGTGGATATAATGTCATTTATCATACAATACATCATTTGTAGCTCTGCATTGTTACTATGATACAATACATCATTTGTAGCTATGCATAGTTACTATGATGGCTGCCGAGTGACGCCAGCTCAGCTTGGACTTCAGGATCTTTGTGCAATTCATCAATTTCCTCCGGTTGTACACGTCTGCGATCTGATCTTAAGGAGTGGCCTGATCGGTTCGACTTGTTACTCTTTGTCGACTTTGTTGATTTTGTTGACTTGGTACTGTTTGCACGCTGTGACTGCCGCCGAAGGATGTTCTGAGAAATGGTTCGATGTAAATTTTTGCTTGAGGCAGCATTAGCACTTTGAAGCAGCCAGGGATGTTTGCTGGCTTGGATGGCATTCAGTCGTTCATTTGGATCAAGCACCAGGGTTTTATCAATGAAATCCTTAGCAAGCGCGGAAACATCTTTCCAATGCTGAAAACAGAAGCAAAAGTACTTTTAGTTTATTGTGTATGAATAACAATGAGTTATGAGGAAGGAATAACAATGAGTTATGAGGAATGAATTAATAACAATGAGTTATGAGGAATGAATGAATAACAATTCAGTTCTGTAACTAAGATGACACCAGGTCTACTACTCAGTTGTGTAACTAAGATGACACCAGGTCTACTACTCAGTTGTGTAACTAAGATGACACCAGGTCTACTACTCAGTTGTGTAACTAAGATGACACCAGGTCTACTACTCAGTTGTGTAACTAAGATGACACCAGGTCTACTACTCAGTTGTGTAACTAAGATGACACCAGGTCTATTTCAATTTGTTATGGATCACTTTGACCCTCTATGGGATGGAACAGCTGCCCTCACACTTAGAACCTTCTTAGTTACCTCTTATGACAGGCATGACAGTTATCAGTATTGCTATTCTCTATTATATTCATATCGTTATTACTGAGGTGCTGTCAGTCCACTGAAACACATGGGAGAATGAACACTGGGAGATACAACCTGATCAACCATAGGCAGGGAGAAATTGAACATACACAGAGATGACAAATTTGATCAAACATGGACAGAGAAAAACTTGAACTTACACAGAAAGGCCAAATCCTGATAAACATGAACAGGAAGAAAATGAGCATACACAGAGAGGACAAAACCAGATCAACCATAGACAGGTAAAACTTAACAGTCAGAAGACACAATCAGATCAACCATTTTTCCATAGACAGGAAACATTACACAGCGAGAAAAGAGAACTAGATCAACCATAGAACATACATGGACAGAGAGAAATTGAACAAACACAAAGAGGACAACAGCAGATTATGTGATTTATTTTCATCTTTTAACATGTGTAAATCAGCATGGGCGATTTTTCAACCCAGAACGCTCTAAGTCTGATGAAGTTGTGCACTAACATTGTTTTGTTGATGTGATGTTTCTTTCGCATTTTTCGTACCTCAAGTGCAAAACAGCAAATAAATACATTCTGACAATAATAAAAGTCAAAACTCGTTGAAATTTGCCACAATCTGGTTTTTATATAAAGAAGGCCTGGTACTGCTTTTTTTCCATGCCTCGACTGATGTTACACGAGCGATGGCAAGTTACTGGTACGTTTTTATGCGGAACGACAACTAGTGAAATTGTCCGACATTTCAATTGTGATCAGTACACTACAATAAGTCTGCATCAATGATTCCTGGCAACAACTACCACCGAAGACAGCGCCAGACCTGCTCAACTTCGTGTAACAGCGCTAATTCAAGATCATTATTTGTATTGATGCATTCACGTTAACTTCTTCCAAACAGCAAAGAAGACAGCAGCTCATACATGCGGCACTCAGGGGTTTCTTTGTTCAAATACTGTGCAAAGGAGACTTCTCTGGTTTTCAAAGCTGGAGTCCTAACATTGGTCCTATCTTTACTAGACGACACTGGACCAACAGACTGTCTTCACTTACTAGACACCACCAACAGACTGTCTTCACTTACTAGACACCATGGACCAACAGACTGTCTTCACTTACTAGACACCATGGACCAACAGACTGTCTTCACTTACTAGACGCCACCAACAGACTGTCTTCACTTACTAGACACCATGGACCAACAGACTGTCTTCACTTACTAGACGCCACCAACAGACTGTCTTCACTTATTAGACGCCACCGGACCAACAGACTGTCTTCCCTTACTAGACGCCACCGGACCAACAGACTGGCTTGGGACAACAAAATATTCATTGTCGAAGGGCAGGGTGGAGATCGACGATGTCCGGTTTAATAACTCATTTGCTGATATGAGAAGTCGAGACTGGTGTCGTCCTGAAGAAAGATATGATGATGATGACGTGTGTATACTCCAGCATAACAAATATAGAGCAGGAAGAAACGTGAATATGTTTTGGGTGGATTCTGCAATGAACATCGTATTCCCCTTCATGTTTTCCCAGTTAACATAACCACTTAGTTATGTCAAAGTTAATCAAGTACTGCAACCTATTACTATACCTTTCTTCAGGAAACATCAAGATGTGGGAATCTTTTAGCATGACAACGCCAGGCCTCAAACTGCTAATGTAACCAAGAATTTCTTATCCCAGCAATGGATTTAACTCCAAAGCAAACTCTCTTGACCCAATTGAACACGCTTGGGATGAACTTGAACAGTTGGGTAGGCAGCGTGGCTTCAACAATGTGAATGATCTGAAGCGATCACTCATTGCCAGAATGGAACACCATACCCAAATTTTCGAGGCAACAGCATTAGATGTCAAAGCTAAGTCTGTATTGATGCTGGCTGGGGACACGCGATATTAACGACGGCTGTGATGATGACGGAGTGGATTATTTGTGTTTACAACAAGGGTAAACAAATGCTTACTGTCTTGTTCTGAATGACTTAATTTTTTTTTAAAACACTGCAGATTTGATTCAGCCAAATGGTTCATAAACGTGGAAAAAATATAGTTTCTTAATGTAAATTTTGAAGATTGATAATGGTTGAAAAGTCGTAGAGGATTGACTTCATTGTACTCGGTTTCCCATATGTACTTCGTCCCTCTCAATGAAGCGGCAAGCTGCATGCCGAGAGTATCACTCATAGCACGTAACGCCGTAGCTTCAAGCGATAATCAACAGGGATCTCCGAAAAAAGATGCAGTGACTCATGTGAAGACATGCTGATGCGTTTTTAATAGTTACTAGCATATATGCTATAAAATGTCGCATATTTGTATTCCTGTTTGTTATTATTTGATTCCCAGAACAATCAATTTCCATGACATGTTTCTGCATGGTCTTCTATTATGTTGTCTTTTGCCTCGTCCCTATCTTGACAAACAGCACTGGCGTCGAAAGGTCCGACTACATGCATTTGTTGAATGGGAAACTGCAATCCAAGCAATTATTTAGTTTACATCCATAAATAATTATTACAGCTGACGGGAATTGAAGCAGGTCCGGTCTAGTGGCACCGAATCGCCTTGCAACTCAAGTAAACAGGTTTTCCATACTTGCACACCCCACCCCCCCCCCCCCCAAATGTGATCTCGTCAAGACATTCAACCCGTGTACTCATGTCGCGGAGAACGGACCAATCAACGTCAGCAATATCGTCAATAACGTAAATAATGTCAGCAATATTTGACCAATTTGTGGTCCCTTCCCCCTGAATAATTATGTCAAAATCTGTCACTTCTCCGCCTAAAACATCTTATATCGAAAATAGTACGAAAAAAACACCAAAAAGCTACATGATGTATTTAACGTCAACTTTTCTCAAACACCCCCCCCCCCCCCCAATTATATTTATCTATCATACGACAGAGCCATGTTCTCAATCTGAGAGAGTTAACTGTAAGAAACTGCAAAAAAACTTGTCTTAATATAAAACATTTATGTGGGAAAGTGGCTTCACGTTCACGGAAATACATACTCATGGACATGGAGGGAATAATATATATGGAAATGCCAGAATGAATATCGAAATAAAATGTAAACGTTGTATATCTCCATTCACGATAAATATCCCTCAAATTAGAAAAATAATTGGGGAGAGAAAAATTATATAAGGAACTGCCAGAATGGATATCGAAATTAAATGTGAACGTTGTATATCTCGTCTGCAGATAAATCCCCCTACTTCTCGCCTGCATTGCACGACCTTCTCACAGAGTAACTGTTAGAGAGAACGTCACGAGGAGGAAACCCTGTTATTGTTAAAAATAGACCTGACATTTGGCAAAGTCTCAAAAGTATTTATGTTTGGCTTTTTACTCGCAATCTAAGGCTTCTTACAGGAATGTTTGGGTTTGCATGGGGGAAAGCTAGGCATGTACGATTTTTTTTGACGTATTGGTAAAGAAACCAGATCAATCAGAAATCAGTCCAGATGTCAAACACGTTTGATGAGTTTTACAATGTTCCCATCACGCAGACTATCGGACTAATGGAATCGATACGAAAACAATATAAATGATAGAATACAAGACATTTTCAGCGTTTCAACCGTAGGATCTTTCCTCAAAATTAATAAGTCTCATTATTGATAAGTGGGAACACATTTATTCTTGAAAAAATCATTGAAGAGCACACATGTGTTAAGATGCTGATGATGAGGATGATTATTATGACTATGATGATTAAGAGGATGATGATGATGTTGATGACATTTTGCGTTCTTACAGACGGTCTGGAAGCAGGCCAGTATAAGGGTGTAATGGGTACTGAATTCCCCTCATACGAACCAGCAAAGGGCATAGTGAAGACCAAGCGTTAGCGGATAACCAAGATTCTAAAAGTATCTCCTCGTGGTGCACCCTGGAAACAGAAGCACAGCGGTTCGTGCTGTGTTCCCGGCCAACACTTTTAAGGATCATGTCCGTGGATGTGAAAGCTGTAGATTGAATGAGATTAACTGCAAAGACAAGCAATATCTACGACATCTCTGCGCTAAAACATACTGCGGCATCGCCGACACATAGTGATGCAAAACATTCCGGCTTGGTCAGCCGAAATGCAGATGTATTGGAAGGACGGATAATGTCATGAATATCGACACTCGTGCACAAGTCTCCGTACATGTAAGGTTAACATACTGAGTACAATGAGAGGGCAGCAAAGTCCCATAGGGGAATGCAGCGTGAAAATAGAATGAAGAAAACGGTACATGGAAATCGGAATTAAAGTACTGTTCAGCCAGAGAACAAGCCTCTAGTTCCCGATGCTCCTAAATATGCGTAGAGACTCAGACTTGGAGGAGGGGGTTCACGATGTCGGTGAATGATACTTCGGTTATGAGGTCGAACGAACCCGGGCCCAACTCTACTGTAGAGTTTTTCCTAATACCAGAATCATGTTCACAGATGGGAAGAGGTTCAGTTTTCGATAAGGCACAGAAAAATACGTTTAATTACGCGATACTAGTTCACTGGTAGCGAAACACTCGTGCACGATAGACGTAGTCGACCCAAGCCTAAATCCATGATATCCGCCTCCTCGGAGACTGCCACACAGGGACACGTTTTGGCCTGTAAAGTCCAAGAGCAACAGTGGATGCTAAACCGTTACGGCGTAGAGTCGTTACACCCGTCGCTGGCGACAGAAAGGAAGGCTGTAACAATCTAGGGAAGCCCATCCGAATTAAAGGCATGCCGAAATCAGTTGTGAAGGGCCGGAAGGTACAACATAACGCAGATATGTTGTGAAACTGGCAGCGCAACGTACTTCACGATCCGCGGTGAAAATCACACAAACTTTGTATCGGTCATCAGAGAGCGGTCATTAGAGAGCCGTCATCAGAGAGCGGTCATCAGAGAGCGAACGCAGAAGAGAAAAAATGCCAGCATAAAAATGATTAGTGAATTACGACACCCTCAGTGGAATTTTTCTTTTCTCAGCTGAGACACATATCAAACAAACCATTCTATAGAATATAGGTATTTCTAGATGATATCAAACAGCATCAAATATATTTTCCCGTGATTTTCATTGTATAGCGACATAAAGTATACTCAAAGCGACAAACTATATGCCGTATTTGCTAAAATAGCAATACAAAGTATACTCGAAGCGACAAACTATATGCCGTATTTGCTAAAATAGCAATACAAAGTATACTCGAAGCGACAAACTATATGCCGTATTTGCTAAAATAGCAATACAAAGTATACTCGAAGCGACAAACTATATATATGCCGTATTTGCTAAAATAACGACATAAAGTATACTCGTCAAACAACAAACTTGTAGCGAGACACAGTGACAGACGAAGTTCATCGTCTTGTGTCCTGAGGAAGGTTTTTAGTCGAAATGTCGTCTGTCATTGTGTCTCATTGCTAGTTTGTTTTATTGACAACTATTATTAACACGTATGCACTGTGTACAGGGCATCAGATGAGTATGTTCGCGGGAATTGACCACCAACAAGTGGTATATGCATGCAGTTCAATACAGACTCCCAAACCATTATCGAATACATAATCTAGAGCCACATAACCACTAGCCGTTGCCAAGCCTGCTAGGCGTGTAGTGTAGATCTCCCTATATCCTGTAGTAATGCGCCAAACATATCAGGGTAAAGAGCTACGTAAATCAGTGGTCCTCAAACAGTTTATGTATGGTTGCACTCGGAGCTTACTCGTGAGATAGGGTATGTATAATGCATCACTAATCTTAGATGATCCGACAAATCTGTGTTTTTCAATGGTTAGCAACTGAAAGCATAACCAAAGTGACCAATACAAATCATCGGTCAGCCAAAATGAGTGACATTCGCAAGGCATAATCAGATGTAGGTCGTGTTTCTCTATGGATCAAAGCTTATCACTTATTAGCGATATAAAAAGGGGGGGGGGGGGTTACGAAGAGTAATAAATAAATATTAGGGGATGCTGTCGCTGACCCCCATCCTCTTACATATTTTTTTCCTGCCGCATGCCCCCTAAAATATGTCAATTCTCTTTTTATGTAAACGTCCACATATTTCACTAAATTTTCGCGAACTCCCTGCCATGAAACGACCCACCTGGGGTCAATGGGCCACGGCTAGTGTGAACCATTACGAATAAAACAGTACAAACTATCCATGAGATTGCAGTGACTGGATTACCAGAACTACAAACTCCATTTTTTTTGGATGGTTGTAAAACTAATACAACCAAATTGTACTAACGAAATGATCCAAGGTTAAATAGGCCGTACCTTCAACATATGAAGTGCATTCTACTTTTAAAAAAAAATCATAACAAAACAAAAACCAGACTATTACAATATCTTGGACAAAGGATGGATTCTCAGAGTATCTTGGACAAAGGATTCACTGAGGATTCGCAAAGGATTCTAGGCACGACACAAGTTAAAAGGAAAATATGAATGGCTAAAGGTACATAGCATCGAAACAAATCACACACTATAAACGATAATTATAAAATGATGCATATATTCTACATTAACGTATGGCTCAGAAGCATGGATAATGAACAAACAACTAGAAGACACAATTGATGTCTTCGTGACGTGGATATAGACAAACAAAGTTACAGTCTTTCCAGTCATCTCCGCATTTTGCAAGGTCATGTGAACATCACTTGTGTCGTTCCTGCTCGTCGCTTTTTTGATGTATATGTAATCTTGATACATGATTCTTTGGCCGAAACGTCGATGTGTGTGTGTTATTATGTGTTTCCAGTGATTAGCAACACTTTATTATCCCTTTTCAAGCTTTACATGTTGGATTTCAGTTTTGCGCAGTGAATTCATATTATAGAAAAACGAGGGATTCGAGAAAAGAGAAGAAAATAAAGAGGTTCAGACAACACTGTATGGTAAAGGGGGAAAAAAGGAATGCAAAAAGGAAATAGACCGGAGATAAGTGCAAAGAATAACAAGACTATAACCTGTCATGCATGTCACTGGAGGCGACAAGGGGTGTTTTGGGGTGGAGTCGGCAGTGCTATTCATAAACCAAAATAACCCAAAAGACATGCTGAAGTAGGATGTGTCAGACAGAAAGGCACATATATAGCAGCCGAACTGTAAACAATGACACGGCGGATACCGCGCACCGAACTCCATTCTGCTAGTCTGTTCACTGTTTATCAAAATCATGAAAGAAAAATTACTAAAATAGGTCACGAATTGCCAGTCTTTAATACAATCGAAGACGGATGTATCGGGCCACTGGCGCAAATAAAACGGCGACACATCGCATTTCCATTCTCTGGACTATATCCTACTGGAAATCTAATAGGACCATTGTCCTGCTACAAGAGTTTCAGCGTGAGTTTGAGAATGAACGTTGAAGAAGAAGATAATACAATAGGTACTGATTCATTGGAAATAGCATTCTAAAGTGATTTCTAAAATGAAAACGAAATTTCTAAAGTAAAATGTTTGACATTTCCCGTGATTTTCATTGGTCACTTTGTGTATACATGTATTCGATAGACAAAATTATCAAAACAATTCATTCTGTATTCTTGTGTCGGTAGTTTATGTGTTAGTCTTTCGTGTTTGGTACAGTTCTCCCACTGGACTTGTGTGTTTATCGTAGTTATTTCCTTGAACTTGTGTTTATGGTACAGTTATTAATGTCTCAGTTGGGCTGACCATTCAATAGCGTTTCTCTTAGTCTTGTGCCACCATGTTCTCGCAACAACTCCCCCCACCCTCATATTCGTGTCATTATTGTCCTTCTGTTAGGAGTTTTTCTTTCCTTGCACTGTTACCTTCTTTTCAATCTTTGTCTCCGTGTACATTATGTGCACTTGCTTCTATGAATTTCTCGTCTTACGCCCAATCTATATTTTCTTTCTGCCTGCTGTGTCCCACAGCTGTTTTCTTTATGTCTGCTTTGTCCCATCCCTGTTTTATTTATCCCTGCTCTGTCCCACTACTGTTTCATTTATCCCTGATGTGTCCCATCACTGTTTTATTTACCCCTGCTTTGTCCCACTACTGTTTCATTTATCCCTGCTTGCTTTGTCCCACTACTGTTTCATTTATCCCTGCTTGCTTTGTCCCACTACTGTTTCATTTATCCCTGCTTGCTTTGTCCCACTACTGTTTCATTTATTCCTGCTTGCTTTGTCCCACTACTGTTTCATTTATCCCTGCTTGCTGTGCCCCACCACACACAAAAAACATCGTGCACATATACACGTCACTGGATAATCTTCGACGTTTCACTTGATCTTGTCTTTCACATTTTACTTGATCTTGTCTTTCACATTTCACTTGGTCGTGACTTTCACATTTCATTTGATCTTGTCTTTCACATTTCACTTGATCCTGTCTTTCACATTTCACTTGATCTTGTCTTTCACATTTCACTTGGTCTTGTCTTTCACATTTCACTTGATCTTGTCTTTCACATTTCACTTGATCCTGTCTTTCACATTTCACTTGATCTTGTCTTTCACCCGACTACCAACCACGTCCTTATTTCTGTTGACATCTTATTTCTTGTTTATCCTTTGAGTGATCGTGAGACAGCAGTAAAATTGTGCATCATTTTAAAACACATTTTCTTATTTAACAACATTTCCAAATATACAATTATATGTATTCTTTATTGTTTGTACTGCCTATAACGAATTTATGTTATTACATACATGTGCATATTTCATATTTCGGTATATCGTCAAAACAAATAATTAGAATACATAATTGATGCCTTTGAGATGTGGATATATAGAAGAATAGGGAGAACATCGTGGTAAAAGAAGAAAGTAAACATAGAGGTTCTAACAACACTTAATATGAAAAAAAAAAGAATTATATTAAGAGAAATAAAGATCAGGCAAATAAAATATTTTGGACACATTACGAGACATGACACCCTATTGAAGACCTTACTTGAGGGTAAAGTCAAAGAAGCGAGCAAGAGGTAGGCAGAGATACAAGTGGGAGAGTAACATTACAAGATGGACAGGTTACAGTCTGACAGAGTGCACTACAAAAACAAGTTGGAGGTCTGTTGCAGTCTGTTGCAGAAAAGAGTGAATGCTTTAGCAAAGGAGGATTCATGGGCAAATGATGGAGATAAAGTGTCTACGGGAAGGCAAGATTTGAGAATCGCTAATTTCAACCAAGCAGGCACATTAGCGTGGCATCCTTAACCGTGAATCTTTCTGTTTGAATTTTATTTCCTATTTTAAATTCAGTAGCAAAGGTAAAGGTAGCTGGCGGTGTGTAAAAGAAACATTGATGAGAGCCTCTCACATGAGGAGGAGTAGGAGGAAGAGGATACAGTGGAAACAGATGTGCGGTTCTAGTCGGCCAGGAACTAGTCTACTTCCTGTCGGGCCGGAAGTGTATAGATAGAGAAAATAACGGCGATGAGTAAAACAGTTGTAGCATAAACATGTGCATGGGGTTAGGGTGAGTGAATCCGTTCTAACTGTTGGGGGAGGACGGGTTAGTTATGTTTCAACCCCCTCCCTCCCCCTCCCTTTTTAAAAATGAAAATAGTGAAAGTTATTTAGTACTAGCAAACATGCAAAAACAAGGGTAATCCACCCCCTTCTATCACCACAACGGTTTTCTTGAAATAAGTATCTATCTATTGTCATTTTCATTTATGTTTGTGACGTTAAGAGTTGTGAGGAAAAATGGAGGGGGGGGGGGTGGAGTTGTCTGTTATTGGCCATCTGCGTCACATTTGCCATGGCCAGTCAGTGTTTCTTTGATTTCCTTCACCCATCTAGTTCTTGGTCTTTCCGTGTTCCTTGTAGCCCAATCTTCTGATGTTGTATGCATGAATGATTGGTTGTGGTGGTTCCATTCTCATGACGTGGCCAAACTACCTGGTTTGCTGTCTCTCGATGTAGTCTTGGCTTGAGATAGTCTTAAATTTCCCCCCTGATATGCTCGTTTCTCTATCGGCCTATTGAAGATATCAGGAAAGAAATCAAGACGGAATATTAATGAGATAAATCACCAGTATCGGATGATTTGGGTCCAACATATCGGGTGAACCGAATGTACTAAAGGTGTGTGGGAATTATAGAGATGTGAGCCTTTCCAGAATACACAAGCGATATATATCAGGACTATATCAAACGTGTGTAGTTTAAATTCGCAGTTGGCTGACAGCACATTGACAACACTCAAGACAAAAAGGAGCAGTCGCCGGGGCTACGGAGTACGTGCTCTGTGGTCGACATCTGTTCCGTCAGAGATAGGCTCAGGTTCTCATCGAACAACACTGACTGGACACTGAGCGTATACACTTTTAGATGGTTTACGGAACGGCAATTACAGCATATATGGGAATGTCTCCAGTGATGTGACGCTTGTTCCCAATCAAGAAACAACAGATATGGATAGCTTTTTAGGACTTTCTCCTTCCATTTAAGAAGTCCTATCCCCGGCTCTGCAGGTTTGCTATAGCGACAGGACCGTAGGTACATCTTCGGTAAAATTTTGCAGCTAATTTTTTCATTTTCGTGATATTTTGAGTGAACCTTTTTTTTTTAGGAAAACCACGTGGCATCCACTTAGTGACTATCTTCCGGGCACTGTATGTTACGCTCTGATTTCCTTGGGGAGAAATTGCATCCCTCTCCAAACACCCCTCCCCCAAATCTATATGTGTGCCTTAGATTAACTCTAAGATACAGGTTTGCCCATTTATTCAATCCTCGCTATGAAGAGTAAATAAATAGTGCTAATATATCTGACAGGAAACTCTCGTAATACGATCCTGATGAGAAGTGAGTAAGGAGGGCCGGTTAACGGAGGATCAAGATCTGGTTGGGATTTCTCTGTCATTCGATGAGTAATATGAATAAGAAACACCGAAGAGTTATAGAAAAACAAATCACACGACAGCAGGCGAGGTTTGAACCGCTCAACTGGCACCTAATCGCATCGAAACAGTAATGAATACATTTCTTTCTTTTTTTTTGGGCGGCGTGTTTAAATACGGACATATTTTTTTCTAGAGATGCGGTGTGGTCAAATTCCTGACATTTAAAGAGTTAAGAGTCAGCACTGACAGGTGGGGTGGGATAGGGAAACAATCTCAGTTGTGTAGAGTATATGGAAACAAACTCAGGCGGGGAGAGTATAGGTAAACAAACTCTAGTATGAGAATGGAGATTGCAGTAGTTAAAGCGACCATATAATGATTAATTAAATATAATTAATGTTATATAATTAAAGCGACACAATGACAGACAATACTTTTGAAGAAAGACACAATGATAGACAATACTTTTGAAGAAAGACACAATGATAGAAAATACTTTTAAAGAAAGACACAATGATAGAAAATACTTTTAAAGACAGACACAATGACAGACAATACTTTTGAAGAAAGACACAATGCTTGAAAATACTTTTGAAGAAAGACACAATGATTGAAAATACTTTTGAAGAAAGACACAATGATAGAAAATACTTTTGAAGAAAGACAAATTGATAGAAAATACTTCAAATAGATTAAAACTCTGAGCTGGGCAATATTTTTGTAGCAGGCGGATCGGAATGAGCCATGTTTCCTGTAGTATGGGATAACACTTATTATTTAGCCGCGTGGAAGCACAAACAATTTTCTGAGCTTGGTCCTCATACATATAATTCTTATATAGTCTGGAGAACGAGAAATAATGGCATGACAGCCAAGACGAGCTGTATTTTGTCCACCTCTGGACTAGATAGATAGAAGGCATGTGGGTAGATATACAGTCAGACAGATAGATAATATATCTAGATATGTGATTTATTTTCAACATATGGCGTCTACAAATAACTGGGAAGAAGTCGTGCCCGACATTAACCAATATGAAGACCACACAAGCTGTTAATGGAGTCGGTTTCATTTTTTTAAATTTCATGTGATGAGTAGACGTACATAACATATTTTAAAAGAACTGTCTACATATAAACATCCAGCCCGCCAACCAAGGAAGGGTCCAGATACACAAACAATTAAACTCTTTCATGTGGAGTTTCTGATTAATCAACGTTAAGTACGAGCAGACAAGTTAGAAATAAAATAAGACAGCCGCATTTAAGCTTGTTTTCAGCAGGCAATTATTGTGACTACTTCATCTTCTTTGAAGCTCGTTCTTAAACTCTTACTGTTCTTTAGCAGGATATACTCAGGAATGTATTGTATCATTGTTTACAGATAGGGTGCGATATCTAAGCCTGTCGACATAACATATATTTTCGTCTAAAGGATGGGGCATCCTTCTACACCTCCAAACCTTTCTTAGTTGCTGCATACAACATGTATGGCATGTGACAGAGTTAATGTTTCTTGCTCACATTTTGGGCCCTGAAAACATCACTGGCAAGTGGTGCATTCGAGAGTCACTCCCCTGTTTACGTTAATGATTAAAATTAAAAGTTACTCAAATGTATACGTTTAGAATTAACTGTGGTTCTTGTTTGGAACACGAACTTTGGTTTGGATCTCCCCCCTCCCCCAGTGTGATTAATTCCCTTGACAATGTTTGTCAGTTTATGTTTGTGCTTTATTAATTTTAATATACATTTATTTAGGGTTAGGGTTAGTTATGAAAAACAAAACATCTAACCCAAACCATAAAATATTAATAGTTACATATGAATCGGCAAACATTGCCAAGGGATATAAGCACATTGATAATAACATCTAGGGATACGCGCTCCAAACAAGAACCTTAAATGTTACTATACCTTTTAGGTTAATAATTAAACCTTCCCCCCTAACCCTCGTGCTTATGTTTATGATTAAATTACTCTACCTGTTTACATTTTTTGTAAAAAGTGTCACTTTATAAATTTTTGATGAAATCTTTACATTTATATTCAAATGTTTACTTTTATATCAAAAGGTACTCCCATTGCTTATGATTAAAAACTAAGTCCCACGTTTAAGCTTGGATTAAAAGTTTATAATGAAACAGGCTTTAAAATGTTTACGTGTATGATTATAAAATTCCACCTTTAAATTGGTAGGGTATCCTA
Organism: Meghimatium bilineatum; assembly: GCA_034231615.1. Taxonomy (NCBI): domain Eukaryota; kingdom Metazoa; phylum Mollusca; class Gastropoda; order Stylommatophora; family Philomycidae; genus Meghimatium; species Meghimatium bilineatum. Next base: position 4,941,244 of record CM067308.1, on the reverse strand, counting down.
TTCAGGACGTAGCCATCAACCCATCCTTTTTTGGCTTTAGTGATTTTCTAGACAATATAAATACGTTCAGTAGTTTGCCATTATTTTCTGAACGGTCTGATTGCTCAAATGCCTGTGATGGTGATCGAACTCGGCAGCACCTTTACGTATACAAACAGAGCAAGTATATTTCCAGGAACAAAGAATAGTACTGTTGTGATCTATTATTCATATCGTAAAAAATGACTACGGGTTGTAGTCATATGGGGTACACGTTTTGTCACTCTTGTCATGCGCATTAGAGTTGAGATTTTGGTTCAAGACTGGTGTTTCTCCTGATGCTGTACTCTCTTTGATTGGAAAGTTTTCCAAGATTTCTTGTAAACACTAGATGCCTGTTTGACTCAATATGGCTAGGCTACAACGTCACATGCTTGGCAGTCTTCTGTTCCAGGGGAACTTTGATGCGATTCTCTTAGAATCTTGAAGGCATCCTGAAGATTGCTCATGTGTTACTGAAAACTTCTGTGTTTGATCTTCAAACTCTTACTGTTCAGCAGGATGTAGTCCGGAATGAATCGTGCCGGTATTTAAAGCTTGCTGCGATATCTGCACCATTAAGTTTGACACATCTGACTTCCGACATTTAGTTTTTTTTTAATCACTTTGGCCTATGGGATGGGACAGTCAACTTCACCACACACTTTGTCACCTCTAACGACATTCATTGCGGGTTACTGTTGCTGTTATTTTATCCACTTTTGCGGCCCCCGGTTACACACTGACGACTACCAGAACCTGAATAAAGGAATATGTCAGACTTATCTGCAACTTGATGTATGCTGTAAGAAGGGGGGGGGGGGTGGTAAGTAGCGCTGGGTTTCGCATGAGTGGTCCTGGGTTCATTCCCCAGTTGAGGAAATATTTTTCAGATCGCAACAGCTCCCGGGTCGGCCCAGCCTAATTGGATACCGGATTAATCCAAGAAGTAAAGAAGACTGCGAGGGAGAGGAGATGGCTACCACCCTCATATAGCATAGCCTCTGAAATGTGAGATCGCTAACATCACAGTCCTGCGGTATTAACAAATGTTATTTGTTAACTATGTAAGAAGCTTACACAGATTTCTCCAGATTATTAAGGCCTTTCGGTCACACCACGTGACATACATTTGATTGATCCTAACTTTTCATTGAGGGAGACAGTGTACATCTCCATTATCATCATTATGACAAGTCATTATCGTCATTATCAGCAAAAAGGTCAGTCTCCGAAACGAAGACCGGTTGAAACGGACATACAACACACTTTGTCTCTTTCCTTGTTTGTGCAGACAGAATGTATCCTGTCCATCTCATGATGTTTCCCTCCTACTCGTACCTACTCGCATTTCCTCAACCCTACCTTCATATAATGCATTCAACCAGGCATCAAGCTTTTAATATATCCAATACACGTTATGTCCCATGACGGCAACCTGCGGTCAGGGTTGAAGATAACTCTTCATGTGCTAAACCGCTAGTTCCCTCCCTTATGTTTACCTTCCACAACTTGTACGTCAGGTGACCATTTAGAGCTGGGTCGATTGGAGGAGCGTCCGTCTCAGGCGAGAAGCCACGACCCGGATATTGTTTTTTTCGAACATGGCACGTTATAACCCGTGGATAGTACGCAAGCCCACTATCAACTAGGCTACCGCGCTTCCCAATATATCCTACATTTATATTGTATTTGATTTGTATTTCCTTTAATAGTTATTTTTTGTTTTCATACGAAGTGTTGTCAGAACATATTTAATTTCTTCTCTTTGCATGATGTTCTCCCTATTATTCTATACAACCACGTCTAAAAGGCATCAATTCTATCTTCTAGTTATTTGTTCATTATCCCTGTTTCTGAGCCATACATTAATATAGAATAGATGTAGCATATTATAATTTCTATTTTTAGTTTGTGATTTGTTCGGATGTTAGTAATTTCCTTTTGTCACCGAATGTACTATTAGCCATTTCTATTCTCCTTACAACTTCTGCTTCACATCTACCACTATTTGTGATTAGGTGCTTTAAATCAATAATTTTTACCCCCCACCTACTTACATATATTTTTTTTTAAATGGGTACTATGATCGCAATCCAACCATCATTTTCGCTATTGTTCCCCATTAGTGCCTACCTACGTATTTTGTGGTTAATTGATCTAAATATTATATCAATAAATAATCAATAATTAATTGAAATATTCATTTTCAGGTTAGGGTTAGTTATGTTTTACATAACTAATCCTACAATAACCCTAAATATTATTATATTCAAATTAATAAATGATAAACATAATCAAGGGAAATAATCACACAGGTAGGCACTAATTGGCGCAACAGAGGTTAGAATGCGATCATAGTACCAACAAATTTTACCCATCCTCTCATACATTTTTTTTTAACGTAAACATAATTTTTGTTTCAAATTTCTAAGAAAAATGTTTCCAATTGAAATAATTTAACTGGTATATAAAAACAGTATCATTGACATCAACTTTTGTCAACCTTCTCCCCCTTGTCAACAACTGCCAAACCGTTTCAGACTCCCTTCCTAACTTGGGAATATATAGCGTAATTATTGGACAGGCTGTTAGGCCATAGGCAAGTCAAGTCATCAATAACGGAAAATCCGCGCACGACATTATCCAGGAGAAGTACTTGGTTTCTAGATATGCTAGTGTGAGTTTGCTCTAAACGGGAAATCTCTCACCCCCAACTGTGACACCTTAGTATGTCCTTAGCTATAACTAGATGTCCGTGGATTAGTAACGTAACCTACTAGTGAGAATTGGTGCAAGACGGAAAATCCCTAAAACATTTCCAAAATTGTTACGTCGTAATTTTCCACTTGCTAATATAGCTGGATGCCCGTGGGGTAAACACCCCCCCCCTCCAGATGATGTGCGGTTTCCACAAGAGGAAATGCTTATTATGTATACCATCTGCTATTCAACAAATGTAGTGTTGAATGGGGGACTCCGTCGAAGCCGGATGTGTCGGGCCATTGGAGAAAATAAAAAGGCGACACAACGCATTTTCATTTTCTGGATAACTTTCGCTAGTGCATGTTTTCCTGTGAAGGAGTACGGGAAGGCTTTATATGAACATCCTGCTGGAAATCTAATTGGACCATGGTCTTGTTACAAGAGAGATCCAGCGGGAGTTTGAAAATGAACGCTGACGAAGAATGGGGAACAGCCAAACGTACTAGAGGTTTGAACATCACATTACTGTTGTATGCTGGTTGGTCGTATGTGCCATTGGTGAGACCCTCAAATCTGCTGCATGTTTGGGTATACCCGAAAATACAAGAAGTGGGAGATGACAGGCAAGGCACATGCATACAGGAAACTATCACAACTGTATCGGCTTTACAGCCAAATGACAGCGAGATGTACGTGTGAAACGAGGAATGGCTGAAGCTATTTAAGAACAAAGAAGAAGAAGAAGACATATCACATTAAAATATCGGTGAACAAATTGTTGGCCACATTTGGCCCGCGGACCATTTTTTAAAAAAATATCCCGCCAGACTGATTTATACGTACTAAAATCGGCGTCCGCATGCCCAGGAAGCCACATTTGGACCCCAATGAGTTTTTTTTTTTTTAAATAGAAAGCGGCGTGGTACAGAACGCGTCTGTGGCAGCCGAGGGTTCTAATTCCGTCACTGGCAATTGTGTATCCAGACTGTTCAAAAAGCAACGACAAACTACTGAACGTATTTTTATTGCCTAAATTACTACAGCCAAAAATTTCTGGGTTGATGGCTACGTCCCGAATTGGATACGCTACCAATGTTGTTTTGTTTTTAATTGACCCTAACGTAAATAAAAGATGTTTATATAGAGACTCAATCCATAGTGATTCAATCAATCAATAAACCCGTAACCCTTCAGGGTCGTAGGGGTACCACATTGGATGCCTCAGCACACAGAGTCCTCCGGCGAATTCCATCCTCAGCGATGCGGATGAGTGTGGAAATATCTTGCCCTGTCCATTCCTTGATGTTTGTCCATGCCTTTATTTTCCCTCCTCTGCTTCTTCCACCCTCGACAGTTCTCTGCAGTATTGTTTTTGACAAGGAATCGTGCCTGCATACATGTCCGAACCATGCTAGTTTTCGTCGTTTCACTATTGAAAGTAATGGCCCCTGAACACCTGCACACATCTCTACTTTATTTCTTACGTACACATTGGTCTTATGTTCCCTATAGGAAATTCGTAGAATTCGTCTGTAGCATTTGTACTCGAAAGCCTGTAATCTTCTCATGCAGTTCGATTCACAAAGGAGAAAAAATCTGCACCTTTACATTTACAATAAGAAGATAAATAGACATATATATGTATATATTTGATTGTTTCTTTGCAACACATTGACATTCCAATTGCATACATCTTTTACTATCCTTAACGCACAGATCATTCCTACTTTTTCAAATATGGAATATCTTTGGATCCGTAGCAAAAATTGTTTGTAAAGTTGTTCCCCGATAAAAAGAAGTAACGTTTAAAGGGGTGTCAGCGACAGTTTTAGAACCGCCATTCTAGTTAATAGGTTTCTAATTTATCCCATGTGATACCCTGCAAGTAACCGAGTATCAGAAACACAACTACTAAACGACTGGCCTATTTTCTGTTGCTCCTGCAAACCAGGACAAACTGGAAGTAAGGGTAAACGCCCCCTGGAGTAAACACATGCACTGTCGGAATCAACATGTAAAATCAACGGAATAGGTGGCCTGATACCAGTTGTTTTTTTCCCCTCTTTCTTATCGAGCTCTTAGTTTTGCAAGATTGCAATTCAGGATTAACAGTGAATCTCCCATGACTGCAAATTCTGAATGAAATACTAATAGACACACTCCCATTACTACAACTCTGAATGAAATATTAATAGACACACTCCCATTATTACAACTCTGAATGAAATACTAATAGACACTCCCATTATTACAACTCTGAATGAAATACTAATAGACACACTCCCATTATTACAACTCTGAATGAAATACTAATAGACACACTCCCATTATTACAACTCTGAATGAAATATTAATATACACACTCCCATTATTACAACTCTGAATGAAATACTAATAGACACTCCCATTATTACAACTCTGAATGAAATACTAATAGACACACTCCCATTATTACAACTCTGAATGAAGTACTAATAGACACTCCCATTATTACAACTCTGAATGAAATACTAATAGACACACTCCCATTATTACAACTCTGAATGAAATATTAATATACACACTCCCATTATTACAACTCTGAATGAAATACTAATAGACACACTCCCATTATTACAACTCTGAATGAAATACTTATAGACACACTCTCAGTATTACAACTCTGAATGAAATAATAATAGACACACTCCCATTATTACAACTCTGAATGAAATACTAATAGACACACTCCCATTATTACAACTCTGAATGAAATACTAATAGACACACTCCCATTATTACAACTCTGAATGAAATACTAATAGACACACTCCCATTATTACAACTCTTAATGAAATACTAATAGACACACTCCCATTATTACAACTCTGAATGAAATATTAATAGACACTCCCATTATTACAACTCTGAATGAAATACTAATAGACACACTCCCATTATTACAACTCTGAATGAAGTACTAATAGACACACTCCCATTATTACAACTCTGAATGAAATACTTATAGACACACTCTCAGTATTACAACTCTGAATGAGATACTAATAGACACACTCCCATTATTACAACTCTGAATGAAATACTTATAGACACACTCTCAGTATTACAACTCTGAATGAAATAATAATAGACACACTCCCATTATTACAACTCTGAATGAAATACTAATAGACACACTCCCATTATTACAACTCTGAATGAAATACTAATAGACACACTCCCATTATTACAACTCTGAATGAAATACTAATAGACACACTCCCATTATTACAACTCTTAATGAAATACTAATAGACACACTCCCATTATTACAACTCTGAATGAAATATTAATATACACACTCCCATTATTACAACTCTGAATGAAATACTAATAGACACACTCCCATTATTACAACTCTGAATGAAATATTAATATACACACTCCCATTATTACAACTCTGAATGAAATACTAATAGACACTCCCATTATTACAACTCTGAATGAAATACTAATAGACACACTCCCATTATTACAACTCTGAATGAAGTACTAATAGACACACTCCCATTATTACAACTCTGAATTAAGTACTAATAGACACTCCCATTATTACAACTCTGAATGAAGTACTAATAGACACTCCCATTATTACAACTCTGAATGAAGTACTAATAGACACTCCCATTATTACAACTCTGAATGAAATACTAATAGACACACTCCCATTATTACAACTCTGAATGAAGTACTAATAGACACACTCCCATTATTACAACTGAATGAAGTACTAATAGACACACTCCCATTATTACAACTCTGAATGAAATACTAATAGACACACTCCCATTATTACAACTCTGAATGAAATACTAATAGACACACTCCCATTATTACAACTCTGAATGAAGTACTAATAGACACTCCCATTATTACAACTCTGAATGAAGTACTAATAGACACTCCCATTATTACAACTCTGAATGAAATACTAATAGACACACTCCCATTATTACAACTCTGAATGAAGTACTAATAGACACACTCCCATTATTACAACTGAATGAAGTACTAATAGACACACTCCCATTATTACAACTCTGAATGAAATACTAATAGACACACTCCCATTATTACAACTCTGAATGAAGTACTAATAGACACAATCTGATTGTTACCATTCCCATGATGTAGTCCTTGTATCATGATAGATTATATAGTGTGGTCCTTGTATCATGATAGATTATATAGTGTGGTCCTTGTATCATGATAGATTATATAGTGTGGTCCTTGTATCATGATAGATTATATAGTGTGGTCCTTGTATCATGATAGATTATATAGTGATGTAGTCTATGTATCATGATGTGCATGCGGTTGCGTCTGTGGGTCTCACCAATGGCCCACTAGACAAACCACCAATGGCCCACTAGACAAACCACTCACTCAACAGAAAACTTTAATAGATGACATGCCGTTATAATGTGCTTACATCTGTTTCTGTTCTGATATTTACTTTCCTTCCTGCCAGTATTTATTGTAACTTTCAAAATTAGCTTTCTTTTCATTCAGAGTTATGGATGATAAGAGAATCTGATCCCAAACTATACCTTATGGCACTCCATACAACATGGCACTAAATAACATTTGTATTATTCCTCAATCAATCAAGTGCCATGATGAATGGTGTAGAACAACAAGTTTCTCCACGACTCTGTCTCTTGTGTTATGAATAAGCTCGTTTGGTGAACTTCTACCATGCCACGATACAAGTCCATCTAGTAACTTTTCTCTTTATCGTCCCCTATCTCTTCTCCCATTGATCTTTCCAGTGGTTATTAAGTGTTCAAGTTGTGTTCTTCTAAGCAAATGCCCTAGAAACATTGTCTGCCCCTAATGTTTGATATAATTGATCTTTTTACACCAGCATCAATGAGAACCTATGCATTAGTTTTCTTGGCTGTCCATGGTATTTTCATCATTCTTCTCAGAAACCACATTTCTGTAGCCTCTAATTCACTTTGATTTTTTTGTGTTCAGTCCATGCTTCACATTATGTTATTACTTTATTATATATATCTACTATATATATCTACTATATATATCTACTATATATATTTACTATATTATCACTTTATTATTCCAGCTTGTCAATAAAGGATGTTTCGGAGCACAGATGACAACCACCAAATACAATTCAGCCCACTAAAATGCTGCCATTACAGTACCACCATAATATAACAGCTAGGACAGTTTATGGCCTTTTCCCAAGGCTGGCACAATTCATTGGATAAATGGATATCAGCGAATTCCTTCGTCAGGAGAACAAGAAAGAAGAATAACACAATATGGATCACGTCTATTTGTGAGGATGTCTCTGATGCAACATGCCTGCAACACAGAGGAGCTATAAACCTTATATGTGGCATCCCTACAACACAGAGGAGCTATAAGCCTTATATGTGGCATCCCTACAACACAGAGGAGCTATAAGCCTTATATGTGGCATCCCTACAACACAGAGGGGCTACAAGCCTTATTACTGTTATGGTTCTGTGTATAAACTGTTTTAAAACAGACACCATGATCATCATCAAGTGCTATCTCAGAAATGACAATTGTACAACAACAAACTGGGGAATGGGGGAGAGGCCCAGGAATTCTTGACAGTTGCTTCCTTGTAGTGGAGGGCGTGGAAAATCGGCAAAATAAACTTATTGCAGTTTGAAAAGCAGAATTTATGAATAATCCCTTAGATTTGCTACTGAGTTATGTTTCATGCTCTGATGTGATTTTTGTTTCATAATCTGATGTGATTTTTGTTTCATAATCTGATGTGATTTATGTTTCATAATCTGATGTGATTTTTGTTTCAAGATCTGATGTGATTTTTGTTTCAAGATCTGATGTGATTTTTGTTTCATAATCTGATGTGATTTTTGTTTCATAATCTAATGTGATTTTTGTTTAAGATCTGATGTGATTTATGCACTCTTGACAATCTCTTGGATTAAAAATACCTTACTCTCAACGTCAAAATTATTATAATGATGGACATAAAAACTATAGCTTATAAAATGTTTAGAAACTGCACACTATCAACAATTGATCACAGTACAAAACACATAGGCAGAAAATGAATTGTTAAACTACATCACAATTGATTATTAATAAATTAGTTTAGCTTTTAATCAATGATTGATATGTTATTCAATCATTTGTTTAATCAATGATTGATATGTTATTCAATCATTTGTTTAATCAATGATTGATATGTTATTCAATCATTTGTTTAATCAATGATATGTTTGAAAGGTTGAATAGGTGTAGAAGACTGATCTCACTGTACTTGGGTTACCTCATATGTACTCTGCCCCTTTCAACAAAGTAACACTCTGTCTGTCAAGATTACATACAAGAGAATGTAACTCTGTAGCTTCAAGCTACAATTTCTAGGGATCTCCGAAAAAAATAAAATTTGTAAACAAGACACGGCAAGTAGGTTCTTAACCAGCTGTCTCATGAGCAAAGAGCAAACAGCTTAAACAATATGTCATGGAGATCCCTGTTTGACAAACTAGTTTTCCATTTAAACAGTATCAAACCCCAACAACTACCCACTTGTAGACACTGCTCTCATCCCAATGAAACAGTGGAAACCTCATTATTGACTGCCCTTTCCTTCCAACTGCCAGAAAAAAACTTCTACAGACACCCTTAACATTCACAAACTTACTGTATGGATCACTAAGTCAACTTCAGAATACCGGTACCTATACTTTTTTAAGAATGGCATTGTGCTGACAAGAGTAGTATTTCTCATCAGTTTGTGGATATCAACAAGAAGCTAGTTTGCCTCACACAATACACCAAATTAGACTTAATTGGAAAACATCATGAAAAGCTCAAACATCATCCTTCAATGGCTACCCGCCCATTGTGGTATCACTGGAAATGAGAGAGCTGGTGGCCTAATAAAAAAACAGGAGGTAAAGTGGAACAATTCTGCTATCCTCTGCCATACAGAGAGGCCACAACTCTAATCCGCAACCTTTATACATCGAAGTGAAAGAACAATATGGATATTGATCAGAAGTTAGATCCCATACACCAACTTCATAGGCAACAACAGACTCTCATCTTTCGACTCAGAACTGGCCACTGCAACACTACAGGGCCACCTGTACTGGATTTGGTGACCCACACAAATGAATGTCCATGAGAAACAGCTATACAGACCCTTGAACATATACTCCAACTCCAAGATTTCCATTTTACAAAGAACTGCGAGGCAAGACATGGCCACACTGGACTGGACAGAGGCAAAATCTTTGGGGCAGCTGCTAAGACCAGAAGAAGACTGGGAGCTTCATCCTGAAGATCTAGCAAGACCAAAAGAATTTTGAACACAGAAGTACCAGTAGTGTGCCTTTTTTCTTTGATTTTGATATTGATTTATTTATATGTAGGCATATCAATAGACTATTCTGATTGTTTAATACTATAAGCACAAATACAATGGAGACACAGCGCATTTTCATTCTCTGGGCTACATCCTGCTGAAAATCTAGTAGGACAATTGTCCTGCTACAAGAGATTCAGCAGGAGTTTGAGAATGAACACTGAAGAAGAAGAATACTACAATATCCAGATAGCTCACTACATATTTATACTGCATATATAGTCCAGCTGTCCTTAACTGGAGTTTGCGGGGCATCTCTCAGGGATCCTTGAAGACTTGAACAAATCTTATAGACGGATGTGTCAGGACATTGGCGCAAATAAAACAGCAACACAACGCATATCCATTCTCTGGACTACATCCTGCTGGAAATCTAGTAGGACCATGGTCTTGTTACAAGGGAGATCCAGCGGGAGTTTGAGAATGAACAGCTGAAGAAGAACAAATCTTATGAAACCGGATATTTCCAATTAGCCCCTTAACACATTTCCATTCTCTGGACTACATCCTGCTGTAAAGAGAAACCATACAGCAAATAGAATTTGAACCGGGTCTACTCAGATGGCACAAATTCGCCTCACAACTTGCATTAATATATCGGGATGCAATGTGGTCGAGGATGGAAAATATGCTGACTCAAGTTGCGAGGTGAGCTAGTGCCATATGAGCGGACCCGGTTCAAATCTCATTTGCAGCATGATTTTTCTGTAATATTAAATCTTCATGCTTCTATATTATATTATATTATTCATCTACTCTGGAAATCTAGTGGAACCACCGTCCAGCTAAAAGAGAGATCCAGCAAGAATGTGAGAATGAATGCTGAAGAAGAAGAAATAAATTACGGCAAAGCAGAAAAATCCTTATGGAAACAAAAATTTAAAAGACAAATCGACAGATATTTGGGGGTCTACGGCAGAAAACAATATTAAAAAGGGTTCGCCCAAGTAAAATATTGGCACACCACTGATATAGTTTTGCTCATCTATACCATGTGATACCATATCATCTTAGTTTTCAATACTTTTATGGTTTGGTTTTGTTTGATCATTATTTGTTTCTTGAAAGAGGTCCTGGTTGGACCGATACGTGGATAATTGCCCGTATCTTTTATTTTATTATTTACTTTTGTTTTACCTCGATAGTTAGGTATTCTAGTAACCTTTTTTTTTACCTCATTTAGTATTTATCACTGATATAGACTAGGCTCATATATAATATAAATTAAATGTAGACTATAAGTATGATGACAAGACAGAGGATTGACTTCATTTTACCATGCTCCCCCCTCCCTGCATCAAAAAGGTATTCCACCTGCCAAGAGCAAGAGTACCATGTATAGCTTATAACGTCATAGCTTCAAACAATAATCCCCAGTAACCTTTAAAAAAAAAACACATGTAAATAATAATTAAACCAATATAGCATACGGCAAATGGTTTAACCATTTACCACAATATCAGGGAGATTTCCTCTTTCTAGAAGTAGCTCTAACCTTAGATTATATAAGGGTAGCCCTAATGAATTATAATTATAGGTCTATGGAATGTCACATGTTGAGTTATGTCATGAATTATAGGTCCATCAAATGTTACAATTTGAGTGTTTCTGAACTGTCTAAGCAAGACACCCTCAACATGCTCTTTCCACCATCGGTGCCTAAGAAACCTCATGGGTGTACATTCGTGGGATCGAGTACCAGACACAGAAATCCTTCGAAAGTCCCATATGCAATGCATACATGCCCTGTTCACTAGGTCCCAACGCCGCTGAACTGAGCACACTGTCTGTATGCCAGACAAGCATCTCCCAAAGAGATTATTCTATGGGGGGAATGTGCGATGGTAAACGTTTCAAGAAGAGGGTAGAAAAAGAGCTTCAAGGATCACCTAAAAACTCTCTCAAGCACTGCAGCATCAATCCTATGTACAAGCGACTCAAAGCAGAAAGACTAATCCACAAACTCTCCTGCTCCGAACCCTCTACACTCCTGCCCTGCATGCACTGCAATAGAACTTTCCTGACATGAATCGGGACTCATCAGGCATCTACGAACTCACAAAACAAATCAAATCACAAATGTTTTGTTTTTTTCTACTTGTTCATCACATTTATTGTTTGCCATGTTCATTTTCACCTGTGAAGGAGGAACATCATCACAAGTTGAGTTGAGTTATGTAATGAATTATAAGTTTATTGAATGTTACAAGTTGAGTTATGTAATGAATTATATGTCTATTGAATGTTACAAGTTCAGTTATGTAATGAATTATAAGTTTATTGAATGTTACAAGTTGAGTTGAGTTATGTAATGAATTATAAGTTTATTGAATGTTACAAGTTGAGTTGAGTTATGTAATGAATTATAAGTTTATTGAATGTTACAAGTTGAGTTATGTAATGAATTATATGTCTATTGAATGTTACAAGTTGAGTTATGTAATGAATTATAAGTTTATTGAATGTTACAAGTTGAGTTATGTAATGAATTATATGTCTATTGAATGTTACAAGTTGAGTTATGTAAATGAATTGTTGGTCTATAAAATGTTACATGTTTAGTTGAGTTATGAATGCTGGTTACCATGAGTTCACTAGACAAGCTTGTATGTCTTCTCAATGATCAGAGCATAACACAACTCATATTTCAAGCTCTGTGTTGATTTATCAGTCTGTTTATATATATTTATTAATTTATATATATATTAATTTATTTACATAACTCAACTTGTTCATGCTGGGGTCAGAGGAAACGAGAGAGCTGACTTATTAGCAGGCAATGCGGCGATAGACGGCACATTGCTGAGAAGACGTAAAGCAAAATTAATAAAGGCAGTAATAAATTCAGTTCAAGATGCAGATGATGTCAATGAGGCTGAGAACGTACACATACAGAGAATGTTAGAAATGGGAGTATCTAGAGGTGAGGGAAGGAAAAGTAATTTTTTTGTAAATTCCCGAAGATCACACAATCAACACCTGACCGGAACTCTGAGTCTACACACACTGGGATAGCTGCTGGAGGGAAGGGCGGAGCACTTATTGGAATGTCCCGCGTTTTGTGAAGCCAGTTTCTAATCAAGAATATATATATATATTAAGTTTATCTGTCTGGGCCATTGCCCCAGATACTTCTAAAATTCTGAATGAATGAAGTACCTCAGACTCAGTGCATTATGTCAGAACAATAGAATATTGAAGGGCAACATAATAAACATGTATGGGATGCATAAACTAATTATCATCCAGTACAATCTCTGCAATGAAGGTTGAGTGTAATAGACCTCCAACATCCTGTCTCTTACTTGGTGGTGCACTCTACTAGGTTGTATCCTGTTCATCTTCTGATATTTCCCTCCTACTTGTATCCCCAACTACCTCTTGCTCGCCTCACCTTCAAGTAAAGTGTTCAACAAGGTGTCATGTCTTTTAACATGTAAAAATATTTAATTGGTATTTTTTTAATGTTCCTTTCTCCTTTAATAGTTATTTTTTTCATACGCTTTGTCAGAACATCTTTGTTCATTTTCTTCTCTTTCCATGAAGTTCTTATTTTTCTATATATTCACATCTCAAAGGCATCACTTCTGTTTTTTAGCCGTTTGTTGATATCCTTGATTCTGAGCCATATATTAATGTAAAGTAGATGTAGCATTTTATAATTATAATTTCTTGTTTGTAATTTGTTTAGATGTTAATATATTCCTCATGTCATTGAAAGTACTTTTAGTCATTCCTATTCTCCTGTCAACTTCTGTTTCACATTTGTCATCATTTGTGATTATGCGTCTGAGATATTGGTAATTATCTAGACCTACTTGTAGTATCTCTCCGTGTATTTTTATGTTTACCGCCTATTCTTCTGTGATTATCATGGCATAAACTAATAGACGAGAACAAAACATGAGATAAAGCATAAGAACAGAAATATACTATACTCTTAAATAGCATCTAAGGATGACAATGTAGGCCCTCCTATGCCTACTTAAATAGCATCTAAGGATGACAATATAGGCCCTCCTATGCCTACTTAAATAGCATCTCTAAGGGTGACAATAAAGGCCATCCTATGTCTACTTAAATAGCATCTAAGGGTGACAATATAGGCCGTTCTATGTCTACTTAAATATCAGCTAAGGGTGATAATGTAAGCCCTCCTACGCCCACTTAAAAAAAGTAAAATAGAAATGTTTACCTCGCCGACATAGCTGTATTTCGCCTTGATTATCATTCTGTACAACCGTGTCCTATTCTCATCATCAAAAGGCATAGTCCCACTTAGAAGAATATATGTTATCACACCTATCGCCCATAGATCCACTTGGTTAGTGTATGGTTTACGTGCTAGAATCTCCGGAGCAATATATTCCGGAGTGCCACAAGTGGTCCTCATGTGATTGTCTGGGCCTTTGAGCATTGCGCTCAACCCGAAATCTGTGATCATGATTTTGGAGTCATGACCAGGATGATAGTAGAGTAGATTTTCTGGTTTAAGATCCCGATGTGTGATGCCTAATCCATGTAAATACTTCACTCCATCCAAAACCATAGTCAGCACCTTAGTAGCATCGCGTTCTGTGAAGTTACCTTTTGCAATGATACGATCGAAAAGTTCTCCCCCTGTAGCAAGTTCCATTACCATGTACACTTTTTCTGGAGCTTCAAACACTTCAACTAATTGTATTATGTACACATGTTTAACCCTTCGCAAAACATTCAATTCTGCTTCATACACTTCCTTTCCCTGAATTCTGTCAATCATCTTGATAGCATATGGTTGTTTAGTCATTCGGTGTTCAACTCTGACAACCCTGCTGAAACTTCCTCGACCTATTAATGCTTTAATGTCATATTTTGCAGTTACCCGCGGATCAAATTTATCGCGGTATTTTTTCACTTTTTTATTCGTTTTCGGACCTTGCTCTTGGTTTGATGTATCGGGATCAATATTTGTTTGATGAGAAGTGGAATCTCGTGATCTAATAGGAGTTTGTGTTTTGATGTCTGCATCATGTCGGTTGTTCCTGGTTTTTGCATCCTGTCTGTAAACGGTCTCAACCAGGTGTGCGTTCGGTGGGGCTTCTGGCACCAACTTGGTGCTCATGCAACCCATATCGTGACGAAACTATAGAAATGTGCTTGTGACATCCCTTTACATACACAACCTGCACCACATTATAAAACACAGGGGTAAATCCATCAAAAAGGTACCGTTATTTTCCGGATCCACATGGATTCCTCCATAGTGTTAACACCAACTTGACAGAAACAGGTGTGATGAACAAAATCTTATCCGCGGATGAAAAAAGTTCACAACTAATACACACTTTTCAAAGTAATTCAAGAATAAAAAGTATTTGTCATATAAAGTTACACATAACAGCATCAATATACTTGTGCTAAATCTAATTTACGAAGTTTTCTCTGCTTTTATCAATGATAATATTCTGACTCGCGTATTTATTACTATCATTGCCAGAAACCGGAACTTCTTTGTATTACTTTGTATTACAGTTTGTGCACGTGATGCGATGACGTCACGTGTTGTTATAACAACTGCACTTAAAAGCCTGCTTTAGAAAGAGAATAACAGATCTGATGATTCTGTGCTACTAGTTACGAAATATACACAGATATATAAACATATAACGGTGATTGGTCTAGCAAACTGACAGTGTAGAACTTAAACACTCGTAGGAAACATGGAGACTTCTCAGAAAACATTTAATATCACACGTAAACAGACTAAAAAATTCGGAACAATAAATATGTGTGGCTTAATTAAGATCAAAGCTATTGTCTATTGTCTTTCCCCAGGTGAATGATTGTTGATCGCATTCACACTTGCCGTTAAGCGTAGGGATGGGAGCCTAAGCTGTCGTTCCAAGGCCAGATGTGTCGCCGAGGTTGCATTTAGTCAATGTTTGTTCAAGGCTATCTTGATGTTTTCTATCCACCGTTTTCTTGGCCTACCTTTTGCTTTACTCCCGGATATTCTTGTATTATGCCTATATTGGTATTTGGTTTGGCTTCATTCTCATAAGGTGACCGGACCATTTTACTTGCTGTCTCTCAATATGTATGATACTTTACTAACTCTTATCCTAAATTTTTCATTTCTTATTTTATCTAGTTTGGTAACCATTGCAGCCTTTCTCAGACACTTCATTTCACATGTGACGATTTTTTTTTTGCTGCGAAGCTGTTAAAGACCATGTTTGACATTGGTAGCACAGTGTTGGTATAAAAATTGTAGATATTATTTGTATTTTAGTTTCCATCTTGATCTTTGGATGAAGAAGTAATGGTGAAAGTTGGTAAGTCACTGTGTTTGTTTTCTGGCACATTGTTTCTATTTCTCTGTCTAGTCTTCCATCTTCGGAAAAAATGCTGCCTAGATATTTAAATTCTTTGGCTTGTTTCACTTTGGTGTTATCTATTGTTATATTCATTGGTGTTGAAGACTTGCTAATTTTCATAACTTATGTTTTTGTACATTAATTTTCATGTTGTACTTCTGACATACTAACAGAAACAAAGCTGACGATCTTACAGAGCAGTGTTTCCCAACATTGTTTAAACCATGTCGCACCTAGGTCTTTCTAAAATTTGGATGCCCCCCTCCCCTAAGTAACATATGGGTCCTACGTATTTATTTATATTCAAAAATTGAATTAAAACCTAAATGGAACATAATTATAAATTGTTAGAATTCCCCCCCCCCCCCTAAGTAACATATAGGTCCTACGTATTTATTTATATTCACAATTGAATTATTCCTTAAATGAAACATACTTATAAATTGTTAGAATTAACCCCCGACGAACAATCAAATTGCCCTCCTGTGAGGCGTGGGCCTCACGTTGGGAAACGCTCTTATAGAGGAAGACGATCAAGCAATAATATCAACATCAGAAGAGCAACATCAGAAGAACAACTACAACAACGTATAAATAGACTGCAAAAAATATGTAGAGACTTTAACATGGAGATAAACACAGAAAAAAAACCCCACCGAAGTAATGTCAATCACAAAAACAGAAAGAAACAACTATTCTCATCGATGACCAACAACTTAAACAGGTGAAATAATTCACATATCTTGGAAGTATCACATCATCAAATGGGAAAAACACCAAAGAAATCCAACATGTATGCAAGATAGAATACCAGATATCAGTGCAGTTGTCTCTCCGCCGAAGACGGGTGTGTCGGGCCATTGGCACAAATATGTCTTTGTGTTGTCAGGTCTTTCAGTTCTTGGGAGTTGTTTAGGTTCATTGACATGCTTTCTCT
This sequence comes from Meghimatium bilineatum, assembly GCA_034231615.1. NCBI lineage: Eukaryota > Metazoa > Mollusca > Gastropoda > Stylommatophora > Philomycidae > Meghimatium > Meghimatium bilineatum. The sequence goes on along the minus strand of CM067308.1, from coordinate 4,923,783 downwards.
ATTAATGGTTCTTGGTAGCGTTTCTCTAGGTCTTCCTCGTCTTCTTACTCCCGGTGGCACCCAATTTAGTGACTGCTGGGGAATCTTTGGCTGTTCATTCTAAGAGCATGGCCGATATAAATCCATCGCCTTTGTCTAATAGTAAAAGTAAAGTAACCGATAACATTTATTAATGACGTAGGGGTGTGAGATGTTAGCGATCTCACATTTCACAGGCTCTGCAATTGAGGGTGGCGGATACTTCCCGGATTAATCCGGTACCCATTTAAAGCTGGGTCGACCCGGGAGCCGGTGCGATCTGAAAAACATTTCCGCCTCAACTGGGGAATGTTTTAACACGGGACCACTCATATGCGAAGCCAGTGCGCTAACGCGGCTCCCTTTGTCTAATAAAGGAAGATATATAGGTGTGTTTGCTTTCCTCTCGTATAATGGTTACATTTGTTACGATATATTGTTTCCCCACCACCCATTTTTGTCTATTGGTTTTTTCGAAAATCTGTATTGATCTAATAATTGTTCGAGGCAAAATAATGTGTCCCTTCATAGGTCACTGAGTTTTTATGACAGACATCGGTAATAGAAAGCAATGTAATGAGTCTGAAAGCTTCGTATTTTCTACACAGTACATCTCTGCTTCCCTCTCAACCACAGAGGACGCACGCATATACATAAATAAAATAAACGTAAAAAACACAAAGAAAATATGAGAAAAGATTATAAGAATAGATGAATCGATATGAAGCGTTCACAAGAAAACGTCTTTAATATATAAATATGTCATCTACACAGGTTTTCTGTTGCATGGGTTGTTCGTCTGAGGACGAGCATTGGTGAGACCGGCAGACAAATCCGCATGGATGGCTGATATGAAGTATCACTTGTAAGACACGCAGCCATTTCAGACGGGTGGTTGGTCTGGTGAGTCAATGGTCAGAGATAGTTCAAGATGCGTGTACTCGTATGTTACATGATCATGCATTAGGCGCAGGATCTACGATTTTGAAAATAGCGTAATATATCGACGTTTTTTTAGATTATTATATACATCACCTGAGATTTAATGTTTGACAGTATTACCTGAGAAAACAATTTCTCTGGTAACGTCTGATGTGAAGCCATGATGATGTGTGGCAAGATGACGTGTGACACGATGACGTGTGACCAACTTCAAGTCTGAAACTGTTGTCATCATCGATTGCGATGCATGGCTATTCTTAATTATTACCTGATTCTAATTTTCTTTTTCTCAATGCTTTCTCTAATATTCGTTTTCTTCATCTATTGTCCAAATTTTCGTTTACTTGCTTTCACAGCACTCATATTCAATTCAGCAACTATATTTTTTTTGTTCCTGGGGATATTTCAATACCTGTACGGGATGTTTGTTGTTGTAATATTCCTTGTCTCGATTGGTCCGTTCTGGTGCCTTTATGTGCACGGTTTGAATGGCTTGATGAAATCGCATCTTTTTTTGGAGTTGCGGTTAGTCAAGTACAGAAGAACGCTTGTGCAATAGTTGCTGGGCGATTTGGTGCCGTTGAACGCCTGGTTCAATTCCCGTTAGTCTCAAGAATTTTGTAACAATTTTCGAAGAATCAGTAGAAATGCAATCGCCACTTATTACCAACTTTATTGATTTTCAAAAGACATTTGATAGTCTGCACCGACCAACAATGTAAAATCCTTGCCAATTACAGCTTCCCAACTAGATATTTAAATGTAATCAAGGCATTATATGACAACTCAAGGTGATGTGTTTAAACAAACGAGAATAGGACTGAATGGTTTTACGTAGAAAAAGGAGTACGACAAGGCTACATAATGTCAGCATTACATTTTAGCTTGACTATAGGCTGGGTTATGAATATTATTATCATCATCAGGCAGCATATCCTGAACAGGATGTAGCAGTCATCACAGCTTTTCGAAACTTCTGTTGATCTTGAGCAAATCTTCCTGCTTCTGTTACTGTAATGTTCAAGTGGTCTTTGATGTCTTGCGTCCATCTTCTTCTTGGTCTACCTCTTGTTCGTCTCCCTGGCATCATCTCCTTCATTATAATCTTCTCTATGCTGTCATGGCGTTTGATATGGCCAAAATATTGTAGTTTTCTGGAAAGAACCATGCTGTTTAGCCAGTTTTCTATTACATTAATCTCTCTCAGGATGGCTAGATTCTTGATCTTTCTTGGTCCATGGTATTGGTTATGAAAAATTACACTAGAAATGAACATTTTGGTATAAATGGACAGGCTATTATTGATCTTGATTTTGCAGATGACTTAGCATTGTTAAGTCCAACCCCTGATAAAGTACAAGATATGCTGAATCGAATTTGTCATCTTTCTGAACAAATTGACATTCCTAACGGCCTATCTACGTAGCTGGTTCGCCCATTGCAATTGATTCTATCGATGCCTGTTCGCAGGAACATGACCTCTGTAGGCTCTTCTAGCCCAAAGACTAGTGTCGTGCAGCCGGTCCCTGACCGTTTGATTTGAAATTCGGCGAGCTGCTGGCATTGAGTGAACTGTGCAGAACGCAGATGCAAATCGATTCTTGAGATGACGCAGCCGTGTGAAGCGGTCTTTGAGAGAATTTGTTACTCTGGGTATTCCACTACGCGTCCAGTCTGCCACTGAGCCAGTTTGTGGAAATCTCCAAAAGCGACTAATGGTGCTTCTAACCACATTCAATTGTCTGGCCACTACACATTGTGATTGTCCAATCTGTAAGCGTCCACTGATGATGTTGGTTGGTTCACAATTCTATAAATTACTTCTTGTACTTACGTAAAATACAGATTTATATAAACCCTTCAATCAGACACGACAGACTAGTGGGTAAACTAAAACTAGTGGGTAATGATGTACAACACATGTTGTTACGTTTCACGCAGTTACCTTGTATTGATTGTCGTATATAAATTACTTCACCATTTACGTGTGGGGAGAGAGATCAAAAATTGTTTTACATTTGATAACAAGGAGGGGGAGGAGTGAAGATGACAAAAGTTGACGTCAACAAAAAATGTTTTGTATGAATCAATTAAAAATAGTGTGAATTTGGGGGAAAAAAATATAATTTAAAATTTGAACAACTACATCGTTTTTTTCGCACTTTCCCAGCAAGTTTATGACAGGGGGAGGGTGTATTTTATGCTTAAAAAAATGTTTATTGTCAGCTTCTATGTGTCATACTGCCACGAACAGAAATCACTAGTGAGTTACATGTGTGTTAACTGTGTCTTTCGTCAGTTACACAGTTCTGCTAGCTCATAGGGTGATCCTTCTAAAGTGACGCGTATGAAATTTCATGTGATTGTCATTGATCTCTTTCTGTATAGGGCCTACTTTTTTTCGGCCACAAATGGCAACCATGGAACAGTCAAATGCGTCACGTTTGAATCGGTGATTTAGCCCACATTATTAAATTAAGTCGATGGTCATTCTCACTAGTGAAGGGAAATAACACTATAAAATCATATCATATTGACTGGATTTCTTTTTTCTCAATCATCTCCCTTGACGTGTTATTCTTGTATAATCAAGAAACAAGCCCGACTTAAGTCGTGTGGAGCAGCAGTGGGAAATCGCTGAATTATATACCCTTCATTTCTGTTCGATCTTAATTTAATTTACTACTGGTAAATTAGCAAACAGGTACCTCATAGACTTATTAATGATGCAGTGAAAATACTGCCCCTCCCCCCACCCCCACCCCCCCACAAAAAAAAACCCAGAAAAAACTGTCATATATTGCAGGATTTCGGATTGGGAATTACTGGGAGATATTGTGTAGCTATGTGATAAAGGCCACATGGTCTTGCTGTCGCCACTTCATGTATTTGGATAATCTTTTTAAATTTACCATATGACAGAAAAAAATCTCCTTCCTTATCGAACTCTGGACCTCAAGGGGGTGAAACTAACGGCCTAACCTGTCAGTCATGTGTCCCATGGACAATACTATTGGATGAAATAAGTCATTCATTCTCAACAGTTATACAGGGTGTTTATAAAGTATCTGTGCACCCATTTAGGAGACTGGTGACAACGTGTCACATGATTTGTGGGTCCTTAGTGACGCTCTGTGTGACATTATTAATGCTACGCCCGTGTGCTGCCATGGCCCGAAAGGGGAGCAAAGAATAACAACACTGTTTACCTTCCACGCATGTCGTAAAAGGCGACTAAGGAGGTTATGGGGTGGAGTTGGCTGCCCCATCCCATATAGGCCAGTGATCCAACGCCATGCTGAAGTCGAATGTGGCAGGTTGAAAGGCGCAGATATCACAACAATGCTGTAAACCATGACACAACGCATTCCGTTCTCCGGACTACATCCTGCTAATCTGCAGGAGTTTGAGAACGAACGCAGAAGAATAAGAATAAATGCTACAACATTTATGACCAAATATATACTGCTCATGTCAATCGCATTTTGGGTAAAGTGGCTCATAGCACAACGAAGTTATTTCTACAGTAGGACGATAGAGATGTGTAACATTGTTCTCAAGGCATGCCTTACAGAGTTAAGTGTAGTTTAAGTTTATTTAGTTTTGAATATTTACAAATGTTTCTTCTGAAATGTTATGACTTCAGATGTGTTTGCATCTTACACATTACGCGTATCACGAAAGGTCTTATAATCAAATCTATAACACCATTACTTTGAGAGGCTTATGCATCTGTAGCGACATTATTTTGAGAGGCTTTTGCATCTGTAATAACATTATTTTGAGAGGCTTATGCACCTGTAACAACTTTACTTTGAGATGTTTATGCATCTGTAACAGCTTTACTTTGAGATGTTTATGCATCTGTAACAACTTTACTTTTAGAGGCTTATGGATCTGTAACAACATTACTTTAAGAGGCTTATGCATTTGTAACAACTTTACTTTGAGAGGCTTATGCATATGTAACAACTTTACTTTGAGAGGCTTATGCACCTGTAACAACATTACTTTAAGAGGCTTACGCATCTGTAACAACATTACTTTAAGAGGCTTATGCATCAGGAAACATCTTCGTGAATTACTTAAAAACATCTTCAGTATATTTACCCCCAATAGCAAGCACTTATTCCACCACAAATGCTGTTTGTGCAGGCAGCAGTTAGCGCTAATCTCTGCCAGTGAATAAAAGCTAACTGCTGCTGACGGTAATCTGCTGACTCAGCCAATATATTGCAAAATATCTTCTTCTTCAGCGTTCATTCTCAAACTCCCGCTGGATCTCTATTGTAGCAGGATAATTATCTTTCTAGATTTCAAGAAGGATGTAATTCAGAGAATGGAAATGCGCTGTGTCTCCGTTTTATCTGAGCTAATGGCCCGACACATTCGTGTTCTGATGGGACAATATCAATACTTTTATATTTTGAAATATTTAGAAATTGAAGCTATGGTTTCTGCCCTATGCACCGCCTATGACCCTGGACGAACATAACATAACAACAGAAGGGCATACTTTCTCAATGTGACCAAAAAAGGGCTACAAGTACTCAAGTACTCGTTAAAGACCACTAAAAGTATGTAAAACAAACGAAGATACATGGGAAGACATTTTCTGAAATAGAACTACATGGTTGATATACAGTCAAAAAAGTTGTCATCTTGTGAAAAGAGAAGTGCAGTAGAACCATACATATTTCCATTTGTCTATTTTAATTAGAAATTATAACTGTAGACTGTCTTCATCTCACACTGGACACTTTCACGTGATCTGATCCGCGTCTCAATAAATCCCTCTAAAAAATATCTCAGGCCCGTAGATTGAGGGGTTCAAACCTTTCTCCCAACTAGTAAATCGGAACTTGACTTTTAGTGCTAGGAACTTGACTTAAAGCCAATCCCCCTCCCCCCATTCCGGAGCGATTTTTCACAAAAACGTCATCTAATTTTTCATCGAAAAGATCATCTAATTTTTCAAAGGTCATATAATTTTTCAACAAAATGGTCATCTAATTTTTCATCACTAAGGTCATCTAATTTTTCATCAAAAAGGTAATCTAGTTTTTCATCAATAAAGTTATCTAATTTTTCATCAAAAAGGGAATCAAATTTTTCATCAAAAAGGTAATCTAGTTTTTCATCAATAAGGTCATCTAATTTTTCATCAAAAATATCATCTAATTTTTCATCAAAAAGGTCATCTAGTTTTTCATCAAAAAGGTCATCTAATTTTTCAAAGGTCATCTAATGTTTCACGAATAAGGTCATGTAATATTTAATCAATAAGGTAATCTCTTTCATCATAAAAGTCATCCAATTTTTAATCAAAAAAGGAAATCCAATGTTTCATATAAACGTCATCTAATTTTTTATCAAAAAGGTCATCTAATTTTTAACAAAAAAGACGAACTGTCACACGAAAACGAACGAAGGCCCTTTTTAGGTATCCACCATCCCCATTGAGGGGATAATATCTACGGTCCTGGTATATCTATTATGTTTCTCTGTACAGGCTTCCGATCTTTACACTTTTCACACTTTTGAACATTTTCTGAGCGGATGAGGTCTCCTAGTGCATTGACTATGTCAGATTGAGCCATTGATGTACATATTGACACTGAGACTGTTCTCGCCAGCGTATCGGCTCGCTAATTACCCTCAACACCCGCATGTCCTGGTACAAATATAAACGTGATCTTTCTGATCAGAGTTTGTGTTAATAATTCTACCCATTGACGGCGGACAACTCCTGCTTCATCTTTGAGGGGCACATTCATTGAGCCAGTATATATGCGTGCTGGATACTAGTCATGTGACTTTAGTCATTGCAATACCTTCATCACAACCTTTACGTACTTGTTTTAATTATTAAAACTAATAACGTCAAACATATCCAAAAAATCATATCCATATATTCACGACGACCAATAGCTTTACAAATAGTTGCCATTTTGGTTCTTTTCACATTAGATTTGTACTTACGTAGAACGTAGGTTCTTCATAGAAATGAACAAGGCGGACTATCGCTAGTATAATGGATTATGAGGTGTAAGCACAAAAACATACAAATAACAATACACAAAACATATTCAACGTTTCGAACCACTAGGTCTTTCTCAAGAATATACAAAACAGTGAAAAACAATGAAAACATTAAAAACAATGTTACCACCACAGATGCACTAGATACAGTATTAACATGTAAACAATACAAAGTTCAAAGTGACAATGATGTATGTGAATCCGCTTCTATGAATACATGTTTCCACATATGCCATGTCTCCCATGAAGAACCGTAGCTGATGATGTTAACTTTATTTTAGTGATAGAAAAAACGCAATTGTTTCTGCATTTCTTGGCAGAAGAATTCCCGTGCAGGAAGCAACAGGAGAGAACAGATGTGGCCAGAGTCTTACAAATTGCATTGGATTTTCATCAGACGGCGCAGCAAACATGATCGGCAGGAACTCAAAATATATCAAATTTCAGTCCCACAGGAATTTTGAATCAGGTTTCTAGAAGCTCATTTTCAGATCTTCCATTTTACACCTTGTTGAAAATATTACTGCAATTTAAGAACAATATATACAATTGGTATTTGTAGATTGAAAGGAACAAGTTCAATTTAGGAAAGATGGTATCCCTACAGATATTCAACAGTTTCTTCACCATCCTGAATTTAAGGAGCCCGCAACTTTTGCCCTTACTTGATTGATTACCATAGTTAGTAATGTTGTAGTTGAGAGAATGTTTTCCCTAGTGATCTCAGTAAAGACAATGGCAAGGAACAACATGCAATCTAATTTACTTGATGTGGTTTAAGTATAAGACAGAAATTTACTTTCAAATAAATGTTGTAAAGACTTCTATCCAGCGGCAAAAATGCTGAAATACTTTACTGCTGACAAGGTTTATGCTGAAGATTCCACTTTGTCAAGTGGAGAGGACAGTAGTGAGATAGATGTCAAATATTTCACCTTATGTATCAAAACTAGTGTAAATTAGTTTAGCCTTTTTTTCCCTTTTTTTCTATGACCGTTTATCCATTTTTGGCATATTTCTGGAGGTGTTTGATCTTTTTTTCTAAAATAAATCTGGCAACACTGGTTGGCAACACTGGAGTTTACAGGAAGTGAACTGTGACGAACTTGATCTACAAATTCGCGCTATGAAATTTGTAATAAACTAAGGTGTAATATAAACATCTAGTATGTATTTCATCATGTAGGAAAAGAGTAAGGGTAAGTTATGTATATGAATTCTAATGAAAATGATAACTCGTAAGTTTAATCACGAATTTGATCTAGTAAGTACGGTACTTTATGTAATGGTCTAAAGTCTAAACGTAAACGAATCAAGAATTCTGGTACTAGCTCAGTTGTAGTAGCTGAGTAGCTGGTGTTGTGCTAGTAGCTGCTTTTGTGCTGAATACAAATGTGCAGAAACTGGAAAGCTACTAGTACTAGTACTAATAATTAGGCACTTGAACAAAATTTTCAAAATAGTGCTACATAATTACAAATAATATAGTTAGATCATCATTAAGTGCCGTCTCCGCAACGAAGGTTGGCTGCAACGTATCTCCAACATCTCCTGTCTCTTGTCTTGGTGGTGCACTCTGATAGACTAACCTGTCCATCGTGTGATGTTACTCTCCCACTTGTATCTCTGTCTACCTCTTGTTCGCTTCCCTTTGACTTTACCCTCAAGTAAGGTCTTCAATAAGGTGTCATGTCTTTTAATGTGTCCAAAGTATTTTATTTGCCTGATCTTTATTTCTCTTAGTAGTTCTTTCTTCGTATTGTCTTTAGCACCTCTTTATTTGTTTTCCTCTCTTTCCATGATGGTCTCCCTATTCTTCTATATACCCACATCTCAAAGGCATCAATTTTGTCTTCTAATTGTTTATTTAGTGTCCATGTTTCTGAGCCATACATTAATATGGAATAGATGTAGCATTTTATAATTCTCATTTTTAACTTGTTTGTTATTTGTTTAGATATTAATAATTTCCTCCTAAAATAAATAAATAATAATAATATTGTTAGATAGCCCTTAAAAATTGCAATTCAACGATATCCCAACCAAGTATGTACGTCAATGCTGAAAAAAGGTATGAATTTTTATCTAATTAATTTGACGTCAAAATAATTTACATGAAACATATGAAAATATAAATAAAATTTGTGACCACAGAATGTAGCCAGGCTGATAATTTCTAAATAATCTTTGTTATTTTCAATAATACAATACACAAACTATACATTTTTGTGTTTGCGGAGACAAAGCACCTATGTTGATCACATTTCTTGAATTTTCAGATGGACACAGAACTGATATTCAGAATGATGGCTAATTAACATAATTATAATGAAAATAAATTATATATCTATTAAACATAATAAAATACCACAGAAATAATATATTTATGTATTCGCAAAGACAAAATGCATTGCTGTGATTCTCAGGTGCTCATACAACTAATTAATATTCAAAATGTTGGCTAATTTAAACAAATGTTGATGTTTTAAAAAATTAACTGCTGGATTGGGCATTTCTCAATTGTTTTACCCTCTTACAAGTTACATATATAAAAATAAAAATGGTTACAGAACTTAATGAATCTAGTTTCAAACATGACAAACGATGCGATCACTAAATGAAACCCTGTCACAAGAAATGTATAGCCTAAGCAAAATTTTCCAAACATGCTAATCCCATATGTCCAAGTACCTACAATAATACTAACATATATTTTCTTTAAAAGGAAAAAACAAATACTCATTCAGCCCATGTCCTATTGAGTGCTAAACCTAGTATACATCTTTAGTAAAAGGGGTGGGTGATATAAAAAAAAGGTAATTCACATATTTTTATACGTAATTTCTTGTTCATTATATTCTTTGGTGCTTTACGGAGTGATGTGTCCATATCTCAACCTTTAAATTAAAGTTTAATGTTGTATACAGATCTATTTCAACTCTGTGATAGTTTGCACATCTTCCCCGTCGTCACAGATGTCTAATGTGACAAGCCCAAAAACTGAACATAACACCCCCCCCCCTCCAACTAAATTTCAAAGACCAACCATAATCCCCTCCCAAAAATCAAACACCAACTCGTACCTCATCCTTCCCCCCCACCCCTCAAATAACTCTAAATATCATTGCCTTTTTCTCCAAGGAATATTTGCCTACTACACACTAACAAAGAGACATAATAAATGTAGTGTTTTGCTAACAATGCTTAATTGCCCTTATGTAGTTCCGTAATATAAATAAGCTACATGTTTTTAAGGAGCTTATGTTTTGTTTCATAAACATTCAGGACACATCATTCCGTAATGAACCTATTCTTCTTCCTCGTTTGTTCTCAAGCTCCTACATGTGTCATGGTATACATTTTTTATTTTTATATACTTTACCTTTCGGCCTGGCACATCCGGCTTCAGCTTTGCTTCTGAATCACTTTGACCCAATATGGGACGAGACAGTTAATTTCACCCCATAGCATCTTTAATTGTCTCCTACAACATAAGTAAAGTAAAGTAACCTATTGCATTTATTAATGCCATAGGGGTGTGAGATATTAGCGATTCAGTGACTGCAAATGAGGGCGGTAGCCATCTCCTCTCCCTCGCAGTCTTTACTTCCCAGATTAATTTGGTACCCATTTAAGGCTGGGTCGACCAGGGAACTGTTGTGATCTGAAAAACATTTCCGTCTCAACTGCGGACCACTCATATGCGAAGCCAGTGTGCTAACCAGTGCGCTACGCGGCCCCAATATTTATATATGTATTTATATATATATATATATATGCTTGTTGACTTTTATAATGTTACAGAGTGGCAACAATGTGCAAACATTATTGCTACCCCATAAATGTTGATTACAATAATACTTTTTCAATTAATTGTATATAGGCATACGTACAGAGAATGCCAGCTCTAGATGTTGGAGTGGTGGGAGCAGGTATAGCTGGTCTGTCAGCTGCCATTAATGTTCAAAGGCTTATTCATAGAGTCAAGGTCACAATCTTGGCAGACAACTTTGGGAGAGACACATCCACACCAGTTACTCCTGGAATATTTCTTCCAATACCATCCAACATCAGAGGAGTCGACTCTGTCACTGCAAGGTGGGTGAAGTCACAATCTTGATTGCTAGTAACATTTTAAAATCCAAATTACAAATCCTCGAAACCATTATAATATTTCAGAAATATAGCTACCCTAGCGATAGTGTTACTAAAGCTATCACGAACGCTCGTTGGGGATAATATGTTATTCCATAATGACGGTACCAATGAAATACAGTCTATAGACGTCATTTATGAGTATTAATTGTATCTTCTTCTGTGTTCGTTCTCAAACTCCTGCAGATTAGCAGGATGTAGTCCGGAGAACGGAATGCATTGTGTCATTGTTTACAGCATTGCTGCGATATCTGTGCCTTTCGGCCTGACACATCCAACTTCAGCAAGGCTTTGGGTCACTGCCCCTATATGGGATAGGACAGCCAACTCCATTCCATAGCCTTCCTAGTCGCCTTTTACGACATGTGTGGAAGGTAAACAGTGTTGCTATTCTTTGCTCCCCTTTTTGGCCCGGGCAACACACGGGCGTGAGTATTAATTGTGATGAAATTAGATTTTTCGAAGGTGAGTTTGCATGATACATAGAAATTAATGTAAATCCATGCCTGCATTATGATAAGTAGGATTTTGCATTGCAGTAACTCTGGGTCTTTCAAATTTGTTCAGAAAATGCAAACATTCATTACAATACATAGAAAGTTTAAAGGCTCTCTCGCGTGAGTTCGATTTTATACAGATTTGTAAAGACGGCGATATTGATGTCTAAAAATGTGCAAATTTCCCTTGGTAATGAGAGATAAGTACACGCTGAATTGCTGGTCAATAAAGTGTTAAAGTACTAGGGGCAATTTCAAATGACCGATGGAGTGTAGGAGATTATAACTTGTTTTGGTGAGGCATGCCTCTTTCAACTGGGGACACAACTTTATCTTAATTATATCATAGCCAATATTTATTTTTCACAAAAATGGTTTGCTAACACAGCATATAAACCAAAGTGACCCAAAAGTCATGCTAAAGTTGGATGTGTCAGACTAAAAGACACATCGCAGTGAAGCTGTAAACCATGACTTTGTAGGTCAAGATTATTAACTGGTTATGGTAAATGGGTCAAGTTCAGAGAGATTAAGACAACATTATATGCAAAACTGCAGTGCTGAAATTGTATGTGCTCATTGTTGAATAGCATTCACCTTTTCCAGATGGTATATTGCAAACAGGCTGGAGTTTTGAGAATGAATGTAGAGGATTTGTTTGGGGTGTTTGTTCTGAAACTCCCACTAGAACTCTCTTGTAGAAAAAACAATGATTCTGCTAGATTTCCAGTAGGATGTAGTTTGGAGAACGAAAATGTGTTGTCTCACCGTTTTATATATGCTAATGATCAGACATATCTGACTTCAGTAGTGGTGCAGTGTCTTTACCACTTGTACTGAGTGATGTACATCCTTACCCATATCGCAATTAGACCAGATGTACGTTGTAATGTTTTTTTTATACATACTGTTCATATTGCATGCTGGTCACCAATCTGAAAGCCAACCATGGTCACACTTGCTTGACTTCTTACCTCTGTCTGTGACACTATCAAATTTACTACAAATGCCCACGGTCATCATCATCAAGTGCCATGCAGAATGGCGTTGGCGATCATATTTCTCCTTGTATATCGATCTCTCATATATGCCATACTCTCTATTGGTGTCGTCAATTGAAGCCATTTAGTCAAACTGTCCAATATATTTTCTCTGGGTCTTCCCCTTGATCTTTTCCCTTCTATCTTTCCTGTTGTCACTACTCAATGCCTCCTCTTCTCATTATGTGCCCAATAAATGTCGACTGTCTTTTTCTTATATTATCAATAATGCATCTTTTCACATCCATCCTTCTAAGACATTCTTCATTAGTAATATTTACTGTCCATGGTAGAAGATTAAATTAATAAATTTTTTTTAAAACTCAGTGAATGGCTGATTGACAGCTGGAAACATCACTATGAGATGGCTAACTCACCTGAAGGAAAAATCTCTGGGCAAACGTTTATGACCGGCCACTACCTTTGGTCAAAATCAAATGATAGACTAAGTGAAATAATACCTACACTAGTTAAAGAGTACCACTTGTTGAACAGACATGAAATGGAGGCGAATAACTTCAACCACAGGTATGGAGTTGATTTTATAGGTATTCTATAATAGTATTACGCCTGTGTGGCAACCGGGGTCTGAATGTTTAGTTCAGGGTGCAAAGATTGGGGCCACTGTCTTTTTTTCAGGCAACTGCGAGATGACTAAGGGAAGTTGGTGGGTAGGCTGACAACGTATTACCTGTGAAAAAAAAAATCGGTGCGCAAAAATACATACTTGCTATTGATATACAGAAGTAGAAATTGACAGAGGCAAATGGAATGTCACTGGTGAAGAAACCATGAATGCCTCAATCTATTTCTGTTAATCAATAGTGTGTAGGTTTTTTGTGAGCATTGGTGCTGAACCTGAACTTACATGATCATGCTTCTTTCACATTTTTATCATTGCTGATTCACAGAGATGCTGGGTGACATTTCTCTGTTCATTTTTTAACAATTAAATAAGTTTCCCGTTTGTATTTGTTTCTTGAAAAAGATCCCTGTTGGAAAGCAACATGGAAAAATTGCTTGCTCCTTTGTTTATTGTTATTTATTTTTTTACATTAATTTTAATATTTGATAGTTAGATTATCCAGTGACACTATTATATTTATTTAGTATTTATCGCTTCTTTGTTTTGTGCTGAAAAATAGATTGATTGAACTAATCGTTTTGATTAGAGAGAATAATAGATTGTCTGATTATTTGAATTAGTCTAGTCTGTTGTGATGAATAATGTATTTCTTGATTTAGTCTGTTTTATGTGAATTTCTACTCAATAGATATTATCAGCGGACTCATGCAGGTTGTTGTTTTGTGGACTCATGCTGGTTGTTGTGTTTGTTTTGTGGACTCATGCAGGTTGTTGTGTTTATTTTGTGGACTCATGCAGGTTGTTTTTGTTTTGTTGACTCATGCAGGTTGTTGTTTTTGTTTTGCGGACTCATGCAGGTTGTTGTGTTTGTTTTGAATATATTTCTCTTCTGTGTTTGTTCTCACACTCCTGCAGATTAACAGAATGTAGTCCAGAAGTAGGATTGCATTTTGTCATGGTTTAAATTTTGGTTATATCTGTGCCTTTTGGACAGACAAATCCAACTTCATTATGGCTCATGTCCCTTTAAATCCCAATGAGATGGGACATCTAATGTCACCTCTAAAACATCCTCAGTCACCTCTTTCAACATTCATCGCAGGTTACAATATTGTTTTCTCTCCTTTGATACCTTCACAACACCCTTTCATGCCTTCACAACACACTTTCATGCCTTCACAACACACTTTCATGCCTTCACAACACACTTTCATGCCTTCACAACACACTTTCATGCCTTCACAACACACTTTCATGCCTTCACAACACACTTTCATGCCTTCACAACACACTTTCATGCCTTCACAACACACTTTCATGCCTTTACAAAACACTTTCATGCGTTCACAACACACAGAGGTTTGAATAGATTAACTTATGGAACTATTCTAGTGTCTTGTATTTATTTTGAATAATTGATTACTTGTTGAGCTTGTCTTGAGTGTTGCATTCTTGTTTTGTCTAATTTATTCATTAAATTGTAGTGATCAATTTCATGCCCGAAGTAAACAAATATAATTTTAATGTTTCATTCATTAAATGAATAGAAGAATTCCATCTCCAAAGTTCAGCTAAACTTTGATTGTCCTACAATTTGTCCTTTTATTTGACTATTTTTGTGTTATCTGTCTTACTTCAACAATCTCCGATGCAGGAGGTCTCACTATTGGCATATCAGATTAACCATCATGCAACAATATACTCCGATCATGTAACAGTACAATCCCATCATGCAACAGTATATCTCAATTGATGACGTACCAATTTTAGGAAAAGCCACACAGCGTTCATCTTTGAAATTATGTTTTATTTTATGGAAACATGACCTATGTGATGCAAGTTCAGAAAACACAGTATTGAACGTTAAATTTGGGGAACCAGATGAGCTCCAGCCCTGACCATGGTCTTAGCTGTCAATGTTTATGAGGTGCTCAACAGATGCTCAAACTCTGTACTAAATGTGACTATTCTGTGGGAGATCCCAGAGTCAGGCAAACATGTTAGCACTACATAATTGATGAACCCCCTAGAATGGTGGAAAATGAAGGGCCCCCTAGAATGGTGGAAAATGAAGGGCCCCCTAGAATGGTGGAAAATGAAGGGCCCCCTAGAATGGTGGAAAATGCATAAATGGCTACCCCAGGCTTCTCAGTGACCACATTTCAGAGCTCTGTTTCTTATGTATCCTCCGGGCAAGGAATGTTGATTGATAGTGGATCTGAAACATGACTTTATCTGTGTATGTCGCAGAAAGGTAGAAAAGATACCAAAACACCTATAATTTTACTCCCTCTGAGTAGGAGATGTCTCAAACTGCTGACATTTGGAGTCTTCTGGGTATGAAATAAAGCTCTGGAGAATCAACCACATTGATAGGATGTAGGAACTACCTCCTGGAGAATCAACCACATTGATAGGATGTAGGAACTACCTCCTGGAGAATCAACCACATTGATAGGATGTAGGAGCTACCTCCTGGAGAATCAACCACATTGATAGGATGTAGGAGCTACCTCCTGGAGAATCAACCACATTGACAGGATGTAGGAGCTACCTCCTGGAGAATCAACCACATTGATAGGATGTAGGAGCTACCTCCTGGAGAATCAACCACATTGATAGGATGTAGGAGCTACCTCCTGGAGAATCAACCACATTGATAGGATGTAGGAGCTACCTCCTGGAGAATCAACCACATTGATAGGATGTAGGAGCTACCTCCTGTACTTCCTGAAGATCAAAACAACATTTATAGTCTTCTAGTTATTTTATGTATTCGGTGTATTTTTGTCCTTATATTATATATCATTTTAAAGACCTATTAGTCAAAACATCTATTCCGTGTATTTGTTCAAAACTGCATATTAACCTATATTTGTAATTTGGCTGATATTTATTTACCATAATGTTGTACTAGGAAAGGCTGCAAGATAACCACAGTAGTTGTTGATCATGTGAAATATCTGGCCTGGCTGATGAAAGAGTAAGTTATATTGAACTTCTATTTGCTTGATATTTGTCTTACAACTACATTGTCTTTGCCTTATTAGGTCAGAACATTTATGTTATATGTATTTTTTCTATTGTCTGCTCCAAGGTGAATGATGGTTGATCGTATTCACACTTGCCGTTAAGTGTAGGGATAGGAGATTAAGTTGTCGTTCCAAGTCCATATGTGTCGCCTTGGTTTCATTAAGCCCATATTTGTTCAAGGCTATCTTTATCTTTTCTATCCATCATTTTCATTGTCTACCTTTGGCCTTATGCCATGATATTATTTTGTTATATGCTCTTATTGGTATTTGGTTTAGGTTCATTCTCATAATGTGACCAGGCATTTTACTTGCTATCTTTGAATATTTTCAATCCATATTATTAAACCAACTATTTTCCTAATTTCTTCATTTCTTATTTTATCTAGTTTAGTAACCATTGCTGCTTTTCTCACATACGTTATTTCACATCTAACGATTTTCCTCTGCTGCAAAGCTGTTAAAGATCATGTTTGACATCGGTAGCAGAGTGTTGGTATAAAAATTGTAGATATTATCTGTCTCTTGATTTCCATCATGATCTTTGGGTGAAGATGTAATTTGTATAGTTTGTCAAGTAGGAAAAGTTTATTTATCATAGCCGTGTATAACATATAAGGCATCTATTTACTACAGATCGGCACCATTATGAAAGAAATTGTATTAGTTCTAATCTCCAAGTCCCCCATCTAGGTCAACATCCTTGAAGTGAAGATGGGGCGAACAGAGGCTGGAATCTAAGATTGATCGGGTGATCCCTTATATTGAGCAGGACAACAGTCCTGCCAAGCAAACACAGGTGCTGAAGTCAGAGATACCAGGCAGAGATGTGTACTAACAACCACTGTATGCAACGTTGCTATTTAACATGTCTGCACAACTAAATTTTGTGAACGGGAACAAGACCTCCACTTCGGGGATGATAGATCACAGTAGATTAAGAATATCTCATGTCACAAATCGTAGGCCGTAATAAAAAGCACAGTTTTGGAGATATTGGAAGTAAAAAGAACCCACTTATGAACTTAGGGACACCGGCCACTATATGTCATGCATAGAGGAAGCCATTTTCTTCAGATTCCAAGTAGGACACGTCAGATTGAATAGAATTGAATGCATGTGACATGTGTATAGATGTCAAATAGACTACATTCTCTGCATGAAAGCCCCCCTCCCTTCCCAAGGTTGACATACTGAGATAACACAGCAGGCAAATTATGATTCATTTTCAGACTTGCAAGGTATCTTTTACTTCTTCTGCATTCGCTCTCAAACACTCTGGTAGGATGTAGTCCAGAGATTGGAATGAAATGTGTTATGGTTTGCAGCTTCGCTGTGATATCTCTACCTTTTGGCCTGACAAATCCGATTTCAGCATGCCTTCTGGGTCACTTTGTTCTTATATGAGAAGGGATAGCCAATTCCACCCCAAAATCTCCTTAGTCACCTCTAATGACATCCTTGGCACGTAGCAATGTTGCTTTCCTTTAGGGCTGGAAGGCGTACTTCCTTATCGTAAAAGCCAGAACATAGGAATAAAACACAGCAGCAGTGAATTTCAACTGCTCCGTGGATGAAAATTTCCACTCCTGCTGTCTTCAAGTATACATTTATTTTTTCTATGTTTTGTCAGTAGCTTCTTCTTCTTCTTCTTTCGTTCACTTGAAACATGTCTATATCTGTAATTCTGTCTCCTTAATAAAACTCACTGTCTTTTGTAGTTCATACAGTGTCCCATAGAGCTTTGATTCCAGTGTTGTTTCCTCTGGCCAATATGTCTGCCTCAGCGTTTCATGCTCAGAACACTCTTGAAGTATATGTTTGGCACTCTGTGCTGCCTGTCCACATGTACACATGGCAGTAGCTATTCTTCTTCTTCTTCAGTTCATTCTCAAACTCCAGCTGGATCTCCAGCAGCCATTCAGGAATAGAAAAGCACTAGATGACAGACATTGAACGTCTGTGATAGTGCTATTATTTGTACTGTTTTGATTGTTTTGTATTGTTTGTTCCCTGCTTGTTTTGTATTTTCTTGAAAAAAAACCCCCTTAAGATTAAAGCATTGCAAATGTCTTGTATACTGTTATTTGTATGTTTTCTTACCAAAACCCCATAGTCAAATAGTCTGTGAGTTATCGTATGGTAAAACTCTGATAAAAATTGTGTTCCACGTAAGCACTACTAATACTGTACTCTAATACAATCTATTCATTCTGGAAGTTGAAAGATATGCCAGTATCAACTATCACCGGGATATCTATATCTTGCAGGGATATCATCATCATGTAGTCAATGACTGCTTGTGTGCTCACTATCGATCTTTCATAGATGTTGGTTTGCAAGTAATCCCACTATCGCCCGTGTGTTGTTAGGGCCGAAAGCAAAGAGTAGTAGCACTGTTACCTTCCAAGCAACTAAGGAGGCTGTCCCATCCCACAGAGGGTCAAAGTAACCCAGAAGCCATGCTAAAGTTGGATGTGTCAGGCTGAAAGGAGCAGATATTGCAGCCAATTTGTAAACCATGACACAATGCATTCCATTTTCCAAACTACATTCTATTAATCTGAAGGAGTTTGACAACAAATACAGAAAAGTCCCACTATCTTACTCTATTGAGCAATGCTTGTTAAATACCAATTATTGCCAGGTTGGCTATCCAACTAAAACCACATTTGCCGTACATATTTTTGAATATTCTTGTCTTGATATATCCAAGATGGTATCTCATCCATGGTTGAAAGAGGCCAGCCTAACTAAGAAGTGGCTTTAACATCACATGCCTCCATCACAATTCCACTACCAATATTTATTGAATGAATCTGACAAGTGAACCTGAAATAATATTTCGTTGATGTTTACATCAAATCACCTAATGACCAACTAATTTACACTCTTTTTTAATGCGTTGCTATATGCATAGTATGGTAAAAATATCTATACACGCTTCAGTGATGTTTTATCATTGTTGCTTATTTCACTTGTCAGTGCAGTTCTAAGTTATATTATCTCCCCTATTTAGAAAACTAGTGCAATATTCATTATTGTCTCCCCTGTCTAGAAACAAAATAATATTAATTATTGTCTCCCTGTATTAGATTCCGTCAGAGGGGAGGACAACTCATAAGTGATACAGTGTACTCATTGCAGGAGGTAACGAGGCTTTTTATTTGTGAATTTTTGTAGTAATTTCTGTCTTTTTAGAATTGAAATTTACCTATGAATTCTCTCGATGATAGTTCAGTGATTGGGGCCACACTGGCAGTGAGTCGTAACACTGACTTCTCTCGATAATAGTTTGGTGATTAGGGCCACACTGGCAGTGAGTCGTAACACTGACTTCTCTCGATAATAGTTTGGTGATTAGGGCCACACTGGCAGTGAGTCGTAACACTGAATTCTACCAATGTTAGTACAGTGGAATGCCTACATTATCTTCTGCTTTCTATTCGTACTCTAACGTTGTTTTCTTCTTCAGCATTCATTCTAAAATTCCTGCTGAATCTCTTGTAGCAGGACAATGCCCTGGTAGATTTGTAGCTATTTGATGCATAGTGTGGGATACTATTTGATGCATAGTGTGGGATACTATTTGATGCATGTTATAATCAACTTGCAAACTGATTATTCATGTTGCTTGCAAAAAGTCTGAAATTTTCATAATGCTAAAAAAATTTGAAAGCCACGGCTGGGCAAACAAATTTAATATAAAATATCTAAGATAACAGTTAGTACAGATAAATCCAAGCAACCACCGAAAGGGAATTATTATAAATAAAATGATGAGAAAATTATGGCTGAAAAAATTCTTGGGCAGAAAGAAAAGACTAATCCTGAATTTTTTATTCTCATTGTCTTTGTAGTTCATGTTTACTTTCTGCTAAAAGAACAGTGTCATCAGCATATCTCAGGTTATTATTTTCCTATTGATCTTGAGTCCAGGCATTTCTTCTATGTTTTTTAAAGATATTATTCTCTGTGTAGATAATAAATAGGCTAGGCTGATAAAATACATCCTTGTCTTACCCCTCTTCTTATTTATATTTATGGTGAGTACCAGAGTAGCTGTTTTCACACCTTATTGATGCAGCCTGTTCCCAATACATATATATCTAATCACTTTGATGTCTTTTTCCATCTATGCCTATTTCTTAAAAACATTTGATTAATTTTTCATGTTGGACTCTGTCAAAGACCTTGCTGTAGTCTATGAAGCAAATATAGATACTTTTTTGGACTTATTTTTATCTATCAATAATCGGATACTAAGTATATCTTTTGTGGATTCATCATTTTTCCTAAAATCAAATTACTCTTCTGATTTAGCACATAATAATATTATTACAACCAATCACACTAATTTTAGATGAGTTCATATATAATAAAAACATGTTTCTAAAATGTCTTGCTCTTTTCTAAGATATATGGCCAGTTTGACGTTGTCATCAATTGTGCTGGTAACCGAGGGAGGGAAATGGTTCAAGACCCTTACATTGTACCAGTCAAAGGTTATGTTGTTCAGGTAAGCAATGATGTGTCATGTCACCGATGTTATTTAGTAATGCAATGGATTGGGTCATGCGAAATTGCACAGCCGACAAAGATCGTGGTATCGAATGACTGAGAAATAAAAGTCTGGAAGATCTCACATTTGCGTTGTCATCAATTGTTCTGGTAACCGAGGAAGGGAAATGGTTCAATACCCTTACGTTGTACCAGTCAAAGGTTATGTTGTTCAAGTAACACCAGATTTGTTTGTTCATATGTTATTATATGTCTGGCTAGCATCACCTAATATACAAGGACTGCTATTTATTCGTTCATTTGTTTGTGATATGTTTATATTTGCCAATTTATCTCTTGTCAAGACTTGACTGTTTTTATTAGATCAGAGGTCTGTATAGCTTGTGCATTCCAGTTTTCTAGATCAGGAAATTTCCCTCCTTATTTCGTATTGCTACTTTAGGGCAGTGTTTTTCAATTAGAACCATTTGACAGTTCTGGGTGCCAGTGTTTTGTTTGGTGTCTTGGAAAAAAAATAATTGTAAATTGATTTGGGGGGGGGGGGAGGACAGAAAGATAAATAATATTCAAGCTGTAAAGTATCGTTTCATCACAATATCACCAGTTGTCATGGTCAACACATTTCTACCACTTGGAAGTGAACTTGAATATTGAAAATAATTTTTTTTACTGTTATTTAATCGATGTTTACGACACACCATATTGTCACAAAGCCTTCCTATTCTACTGATTGCTTAAAATTTTCATGTTTTCACATGTGACTGTTATAAAAGGATTGATGAAAAATTCCTTTTAGCTGTGAGCAGGTAGCTCTTGACACATGATGATGATGAAAAAATCCTTTTAGCTGTGAGCAGGTAGCTCTTGGCACATGATGATGATGAAAAATCCTTTTCGCTGTGAGCAGGTAGCTCTTGACACATGATGATGATGAAAAAATCCTTTTAGCTGTGAGCAGGTAGCTCTTGACACATGATGATGATGAAAAAATCCTTTTCGCTGTGAGCAGGTAGATGGGAATAGGAAACTTTTATAGTATAAAAATTTTAATGTGACCTAACTAGGAAGTCTGTGCACTCTATACACTACGCTATCACAGCTCTGAAACTAGGAAGTCTGTGCACTCTAAACACTACGCTATCACAGCTCTGAAACTAGGAAGTCTGTGCACTCTATACACTACGCTATCACAGCTCTGAAACTAGGAAGTCTGTGCACTCTAAACACTACGCTATCACAGCTCCGAAACTAGGATGCCGGTGCACTCTATACACTACGCTATCACAGCTCCGAAACTAGGATGCCGGTGCACTCTATACACTACGCTATCACAGCTCTGAAACTAGGAAGTCTGTGCACTCTATACACTACGCTATCACAGCTCTGAAAAATTAAGACAATTGTTTGTTTACTTTTGTTTGCTTATATATGTTTCGTTTCGAGTGATTCTATGGTTGGGAGTGCACCTATTGGCCAAGTATCATCAACTTCAGCACCTGTGCTTGCTTGGGCAGGACTGTTGTGGACCTGCTCAATATAGGAGATGACCAGACCAATCTTCTCTGTTCTCAGGCATTAAATTAAAACTACTGAAGATTGGCATAATTTCATCAGGAAAACAGAATGTGCCATGTTTACAGCTTGACTGAAATATTTGCACTTTTCGACCTGACGAATCACGTCTTATGTATGTCTTTTGGATGTATATGATTGTCCCTCTTTGATATGGGATAGTCACACCCACCCAAAACTGCTAGTAGTTTGTTATGACATTTATGGCAGGTCTCAGTCTCGCTATTCTGTGCATCCTTATTGGGTCCCAGCTATACATGGAGGATTTTTTCTTCTATTTTGTGATTGTTACACATACATTTTTTTGTGTATTTTGTGATTGTTGGTATTTTTTTCTTATTGTATTTTGTGATGTTGCAAATAATTTGTATTGTGTAACTTTTGCAGGTTGCACATGAATGTCCGAAGAAATTTCTTATTACAGACGATCCTATAGCAGTGATTCCTCAGTAAGTATATCCAAAAGATTTAAAATTTAGAATCTGCATCTCTCAATCCACATATCTTTTTGTTTTGATAAAGGTCGTTTGGTCGAAACGTTGACTTGAATATTATTATGTGTGTCTTTAGTGATTAGCAAAACTTCATTACCCTATTCCTGGATTTTCCTGTTGGATTTCAGTTTTGCGCAGTAAGTACATATTATTGATCCATCAAGTCCAGGGTTTTCTACAACAATGTTTACTTGATTAATGTGTAATGTCAATGCAGAGAAGTTCTATCAATTATTCTGATTTTTCCCCAATCCCGAAAGTACAGATATTAGTTATCAACAGGGTCAATCAATCAAGTGCCATGCCAAGTCGCATATGTGTTCATGTTTTTCCTCAACTCTCTATCTCTTGTGTTGTTAATAAGTTCACTTGGTGATTTTTTGTGTGTGTACCACAGTGTGACAATCCATCCAGAAATGTTTCTCTTTGTCTTCCTCTGTCTCTTCTCCCCTTGATCTTTCCGGTGGCTACTAAATGTTTTTCCAAGTTTTACTTTCCTCATCACCTGCCCTAAATATCTTTATTCTCTGTTTCAAATTTTCACTATAATTTGTCTTTTTATTCCATTATCGTGAACATGATAATCTTAACAATTGACTGTACTGGGAGTTTTTTTGTTGGTTGAATATGAAAAATAATCACTGGTTTTCTTTCTCCTCACATAAACAAACATTGGTGATGTATGAATCAAATCACAGAACTCGAAGCACACAAGCAGGTGTTGAAAGAAGAGTACCGCTGACATTAATATGCAAATCTGTCAACTTCCAGAAGAATAATTCTGTATTTTTGTCCACAAATTTATATTATAACCCCAATTTGTATTATAACCTCAATTTGTATTATAACCCCAATTTGTATTATAACCATAAAGGCCCTGTGGATCCCTGATGATAAATAGATCATGTGAGCTTCTGACAGCAATGGGCATTATGAGTCCCACATGACAGTAAACAGCGCTTTGTGTTTGGATGAAAAAAAGTCATCCACAACATTGAAAATGTTAAACCAATTTGTATTATAACCTCAATTTGTATTATAACCCCAATTTGTATTATAACCATAAAGGCCCTGTGGATCCCTGATGATAAATAGATCATGTGAGCTTCTGACAGCAATGGGCATTATGAGTCCCACATGACAGTAAACAGCGCTTTGTGTTTGGATGAAAAAAAGTCATCCACAACATTGAAAATGTTAAACCACGGGCACTGAATCTTCTCTTGTTAACAATGAGTTTGTTATGTCCACATGCACTCTCTTCAGGTTAACAATGAGTTTGTTATGTCCACATGCACTGAAACTCTTCATGTTAACAATGAGTTTGTTATGTTTTCTATATGCCCTGAATGTCTTCATGTTAACAATTATTTTGTTTAGTCCTCATGCGCTGAATCCACTCTTGCTAACAATGAGTTTGTTATGTTTTCCAGCTCAGAGAAAAATTTAGTTGATTTGGGTTATATCTTGGAGCCACATGTGTACAGTCAAGAAAAAAACATGGAGATGGTAGAACTTCTGCTCAACAAAGTCAAAGCATTGGTCCCAAATTTAACGGTGAGGTTTAAAAACCTATTATTCTATTTGTGACGTTTAAAAACCTATTCTTCTATTTGTGAGGTTTAACAAATTCTTTAATGCAACAAATTCTTTAACGCTTTTTCAGACTCTAGTGAATTCAATTAAAGAATTCCCATTTGTTACAGGGCCTTAAAAGGGAGCAAGAATAGCAACACTGTTGTCACCCATGAATGTTGTAAGAAGTCACACAAGAGGTTTGGGAGTGGAATTAACTGTCCATTCACATAGGTCAATGCGACCCACAGTCATGATGAATCCGGATGAGTCAGACTGATAGACACAGAGTGGGGGAACATGGTGATCATGTTATCGCAAAGGTCTCTCAGGTATAAGAGTGATGGTGGCGGCTGATACTAAACAATCACAGCTCGTAATCCAATATGAGGCTCTTGTTATCCCCATTATTGAATGTGCAGATGCCACTATCACCGCCAGTCTATTGCAGATTGAGAGATTGGGGACAAAGCAAAATGAAGCAGTGTGCATCATCCTTAGCTGCACCAGAGACACGCACTGAGATGTGACATCATCTTTAGCTGCACCAGAGACACCCACTCAGATGTGACATCATCCTTAGCTGCACCAGAGACACGCACTGAGATGTGACATCATCCTTAGCTGCACCAGAGACGTGCCCTGAGATGTGACATCATCCTTAGCTGCACCAGAGACACGCCCTGAGATGTGACATGCCTGTGCATAGCTCAGAGTGAGTTCTGACACAGATTGTACACAGTGACTTCCTTTGTATAATGGGAAGCAGGCTGATGAGAGGCAACTAGTAGATATGATACACTGAGGATACTTTTAAACAGGTTTACTCCGCCGAAGATGGATGTGTCGGGCCATTGGCGCAAATAAAACGGCGACACAACGCATTTCCATTCTTTGGACTGCATCCTGCTGGAAATCTAGTAGTACTGCTACAGAAGAGATCCAGCAGGAGTTTGAGAATGAATGCTTAAGAAGATGAAGAAACAGATTTATACACCAGAAGGCATCAATCTTGGTGAGGACATCTTTGTTTTTTTTAATGAGACATTCAAGACAGTCTTTACTCTCAATGGAGAGTTTAGGGAACATAGCGCCGTGATCGTGGATGCAGGGATCAAAGCACCCATCTGTGGAAATCCTGATGATACAGATATCAAGATGATCATGTATGGGTCAGTCATCCCTCACCAGCGATGCACATGGGTCTTTACTGTTAGATCATGTGGATGACAAGTTCACAAAGGCAGTGGAGTCTTCACTGTAATAACAAGCAGTCAAACAATGGAAGTATTTGCCATAATGCAGGCACTTAACTGGCTGGAATCATAAGCCTATTCCAATGTGTGTATGCTGACTCAATGAATGTGATTCAGAAAGTCAAAACATGTGATGTATGTAGGTGATAGGTGAAGTCATTAAGAGAGGCCTTAAAAGTGGGCAGCACAATGAAAAACCCATTCTTATCTTTGTCCCCAAATACACGCGGGTGTAAAGGGAACTGAACATGCTACTAATTAGCTAGCCGTGCCACCATAACAGTATATAGACCAAGCAGATATACTTTGTGCTCTGTGTAGTTTGCACAATCTGAGGATTTTGAGATACGTGAATATGAGTTCAGTATTGAGAATGCGCAAATTGAAACTGAGGATAGACTTACCTGACAAAAATTTCAAGAAAAAAACACTGAACCAACATAGAACAGGAAACGTCAGCCGCTATTCTTTGAGAGATTTACTGAAGCGAAGATCTGAGCACCTGTGGACATGGCTGGTGTGCAAAGTATAATCAATATCCTCATAGATCTAAATCTAATCTGAAGCATAGATATCGTAGCCAAGATGTAAACCATGAAATCACATTTTGTTCCCCAGACTACCATGCTAGCCAGCAGATATTTTAGAATAAACCCTATTAAGGAAACATCACAAATTTAGACTCTGACCTCTTGACAATGTCCATATTTATCACAATTGAAAGAGTGATGTGAATACAGTTAGACTCACTGACACCAAAAGTTGTGTTTACTTTCAGGGCTCCTCAGTCGTAGAGAGTTATACTAGCCGAAGACCATACAGATCTCCTCCCCTACTTGAGATTGAGATGGTGCACTGTGGAGGCCCTATCTTACCCGTATGTGTTCAATTTTTTTTGCCAATCTATTTAGTACATACACATTTGAGTCATGCACTTTATAGGAAATGCACTTTGATATATATGAATATATATTCTCAATACAGAAAATGGGTTTCATTGTCGTCATTTTACAGCTTGGCTTCAAAGTCTGGACTTTCAGCCAGATGCATCTAGTGTATCATATTATTCAGATCACATGATCACTTTCCCCATCGAGGCCAGATCCTTGCTGCGGAAATGGGTACTTAGTAGCCAACAGAAGCTGAAAAGACTGACCAGGACTTTTAAAGTCTAGCAAGGCCACAGTCTGCCCTAGCAATTACAGGTTCTGAAGACTGAGACAACCAGCCAAGAGGTGCAGCACAGCAATCAGGAAGCCACATACCAACCCACTCAATAAAAATATGTTTATATCTGACATTTGTTATGATGTCTGCCCTGTGACTTCTACTCCAGATCATAGCATACTACCTGTACACCAAACTTGGCATTCCACGCACCAAATTTGAAGTGGAATATAAATTGTGTTGTTAAAAAACTTCTTGGGTGCAGCGACCACTGACCAGTCTTTCTGACTGTAGAAAATGAACGTATTAAAGAAAGCCACTCTCTCTAGATGGAACTACAAGAAGACAAGCTGGAGAATACATCGACACTACACCAGTGTACTAGCTAGAGACTTAACTAAAGACAATGACATACCTAATGGTAGTCAATGAATTCTGTAGATGTGTATTATAGGCTGCTCGTAAAACCATCTCCAGAACCCATAAACACTACAAATCTTATTGGAGTAGTGAATTAGAAATACTGCAAAATGAAGTGGAAACATCTTGATAGCAGTCAGAGACAAGATCAAGTCAAGAGAACCATAATAAATATCAACAAGCTAAGGCCAAACTTCAGACAGCCAGGATACATGTATACAAAGTTTAAGATTGGCAATATGGTCATGTGTACACATGGACAGGTACCTCAGACAGCAGAGTATATTCTTCAGGAATGCCAGGAATATGAAATGTTGAGACAAATACACTGGCACAGTGTAACGACAGTAGAAGAAAGTTTCTACAGACCTCAGTATGAGTTACAAAACACAGTCAAGTTTAAAGAAGAGACTAAACTTCAGATATAAGCACGTTACAGGCGAACGAAAGAGGAAAGAAAAATGCGACTTTGATCTATCAGATGGTGTAGTCACCTCTAACCCCATTTTCCTTAACTGCCTTTGCAAAAGTCATGACAGATCACAGTGCTATTTTTCTATGCAATGCTTTTGGACCACACAACATTGAAATTGGTGAAAAAAGGCTGCGTGTTTGCAGTCGAGCTGGAAAACAAGTTGCGTTGACAGCTTGACCTACTAGTGATATTACTATGAACCCCTATCTTCCAGCAGAATTGATAAAGCACTGTATGTATACATGATATTCCTCCTTCACAAAATTGCCCGCAGTGTTCTTTCTTTTTAAAATTTCGTGAGGCCAGCAGTGATAGGGTGTGCCAGGCTGAGTGATCAAGTGCTGTAGTCTCCCAGGAGCTAGGATCGACGATGCTGCAGTGCTTGAGAGAGCTTTTTAGGTGATCCTTGAAGTGCTTTTTCTGCCCTCCACTTGAACGTTTACCTTTGCACAGCTCCCCATAGAATAATCTCTTTGGAAGGCATACGGACAATGTGGCCAGTCCAGCGGAGTTGGGACCTAGTCAGCATTGCATGGATGCTTTGCATACAGGACTTCTGAAGAATTTCCATATCTGGTACTCGATTCTGCCAACGTACTCCCATGAGGTTTCATAGGCACAGAAGATGAAAAGATTTAAGCTGTCGAGCATGTCTCGCATAGACAGTCCAGGAGGACGCAGCATAAAGCAGTGTTGGTAGAACCACTGCGCGGTACACATCCAACGTAGTTGTCAGACGTATGAATGTATACATATCACTTCATAAGACTGATGTATTTAGCCATCTGCATAAATAAACCCATAACACAACACGCTTCTCCATTCTCTAAACTACATCCGTGCTTGAAAGCTAGTGGACTATTGTTTTGCTACCAAAGTGATCCAGCGGGATTTAAGAACAAGCATTTAAAACGATGGAGTGCGATAGTTTTATCACTTTGCGTTACAGGGGAAACTGAAGCGATTAATTACACCGAGATAATTAAACAGAGATAATTTTCGTTTTCTGAATTGGCATTGATGAACTCTGGGCAACCCATAAGTGCGTGATCTCTCGCAGCTATTTTAAACATATTTTACATTGATCATCATCATCCTCAGGTGCCATGCCGATGGCGTAGGCGGTCATGGCCCTCCACAGCTCTCTGTCCACAGTATTATGTATCAAGATCGTTTTTGTTTCCCTGCCGTGCCAGGTTGTCAAACTGTCTAATATTTTCTCGCGTTGTCACCCTCTGTCTCTGTTGCCTTCAATTTTGTCTGTTGTTACTATGTTCTTCAAACCTGCTTGTCCTATGAAGTGGCCAAAAAAAGAAGATTGTCTTTTTCTTATATTATTGATTACGGTCCGTTTCGCATTAGATTCTTTCAATACCTCTACAATAGTGTTTCTGGCAGTCCATGGTATTTATTCTCAGCATAGAACCACATCTCTGTTGCCTCCAATTTCCCACTGTCTAGTTTGTTTATTGTCCAAGACTCGCACTCATATGTTAGTATAAGGGTTATATAGCACTGCAGAACTCTCTTTCTCACCTCTAATGACAAGGTCATATTATAGTTGTTCCTTTTGTGCCGCAAGCGACACATAGGGCAGAGGTTTTGGTTCTCCATATGATGCGGTCCGCTGCCTGCAACTTTAGTTCCTGGATGGTCTTACAGCCTATTAATTCTCCTTCTTTAAGAATGGTGTTTTTAAGGGTTATTTTAGGTCTTCCTCTTTTTCCTTTACCCTCAGGTGACCACATAGGGGCTTGTTGGTTTATTCTGTTTACATCTAGTTGTAAAACGTGACCAGGTATTTCCATCTTCGTTTTCTTATAATGTTTGAAACATACTCTTGGTGTGTTTTGTCTCTTAAATCACTATTTGTGACAAAGTTGCTCCATTTTATGTTACCAGTTTGCGAAGACATTTGTTTTCGAAGCTGTTTAGTTTGTTGTCTGTTGCTTGAGTTGATTTCCAGATTTTCACTACCATACGTTAGCACTGAGACAATACATAAGTTAAATAGCTTTAGTTTGGTGTTTGTCCCTAGATCTTTTGATTTCCAGATATTAGTTAATTTAGCAAATGTGCTAGCTGCCACTGCTATACGTGTGTTTATTTCTTTTATTGAGTCTCCATCAACAAACATTCGGCAGTCCAAGTTAAAGCTGGAAACTTTTTCCAGTTATTTGGTTATTTTCTAAGATGTTATTTGTTGAAATGTTAAGTTTCATTATATTTGATTTGGACAAATTGATCTGAAGGCCAATTTGCTCAGCGTGTGTGCATAGTTTGTTGATTATATCTTGTGTCTGTTGATGAGTAGAGTTTAATAATGCGATGTCATCTGCAAAAACAAGGTCAGTTAAAGTGTTGTTTTTGAGCCATTGTATACCCATTTTTTCATCGATATATAAATATTACTTAAGTAGAACACTAGATTTTTGTAGTTTTATGATGACCAAGTAGTTTAGGGTCATAGCATGTTCCTGCGCGCATAATTTTGTAACTGGGAGCACTTGTCGCAACCGTAACATCGATTACAGGCAAGTTAAACGTTGTTATGTAAGCCATTTTATAAATAGATATGAACTGGCAGAGTGATGTCACAAATTACTTAAAATTTCTTGTCTGTGCAGATTTCTTACAAGAGTGAGAAATGTAGCCCCTTCTCCTAGGAAAGTATAATAAGTTATTATAAAATTGCTCTTATTTCTCTTCGTTATCTTTGATACCAAAAAAATCCAGTTTGATAAATATATACAACTCACAATTTAGGTTGTTCACAACATTGGTCTTGGAATCGAAGCAGTTACATTGGCTTGGGGGATGGGAGCATCTGCTGCCCATCTAGTGCAAGATGTGCAACGGCTGGTCAAACCGTTTCCTCATCTTTGTCAACCGTTCAGTACTTTATCATGAAATCTCTGGAAGCAGTGTTCCGTAATGCTGAGAAACATCTATTTGTCCTGTCTTGGAACAAAGGCACTGTGAGTGGAGACATCTGGTTAAATCTAATTCAGTTAAGCCTTATTGAGAAACGTATAGTTACGCCTTATTTAGAAACATCTAGTTTCTTACAAGTGTTTGGAAACATCTGGTTAAGCTTTTTCCCACAAATATCTAGCAAGGTTTGTTCAGGATCATCTAGTTACATCTTGTTCAGAAACATCTACTTACATTTTGTTCAGAAACAGCTTGTATACCTCATTTAGAAACATCTAGTAAGTTTTGTTCAGTAACATTCAGTACTTTTTGTTCAAAAACATCTTGTTCAAAAACATCTAGTTACATCTTGTTCAGAAACGTCTAGTTATATCTTGTTCAGAAACGTAGCAAATTTTGTTTAGAAACATCTAGTAATTTTTGTTCAGTAACATGTAGTTGCATCTTGTTCAGTAACATATAGTAATTTTGGTACAAAAATATCTAGTTATACTTTTTCAGAAATATCTAGTAATGCGTGTTCAGAAATATTACTTTAAGGTTTGTTTAAACGCATCCCGTTATGCATTTTTAGAAAGAAATATCTAGTTCAATCGAATAGGTGTCATTTAGTATGGATTTTCTGTATTAATACGAATTTCAGGCTCCCCCCTCCTCAACCCCACCCCCACCTGACTTTTTTAAATTAAAAAAGTTCACTTGGTGTTAAATTTCCTAGTAATTGCTGACATTTTTTTTATCTCAGATAATCATAATTGGGGGCCAAAAAAAAAGATTTAAAAAAATTAATTTTTGGGGGTTTTTGTTTTGTTTTTGTGTTGCATTTTTATTGAAATACGGAAATAAATTGCTAAAAATGAGGATTTATGACAAATAAGTTGACACCTATGCTATTGTATATATAAATCTAGTCAAATATTACTGATTAATGTGTGGTTAATGACTTATTGTTCATAAATAGAGTCAGTTACTGAAAAAATGCAGAAAATGGATTTGCTGGGCAGGAAGGTGCAAAATAACACCACTCCGCTGTGAAATCAACAGCACAATATATTTTACGTTCCACAGCAGAAATGATACAAACTTTTGTGTTTGTTATCGGAAACAGAAGACGAAGTTACTGCAAATAAAATATACATGTATATCAAATTTTGTTTATTTTCTTCTTGTCACTTTATACCGCTTTTGTGCCATGCAGTGTCAGAAGTACAAGAGTTATCTGGAGACTACCTTTGTGTGCTTCATATATGTTTGCTTTCATGGACTTTTATTTCTGTGATCCATTGTTTACATGGTCTGCTGCTGGCTTTGTATCCATTGTCATAGATCCATAGCATTGCTTTTTTTCAAGCACTCTGTTTGATGGTGGTCTGGAAGTTTGTAAAGATCACTTAAACTGTTGGTTTAATTGAGAATTGACATTGTGTTTGTTAGTATTTTGATGTTTTCATTTTTGATTCTACTTATATTATTAATCTGAGAATTTTATGTTGATAAGTCATTTTGTTTTTTGTTATTAGTTTCAACATTTGACATTGATACCATAGTGATGGATCATTTTGTATAGTGCATTTTTGGTGTTCATATTCACGTTTCTTTTTGAAACGTTAATTGTTATGCTGAAATAAATGACTTCTTTATATGCAAAATATTCTCTGTTCTTTTATCTCTGTTACATAATACACTTTAGTTAAATATGTACTGCTTTGTAAAAGTAACAGAAGTTGCTATCAGAAAGCAGCAGAAGGATTTGAACCAAGTCTGTTAAGCTGGCACCTATTCTCCTCACAACTTGAGTTAACCGATTTTCCAAATTCAACAATACCACATCTCTTCAACGTCAGTAGAGATCAAAGTCAGCAGTGTGGTCGAAATTGGAAGATGTGTTGATTCCAGTTGCGAGATGAATAGGTGCCAGCTGAACAGATTTGGTTCAAATCCCATGTACTGCCTTAATTTTCTCCATCGTCCTATTTATATTAGTCATCAACAGAAGTTACTGAAATCTGAGTTGAAATACATTTTTCTGCAATCAATCAATGTGTATCCAGCCAGTTATTGATCATGTACAGAGGTTTTTGTTACGTCATTGTGGGTCCCCACACAATTTGTTTTATGGGAATGTTCCTGTGGGCCAGACTAGTTCTATGAATAAAAGAAAAATCATGCAGCAAATGAGATTTGAATGAGGTTTATTCAAACGGTACCTACTCGCCTTGAAACTTGAGTAAATACGATTTCCATCTTTGACCACAGCATATTCCTAAAAAAAAAGATGCAATTTTTGTTGAGACTTTTGACATGTATATTTCCAAACTACTACGAATATGGACCTGTTGACCCGCACACAGACAGCACCAACATTTTGCACAGGTATGTTAACCCCTCAAAGACGAAAAACATGTAGATTCAAGTTGTGAGGCAAGTGGGTGCCGTCTAGGCGGACCTGGTTTAAATCCCGTCTGCTTCATTATTGTTTTTTATTATTAAATCCTTGATTCTTCTATATTATATTATTATTCATTTACTAGTTCTATGAACAGCAATGTTGGGATTGTTCCTGCAGTTTGTTTTGTGACCGTACTCTTCAATAAAAATTTGACTGCTTGCCATTTTTGTGCGAAGAATTATGTGCAGCATAAACGCGCTGTTGTAATTCCTGTGTCATGGGGGCCCATATTTTCTGACTATGAAAGATTTGATTTGTTTTGTTAAATATGAAGAATGTATGCCTATTATAACAACAAAACATTTCTGTCTGCATAACCATTTTGGTGAAACCACAATCTCATTGTGAATATGCTATTATATTTAACCCTTTAGCTGTTACACTCCAGTTTACGTGTTCATCTTGCTGCTATTAATGATTGACCCATGTTTTGGTGTGTTTTCCATCCCCTCTTTGCTAAAAAAAAGATGTTACTTTGAAATCGCCAGTATCCACCAACTGTCCAGTCCATACGGTTATATATTTTCTGGTGGCAATAAAAAGCCTGTACAAGGAAGCTCTTTTACTTTTGAAGCACAAGAAAAGGAATCAGGACATGGGGAAAGAATTTAGCACAACCAGGATTGGTGACTGAGAAGAATGTTCACATATCCCGGCCTACTGCGTTCACAGTTTTTAAGAACTCTGCGCCGGTCTGTAATTTTTTATTAGTTTGTGACGTCATAGTTGGTTGCAATTTTTTTTAGTAGTTTGTGACCTCACTGTGATGGTTCATTTCTATTAGCGAAATAACTGCCATATCGATGCTGAGCTAATGGGAAATAATCACTAAAAATAGGAAGAACACAGTTTCTGTCTCCCTTCTAAGACAGAGTTGTATAGAGTTTAAGAGGGGGTGGGTGGGTATTAGGGTTAGGATTAGGTCTAACCCTACCCCTAATGTCCATGATCATCCTTTCTCCTATGATGCACCTTCGTGACATTACATCATGTCATAATTTAATCTCCTCTAAAATTATATTTTTTTCTTTCTGGCAACATGTTCTGCTAGTGATGTAATTTCAGTGACGGCACAAAAAGTGCACACACTATAATACACTTGAAATGTTACTGTGCATAATATCAAACTTCGTCCACATTTTGGAAAAAGTAGGAAGGCCCGTGATATGTGATTGTACCTAATGTAGCTTAACCAGGATAATTTACTGAGAGCAATGTTGCAGCTAATGGGTTATGTAAGTTTGTATTCATTTAACTGACATTTATGTTTGTGAAATAGTATTACATATAATGTGAAATATTCTTTCCAGAATGTAGTCTTTCTTATGGCTGTTCTGAACTCTTCACAAATCTGGTCCAGCTGCCTTGTCATTTTCACAAACCTGGCCCAGTTGCCCTGTCATCTTTAAGCACTGATATGTCGGTTGGCAAAAATAGTATTGCTTGTTCAATTCCATGGAACTACGAGCAATTTAATTCTTATTTACTTTGTGAAATGAGGAGTTTTTCTTTAGGTGTCTTTCATACCCAGAAGATTCTAGTACTCCGCTGTATGCAATGATTTGAAAGGAGTCCTACTGAGATAGGGGTCTTCTGCCGGATGTGTTGGACTATTGGTGCAAATAAAACAGTGACACAATGCATTTCCATTCTGTGGACTTCATTTTGCTAAAAATCTAGTAGCATCATTGTCTTTGCTAAAGGAGAGATCTAGCGGGAGTTTGAGAATGAACAATGAAGAAGAAGAAGACTGGGTCGATGTGTGTATGTATAAGAAGACCTGTTCCACCATTTAGTATGAGGATATCCAATCAAATTAAAGCTTGCAACCATTTGTTTGTATTTATAGTTGCCTGTGTTTGACCATTATGTCTGTGGGTATCTGTGTAAGTACATGTATGTTTGTTATGTGTTCAGTGTTAATGTATGTTTGCGAGTGAAGTAGTTTAATAAGAATAAAAAAACAAACAAACGTTGAGGTTTACACAAAAGTGACTTTATCAAGTATAACTACACACAAACAATTGACTTTGTTACTGAGGTTCTTACACATTCTACACATGTGTAACATTACCTTTCTGAAACTAATATATTTTGGTTTCATTTTATATAAGAATAGAGTACTATGAGGATTATGTAACGTTATACCAGAGTTTGTTATACTGGGATAGGAAAAGGATATTTTATGATTGAAATCTGAAATTGTGTGAGGTGAACAACAAATGTGTAAATTTTATGAACAGGAAAGACAAGTGTGGATGGACATTATGAAATTATATGGTACTTTATGGGATAATGTATCCACACCCATGTGACCACAGTCCATCTTTTTTAATGTTAAGCGCAGAACCTTTTAACCTCTGCTATAGTTCGTGCATGTTTGTGGTGTCAGAGAAATCTCACATGACTAGCAGACCTAGCTGTATTACGATTGGGCAGATTCCCAACCTCGGTAACACTATTGCTATTCCTAACCCCAATCGTCTGTTCCCAAAAGCTAAACATCCCCCTCACAAAAACTAAACATCTAACAACAACCCTAACCCCAACCGTAACTACACTTTCCCCTACCAAAAAATAACATACACTGTCTCCCTTCCATAATATAATGTTCCATATTATAATGTTCTGCAATATAAATAGGGTACATGGTTTTAATGAGCTCATAGTTTCGTAAAACGTCACGTGGGGTGTGGACACATTATCCTGCAGAGAATCAATTATATGAACAAGGAAGACAATTGTGATTGGAAATTGTGAAATTATATCTCATCATCATCATCATCATCAAGTGCCGTCTCCACAACGAAGGTTGGCTGAAATAGGCCTCCAACATCCCCTGTATCTTGTCCTGGTGGTGCACTCTGCTAGACTAACCTGTCCATCGTGTGATGTTACTCTCCCCCTTGTATCTCTGCCTACCTCTTGCTCGCTTCCCTTTGACTTTACCCTCAAGTAAGGTCTTCAATAAGGTGTCATGTCTTTTAATGTGTCCAAAGTATTTTATTTGCCTGATCTTTATTTCTCTTAGTAATTCTTTCTCAGTATTAAGTGTCTTTAGCACCTCTTTATTAGTTTTCTTCTCTTTCCATGATGTTCTCCCTATTCTTCTATATAGAAATTATATCTTCATGGATGACAAATGTGATTAAAATACAGATTTATTTGTATTCATTTCTTGCGATGACAGGGTTGAATAGTATGCATTAGTAAGATAAATGTTGTTTTTAAGTGGTGAAGATCTTCTGTATTGAAGGGACAATAAAGTGAACAAACAATAGCAACACTCTGACATGCCTTGCATGTTGTAAGATCAGGTCCTTATATAAGGGGAGGGTTTGAGGGATTCACCGCCCTCCCCCTCCATATGAAAATAGAAAATGGTATTTAGTCCTAAGAAATGAGTGAACCAGAGAGTAAAACACTAACCCCTTCTTATCTTTTACCCCCCAAAAATCATAAAAAATCCCACAGAAATGAAGTGATTTGCTTTTCTTCAGCAAAATGCACAATCCAAGCCACCGCCCCCACCAAAGTCGTATCTATGGCCTCGTGTAAATGGTAACTAAAGAGGTTATGGGGGTGAATTGGCTGTTCCATCTCATAGAAGGTCAAACTGACTGAAACGCTGTACTGAAGTTGGATGTTGTGGGCTGAATGGCATAAAATTCCCAAGAAGCTGTAAATAATAATACTGGACTGGTACATTTTGTTTGTCTGAATGACATTTTTCTAATCTACAAGGAGTTTGAGAATCTTCTTCTTCTGCGTTCGTTCTACAATTCCTGCAGATTAGCAGGATGTAGTCCGGAGAACGGGATTCGTTGTGTCATGGTTTACAGCATTGCTGTGATATCTGCGCCTTTCGGCCTGACACATCCGACTTCAGTATGGCTTTGGGTCACTGACCTTATATGGGATGGGATAGTCAGCTCCATCCCATAACCTTCTTAGTCGCCTCTTATGATATGCATGGAAGGTAAACAGTGTTGCTATTATGTGCTCCCATTTCGGGCCCGGCAACACAAGGGCGTTTTTGAGAATGAAAGGAGTGGTTGTATCAACAGAAAGAACTGCTGTTAGTCAATGTTCCTTCAATGCTACATGACTGTTATGCTAGAGTATTTTTCATAGATTTAAGATTTTGTGCAATTATTTTAGAACTCTGAATCTAACAAATGAGGTTCTAGTAACGATATACAGCCTTACCATGCAGATGTCAGATACAATGAAAGAGCTGACCCATTGGCAGGCAATGCTGTAGTTGATGACAGGGCTAATAATGTCAGTCATTGAATTTCTTCAGAATAAAGGGGAGGATGCTGGAGTTGATAATGTGCTCATAATATAATATGACCCATAACTTGTCAGGATCGTAGGGGTGCCAGACTGGATACATCAGCACAAAAATAGCGCCTAGATCATTCCTTGATGTTCTCAATCCATGATTTCTCCTGACCTCGTCTCCTCCTTCTACCCTCGACTTTTCTTTGCAGAATAATTTTAGAAAGTGAGTCGTGTCTAGTTACGGTGTTTCTCCACTAATAGGTTCAGAACGTAGATTATAGTTGTGCCGTGCAATACTTATCTCTAAATGGCGCTGATAAACAGCATCGACTACATGCTGAAATACAGAACAAGAAAGGTAGTAGAATAGAGTGACGAAAATCGTGGATTGGACTTGTGGACAAAGCGTATGCTCACTGGTGACATATGGACGATATAGAAGACCTGCTCACTGAATTAATTAGGACCCCCATTCGTGACATTTTTGGTTATTGTTGGGCTCTATATATGATTGGGCACTATTTATAAATTTGGAGTCGCACGTCAAAAATAGCCAAGGCCGACCAATAGATCGCAAGGAAATTCGATCCCTAGGTCATGCGTACGTGTTAGTTGAAAGGTCTTTATTAGAGAACGTGGTGGCTCACTGCATGATGTGGCACACTGGTGCGGAATAGGTAAATGATCCAGTAGATTGCTGTACTTAATTTCAGGCAGTGATAACTCTAGGTAGCTGTTGACAAGGAGTGGGGAGGGGTCTGAGAAAAGTTGACGTCAACAAAAATATTTTATAAATATATTCCTACCAATGAAATTGTGTGAATGTGAAACATTGTCATACTTGTTCTAAAGATCTGATAAGAATTATGCAGTTTTTCGTAATTTACTGCTAAAACTGGGGGGTGGGGGAGGGGATTGTACAGACTCTTGACAGTTGGATGACAATGAGGGGAGTCGATAATTGACCAAAACATTGGTAACAATTTATGTACATCTATTGTACCCCCTCTTTTCCTATCAACAACATAGACTATTGTGATATATATATATATTATAATATAATATAAATAAGGATCAATATAATATTAATAATGAATATAATCACTAATAATAACAATAACAATACGAAGACTATGAACGTCCGTCAACAATGTCCACTGTTATATAGATAGCCAGTGTTTTCTCTGAAATAGAGGAAAAGTCTATTTAGAAAGCGTAGAATATTATTTCTGTGTTCTCTCTAAAAATCGCACCGGATCTTTATTATAGCAGGGCAATGATTGTACAAGATCACCCAGCGGGATGTAGATTATAGCAGGCAATGATTGTACAAGATCACCCAGCGGGATGTAGATTATAGCAGGCAATGATTGTACAAGATCACACAGCAGGGTGTAGATTATAGCAGGGCAATGATTGTACAAGATCACACAGCGAGATGTAGATTATAGCAAGGCAATGGTTGTACAAGATCACACAGCGAGATGTAGTCAAGAAAACGAAAATGCGCTGTTTGGCTGTTTCATTTGCGCCTTTGGCCCGATACATCCGTCTTATGCGTTGAAATTAATTTCAAATGTTAATGTCCTATGTAAAGATGTAAACAAACCCGATATTGTTGGTAAACTATTTGTTAATTTTATTTTTTGTCTATCAGTGTCTTGATTTTTGGCGCCACCCGTGTTATGTGTCTCATTTATGGAAGTCCGTGAATCAATCGTTTGCTTGGGCGTGACCTCTTGTTCTATTACCGGCACTTTTGAAACTTAATGATAAAGTTGTCTGGGCACGAGTTTTCAACTGGCAACCTTGATACATGCCGTAGATAAAGGGTTAACAGGGTTCAAACCACTGCGTCCCTGACGAATTACATGTCTTTTGGTACCAGGGACTTAGCCATAAGAGGTAAAACATCTCGCTTAAATATCTTTTGCAAAAAAGGTAATCACATTTCTCAACAAAATGGGGAAAATGTACACGAAAACTGGTAAAATACCATTTATTAAGGTAAAACTTCATACTGAAAACATATCTATATCCCTGCCTTGGAACATGATGATGATGTAGTCCATTGATGTGCGTAGAAATCGCTCTTTACAGTCCATAACCTTTCTGACAAATTCATAGGTAATTAATTCGCAACTCAGTAACCGAAATGATACTTGAGTTTATGTAAGGATTGTTGTCTGAAAGGTACGGTATGTTGAGGGTTTTATTAATGCATGTTTAGTCTTCAAGGGAGGTGCTCAGTGCAGCATCCTTATCGCAGCTTCCTACCACACCAGGAGTGTAGCAGATACGTCTGGGTCAACTAGTTCATCCTTCTTCTGGTATTGGTAATGGTATTTGTCTACAAGTTACAATTAAGAATGTATTGAGAATACCCTACGTAAATTTGTATTATTTAAGTCAGTGTTTCCCAACGTGGGGCCCACGCCCCACAAGGGGGACAATTTGATTATTCAGGGGGGCAATTGGAACAAGTTGTAATTAGGCTTCATTTAGGGAATAATTTAATTTTTTAATATAAAAAAAAATATGTGTCGGTTACATAGGGCATCAGAATTGTAGAAAGACTTAGATGGGGCATAGTACAGAAAAGGTTGGGAAACACTGGTTTAAGTGATGTTAAAACAGAAAACGTGGTTCACTGTCGTAGATTGAAATATAGGATTTTCTATCGTTTGAAAGCTTGGGGTTCTATCTTCGTATAGTTGATTGTTAAAATAATCCACTATTATATCTGCAGCAATAAATGAAACCTATATTAAACGATGTAAATTTTTTTTGGGTTTTACAACAGAACAACTGTACTAATATTCTTTGGTCATTTTTTTGGTGACAATGTTAACAGTTGCTTTCCCTGTAAAACTACATTTTGGTTGAAGATAGAAATCGCTGGAGGACTCTGTGTGCTGAAACATCCAATGTGGTACCCCCCTACGACCTTGCGGGTTACGGGTTTATAGATATATAGATTTTTTTGGGGATAGATCCTAGAAACTTTCTTCTTCAGCGTTCATTCTCAAACTCCCGCTGGATCTCCCGTGTAACAGGACCATTGTCCTACTAGATTTCCAGCAGGATGTAGTCCAGAGAATGGAAATGCATTGTGTCGCCGTTTTATTTTTGCCAATATTCCAACACATCCGTTTTCGGCTTGAAACTTTCAAGCTCATACATAATATGTATGATGTTCTGCAGGTATTTAAATTTGTAAAAATTATTTTTGTCAACAAATTGTGGAGAATATATATATATTTTTTTTTTTACATTTTTGAACATGATTTTTAAAAAGAAAATGTGTTTCACTTTACTTAGTTTTCTAAAATAAAAATGTAGCATCGATACCACATGAGTTTACTAAATAAACTATTTTCCCTCCACATTATAGAGAAGTGGGTACCATGCCTATAGAAACATAGATATACAACTTTTTCGTATTTAGTCAAACATTCGTGAAATGTTCAGTAAACATATTTTTGTCATGCAAGACCTAGAATTGTGTAATCTATATATCTGTGACGTGCCCTTTACATAACGTTACCATCACTGCTACTCTCTAAGCCTCTCGTTTCTATGCAAACTGCTCAGCCTCTTCCAGTATCATGTTTAGAAGGTCTTCGATGTTCTGTGTCAATCATATTCTTGGTCTGCCTCTTGTTCACTTGCCTGGAACATTTCCCTCCATTATTAATCTTTCTAAACCATTGTGTATTTTTAGATGTCCAAAATAGTTCAGCTTGTGAGAGGTGTAATAGAGAGGGAATTTCTTATGTTACACATATACAAACTTACTTAGTCAAGACAATACAGAACGAGAGAAAAGATAGACAAAAGTGATAACGTTATAAACTGTACAAATAGTTGATACCTGAAATCTTTTAACCACTTGTGTTCGAAGAATTTCTTCGTGCTCACATTGTGGAGAGATCGCCAGAGCAAGTCGCTGGAATACAGTGAGCATGTCAGT
The DNA here is from genome assembly GCA_034231615.1 of Meghimatium bilineatum. Taxonomy (NCBI): domain Eukaryota; kingdom Metazoa; phylum Mollusca; class Gastropoda; order Stylommatophora; family Philomycidae; genus Meghimatium; species Meghimatium bilineatum. Next base: position 4,882,348 of record CM067308.1, on the reverse strand, counting down.
GTAGGAATACAGATCAATACTGAGAATTATGTGAAAACAAAAGCAGATAAACATTATATATACGAGGGAGTTTCAAATGGCAAGCTTAAAAGTGTGATAGAAATTACATTGTTCGATAACCTGCCAATATAGTTGTATGTTATCGACGCGTATCATTTTGGTGCAGACGAACAACGTAACTTCATAATGATCGTTTTCCCCCCATTTGTTCTCTACTTATTGTCTACACTGTCAGACAAGTCTTTTTTGATAAATTCTAAATTTGTCTGGAAATCTTCTTTGGTTCCATATATTGTGTCTTTGTTTGTAGAGTTGAGCCGCTGGGGCAGTATTGTTTTTATTGGGACACATCTAAGTTAGAAAAGCAAACGTCTGTTCATTGAATGCACAATCGTGTAGCAGAAACTGACATCTTGTGCTTGTGTTTATTCAGTATGTTGTGTCCTATATTATAGCGAAATACAGTACCAGCCCCTTCTGATTTAAGTAGTCTCTTCTTTGCCATGTTTTTAAATACTTCTGATGCCGTGTATAGCTCTTGTAAATACAATGGAATCCGTTATAACGAATTGGTCGGATCTATGAATACGTGCGTTATAACCGAAATTCGTTATATACGGTTATTACAATTATTAATATAGGTAATGTCATTTCAATTATAGATTCCCTTTTGCATTGTTTTTCCTTGACTTAATCACTACCTGTCAACTAATAATACATAATCAACTAGAGCAGGCCTGGAGAGAGATTTATTCTACCAGGTGATGAAAAATGTAAATAATATTGTCCTCATCTCTTTTGTATACTGTAGAATCCCCTATTATATTTTTAATAAACTCAGAGAATGGTATTTCAATGTTCTGTTACTCACTTCTCATCCAAGTATCTGTTGTTTCTTATGAAACAGATCCCGTTTCTCGTTCAACCAGCCAAGACTTAATTTAAGGTTAGTACAGCTTAGGCTGAAATCTATTTATCTATCTATCTGTCTGTCTGTCTGTCTGTCTGTCTGTCTGTCTGTCTGTCCGTCCGTCCGTCCGTCCGTCCGTCCGTCCGTCCGTCCGTCCGTCCGTCTGCCTGCCTGCCTGCCTGTCTTTCTTTCTTCCTGTCTGCCTGTCTGTCTACCTATCTTGTCTGTCTGTCTATACGCTGCGGCCCTTGTTTGCCCTGCGGCGTCATGGATAGAAGAGTTTTCTTAAGATGACTTTCTTGTGTGCTGTTTGTAAGCTTGTTACTGTGTCTTCTTGTGTGCTGTTTGTAAGCTTGTTACTGTGTCTTCTTGTGTGCTGTTTGTAAGCTTGTTACTGTGTCTTCTTGTGTGCTGTTTGTAAGCTTGTTACTGTGTCTTCTTGTGTGCTGTTTGTAAGCTTGTTACTGTGTCTTCTTGTGTGCTGTTTGTAAGCTTGTTACTGTGTCTTCTTGTGTGCTGTTTGTAAGCTTGTTACTGTGGCTTCTTGTGTGCTATTTGTAAGCTTGTTACTGTGGCTTCTATGATTTCTGTGGTACATCTTTTATATGGTCTGCCTCTGGATTTATAGCCGTGATGTTTATGTTTCATGGCCATCTGTGACATGATGTCTGTTGGTAGTCTAGAAGTGTGTGAAAACCACTTGATCTGTTGTCGTTTGATGTGTTCCAATTCTGCGATTGTTTTGATTATCTGTTTGATGTTATCGTTCTTATCTGAGTGGGACGTCTCTTCTCTGCGTGTGACGTCTCTTCTCTGAGTAGAACGTCTCTTCTCTGAGTAGAACGTCTCTTCTCTGCGTGTGACGTCTCTTCTCTGAGTAGAACGTCTCTTCTCTGCGTGTGACGTCTCTTCTCTGAGTAGAACGTCTCTTCTCTGAGTTGAACGTCTCGTCTCTGAGTGGAACGTCTCTTCTCTGAGTAGAACGTCTCTTCTCTGAGTGTGACGTCTCTTCTCTGAGCGTGACGTCTCTTCTCTGAGTAGAACGTCTCTTCTCTGAGTTGAACGTCTCGTCTCTGAGTGTGACGTCTCTTCTCTGAGTGTGACGTCTCTTCTCTGAGTGTGACGTCTCTTCTCTGCGTGTGACGTCTCTTCTCTGAGTAGAACGTCTCTTCTCTGAGTTGAACGTCTTTTCTCTGAGTAGAACGTCTCTTCTCTGAGTTGAACGTCTCGTCTCTGAGTAGAACGTCTCTTCTCTGAGTGTGACGTCTCGTCTCTGAGTAGAACGTCTCTTCTCTGAGTTGAACGTCTCGTCTCTGAGTGTGACGTCTCTTCTCTGAGTGTGACGTCTCTTCTCTGAGTGTGACGTCTCTTCTCTGAGTTGAACGTCTCGTCTCTGAGTAGAACGTCTGTTCATAATGAATTTCTTACACGATGGCTAAATATGATTTGTTTTCTTGATTTAGTTTTTTTTTAAATTTTGTTTCCCAATACTAGTACATATTTTATTTTATTTTAGGTGGGGCGGGTTGTAGTAACATGCACTCTTTTAAACTATGCTTCGGGCGCACATGGTACCATTAGCTATCTGACTGCGGGCGCACATGGTACCATTAGCTATTTGCCTCAATTTATCTGAGCATTGACGTATCTGTTCTTTTTGGTGCTGGATAACCTTCTGTATGCTACCATCATTATCATCGTTGTCATCATCAACATTGACACCATCACTAACAACATCATCAGCACCATCATCATTATCACCACCGCCATCTTCGTTACCATCACCTCCTTCACCATCATGATTCTATTCATGTTACAGTTACAACTTACCTGGGAACACGATCCTTTATTTCTAATGAGTCTGTAGATGAGGTAGCCGGGAACCATGAACATAGAAGAACAAGCTATACACCAGCCAACACTGTTGGCGTACGATGGAAATGTGTATATACCTTGAGACGATCGATATGTCAACGGTTGAAATGATGCAATACTGGATATAACTATTACCTGAAATGATGCAATACTGGATATAACTATTACCCGAAATGATGCAATACTGGATATAACTATTACCTGAAATGATGCAATACTGGATATAACTATTACCTGAAATTATACCATACTGAATATAAGTTATATTTTTTTCAGGTGTTTTTTTTTCTGGGTATACACACCGTTTATTATTTGTTACTTACTCTCTTTCTCAATTTGTTTTAACATAAAGAAACTTTCATGAATGACCAAAACAAAAACTCAACCGTGAAATACTTAAATAGCCATAGCATTTATTTTTGTTTTATCGGAATAATAAACGGTCGAAATTGACCGGCATCCCTGGTGATATATTAAGCAATCTTAATATAGTGTTAAAGCTATATTTAAAGCTAGTGTCGGGAAACAACCTGAAACTGAAGATGAATATCAGGGTATGATCTGAATTTATGGTCTACACGCCCACTTTTCCGTGGTGTACAAAAGCCAAAGTGTACAAAAGTACATTTAGTACAAAAGCCCCGTTTTGAAATATCTAATTTCACCTTCCACAAAACCTGAAAATGTTCATCTTATCTTTCGTCATTTATACAGTCTTGTTGGTTATTTGGGATTCATCCTTCAAGTGACGCATTTGACGTTTTCCGAGATTTTCTTTGCTTACTTTGTATATACTTTCTGCCGACAGGGAGTTAAAATCAAATAGCAACACTTATGAAGGAAGAACTCGATGAGTCCACATGCACAGTTCTCTCATATCTCTAGTAGGCCAGTCTGTGATCATCGACAATATACGACACGTGGGCTAATTGAGAATAACAATCATACTTTTAACGTGACGCACTAGGCTTTTAGACAACAAAAGGGAGATAGTAGGAATAGTAAATACAGTTGAATCCCTTTATAACGCATACGTTTATAACAAATTTCTCTTTTTCCGCCTAGAAAGTCATAACATGACACTTAGTACAGGAGAATCCTATTATAAGAACCTGGTCCAGAACGACGAAATATGAATGTAATAACAGAAATTCGCTATAAAGAATATAATCAATAAATAATAAATGTAATTGGGGGAGTTTGAGAAGTGTTGTTATACAGGACATTTGTTATAAAAGAATGTGATATAGAGGGATTTCACTGTAGCATAAAGCAAGCAAAAAAAAAACGAGTAAAATATCGCCTTTATGGTTTTTCCTGAAAAAAAGATCACCTCCGTCTCACAAAAATTACTCTTTTTTTGCAGTCTCGCAAAAATGAAGGAATTACACACGAACAAGAGGAAATAATATTTTTTTGTTTAGGTAAACCCCGTTTCCCCTACCAAAGACATATCTACAGCCCTGAGTAATACAAAAGTACTACTTCAGCTTGCAGCGAGGGTTTTTAACATGGACAGAAATGACTATATAGGCCTACAGTCTTGATCAATAATTACAACCTGTGCAGGCACAATACAAGAATCAGTGGACAAATCACGTGACAACAGTTTGACTTTTTAACTGCATATGTTATTGCACTGAGCTTCCGTTTTTCGGAGATTAAAAAATATGTGACTAAAGATACTTTTCTAGCGATTTGCGTGCAACAGATTAGACAACCACCCCCCACTCAGAGTGTACGCGCATATCGACTGTTAGGGGGCTCTCATTACTAAACGAATAGAACGTTGGCTGTGTCGTAATATGTGTCTTTATCGGAATTTCGTTCCGTTTAATTATGTCAGCTTTTTGTTCCGTAGAAACCTGTCCACTGATTCTTGTATAGTACCCCTTTCCAAAAATCATGCATATTATCCAGCTTTCATACTCACGTTCTATTTTAGTTTGTTGTTTTTAATGAGAAGACGATTTGTTTCTTTGTTCAGTATATCGTTTGCTGTTCGTTAGCTAACATCAGCAGGGATTATGAGATCTACTCCTATAATAAACATGAAACTTACTGTCAGTAGAAGTGGGCAGATAAACTTCCAACAAATTCTCCAAAATAAACTAGGTTTTTCACCGATCATTTTTTCTACATCTGCGCAGAACTGGGGCATACCTGTGTATATATTAAACAAAACAATTATGGTTAAAACTAAGACATAACTGTATACATATAGAGGTATTATAGTTCAAACTATATATATATATATATATATATATATATATATATATATATATATATATATATATATATATATATATATATATATATATATATATATATATATATATATATATATATATATATATATATATATATATATATATATATATATATATATATATATATATATATATATATATATATATAGAGAGAGAGAGAGAGAGATGGGGCGTAGCGCAGTGGTTAGGGCACTACGACAAATAGTTAGCCGACAAATAGTTTTCTGTAGAACCTCGAAGCAAGTAATAGCCGACAAATAGTTTTCTGTCTGTGCTTCCGTTGTGTGACGTTGTTTAACATATTTGTCCACCATGTCTCGCTTATTTCCAATCATGTCTAATATCGATGCTCTTCCAAGCATTGATTTCAAGCTTGTGCAGCATCTTATCCCTTGATCTTCCACTGAGCCTCCCCTACAACGTATTTGCTCATAAATCACTAATAAATGTCTAAATAACTTTGATTATATTTATCCACTGTCTTCTGTCTCGTTTACTTCCAATCAATTTTAATACTAATGTTCTTCCTAGTAATGATTACAAACTGTTCCAATATCTTATCTCTTCATAAGATAAGATAAGATAAGATAAGATAAGATAAGATAAGATAAGACCACTTCCTGATAAAATTTCCTTGACTCAAAGAAATGCAAAAGTAATTATATTTAGAGTGATATTAAATACACTAATATAAACATTAGTAAAACATTTGGTCTTGCAGACACCAAGAAAATCTCCTGGTAGTTGTACATACGTTGAAGACTGTCAGAATTTGCACATACCGATCATCATTCCAAATGTATAACCTGATAACTTGACTGTCAAAATGTATAACCTGATAACTTGACTGTCAAAATGTATAACCTGATAACTTGACTGTCAAAATGTATAACCTGATAACTTGACTGTCAAAATGTATAACCTGATAACTTGACTGTCAAAATGTATAACCTGATAACTTGACTGTCAAAATGTATAACCTGATAACTTGACTGTCAAAATGTATAACCTGATAACTTGACTGTCAAAATGTATAACCTGATAACTTGACTGTCAAAATGTATAACCTGATAACTTGACTGTCAAAATGTATAACCTGATAACTTGACTGTCAAAATGTATAACCTGATAACTTGACTGTCAAAATGTATAACCTGATAACTTGACTCTCAAAATGTGTAACCTGATAACTTGACTGTCAAAATGTGTAACCTGATAACTTGACTGTCAAAATGTATAACCTGATAACTTGACTGTCAAAATGTGTAACCTGATAACTTGACTGTCAAAATGTATAACTTGATAACTTGACTCTCAAAATGTGTAACCTGATACCTTGACTGTCAAAATGTATAACCTGATAACTTGACTGTCAAAATGTATAACCTGATAACTTGACTGTCAAAATGTATAACCTGATAACTTGACTGTCAAAATGTATAACCTGATAACTTGACTGTCAAAATGTATAACCTGATAACTTGACTGTCAAAATGTATAACCTGATAACTTGACTCAAAATGTATAACCTGATAACTTGACTGTCAAAATGTATAACCTGATAACTTGACTGTCAAAATGTATAACCTGATAACTTGACTGTCAAAATGTATAACCTGATAACTTGACTGTCAAAATGTATAACCTGATAACTTGACTCTCAAAATGTGTAACCTGATAACTTGACTGTCAAAATGTATAACCTGATAACGTGACTCTCAAAATGTGTAACCTGATACCTTGACTGTCAAAATGTATAACCTGATAACTTGACTGTCAAAATGTATAACTTGATAACTTGACTGTCAAAATGTATAACTTGAGAACTTGACTGTCAAAATGTATAACTTGAAGACTGTCAAATGTATAACCTGACTGTCAAAATGTATAACCTGACTGTCGGGTTGCTGATCCACCGGTCCATGGGCTCATGTCCTTTGACCCAATGCCATTGTGTGATATATGCATGTGTTTGTGAGCTGTTGTTTTGTTCCATATAATGTCTTCCATTTATCTGGCCCTGGAGGGAAACAACCTGACTGTCAAAATGTATAACTTGAAGACTTAAAATGTATAACTTAATATCTTGACTTTCAAAATGTATAATCTGAAGACTGTCAAAATGTATACCCTGATAACTTGACTGTCAGAATGTATAACTTGAGAACTTGACTGTCAATGTGTATAACTTGAAGACTGTCAACATTTTCACCAATGAGTTTATAAAAATGTGTATTATGCAGCCTGTCAACATTTAGAAAAACAAAAATGTGTATTATGCAGCCTGTCAACATTTAGAAAAACAAAAATGTGTATTATGCAGCCTGTCAACATTTAGAAAAACAAAAATGTGTATTATGCAGCCTGTCAACATTTAGAAAAACAAAAATGTGTATTATGCAGCCTGTCAACATTTAGAAAAACAAAAATGTGTATTATGCAGCCTGTCAACATTTAGAAAAACAAAAATGTGTATTATGCAGCCTGTCAACATTTAGAAAAACAAAAATGTGTATTATGTAGTCTGTCAACATTTAGAAAAACAAAAATGTGTATTATGCAGCCTGTCAACATTTAGAAAAACAAAAATGTGTATTATGCAGCCTGTCAACATTTAGAAAAACAAAAATGTGTATTATGCAGCCTGTCAACATTTAGAAAAACAAAAATGTGTATTATGCAGCCTGTCAACATTTAGAAAAACAAAAATGTGTATTATGCAGCCTGTCAACATTTAGAAAAACAAAAATGTGTATTATGCAGCCTGTCAACATTTAGAAAAACAAAAATGTGTATTATGCAGCCTGTCAACATTTAGAAAAACAAAAATGTGTATTATGTAGTCTGTCAACATTTAGAAAAAACAAAAGTGGATTATGTAGTCTGTCAACATTTAGAAAAACAAAAAAATAGTTATCACTTATAAAGTTGTAGAAGCTTGTTAACATTTAAAAATTGGTAAATATTTGAAAATTATAGTTGCTGACCATAAAACCACGACACAGCTACAACCTCACAGAGCACAATAAAAACGATGGAAGTGCCAGCGGCGAAGGTGTCAAGGATTGTGAAAACGTAAACTCCGCCCTGAGGATTGATAAACAATTATTAATTATCATCATAAACATTTTGATTATACAAATTAATGATATCTCACTAAAAGTCATATTACTGTTGCAGTAAATAAGTAAAGTAACCCATATCATTTATTAATACCGCCCGCGTGTTGTCAAGGCCCGAAAGGGGAGCAAAAAAATAGCAACACAGTTTACCTTCCATGCATGTCGTACGAGGCGACTAAGGAGGTTATGGGATTGAGTTGGCTGTCAAATCCCATATAGGGCCAATGACACAAAGCCATGCTGAAGTCGGATGTGTCAGTCCGAAAGGCGTAGATATTGCAGCAATGCTGTAAACCATGACACAACGTATTCCGTTCTCCGGACTACATCCTGCTGATCTGCAGGAGTTTGAGAATGAACGCAGAAGAATAAGAAAAATTTATTAATGCCGTAGGGATGTGAGATGTTGGTGTGAGATATTAGAACATATTTCAGTGGCTCTGCAATCACCTCTCCCTCGCAGTCGTTACTTTCCGGATTAATCCGGTACCGGTTTAAGACTGGGTCGACCTGGGAGCCGTTGTGATCTGAAAAATATTTCCGCCTCAACTTGGGAATGAACCCAGGACCAATCATTTGCGAAACCAGTGTCCTACCACTGCACTACGCGGCCCCCACTAATAGTATCTGATTCGCGGTCCATGCTTCAAACGATTCTTCTTCTTCTTCAGCGTACATTCTCAAACTCCCGCTGAATTTCTCTTGTAGCAGAACCATGGTCCTGCTAGATTTCCAGCAGGATATAGATCAGAGAATGGAAAGCGGTGTGTTGCCGTTTTATTTGCGCCAATGGCTCGACACATCCGTCTTCGGCGGAAACGATTCAAAGTGGTCGGAGTTAGGTAGGAGTGAATGAATTATATAGCCCGTTCTAAAGTCAAAACGAAGGGCTTAGTCTGAATAGAAGGACAACTGAAATATTGGTAATATTCTCCAGAATGTCACATAAAAGTAGATGGGAATAGTCTGCAGCAAGTCAACATTTTCGAATATTTGGGTGCATTAATATTATTGGGTGGAAGATGTATTAAAAAAAGTCAAATGTAGAATTGCAAAAGCAAAGATAACATTTCACAAGATGAAGAACAATATGAAATGTAATATATATTTATGGATTGAAATGAAATAGTTCTTAGAAGTTGTATAGAACCAATTCTGACGTATGGAAGTGAATATTGGACAATCAGCAGAATAGTGCGAATATTTATAGAAAGTAAAATTGTTGTTTTATAGAAGAATTTTAAGAACAATATGGACAGATAAAAAGCGCAACGTTAATTCAAAATGAGAACTTCTAACTCGCATCCGAAAGATAGTCTTCATCAGGGGTCGGCAACCTTTTGCTAACTGTGTGCCAACTTAAGGTTTCAAATTATTCAGAGTGCCAACATCACATATCATTTTATACAAGTCGAGGCCAATATTCTTATTTTACCATATATTTTATTTTTATATTTTAATTAATTAATATTCTAGGTCTAGGTTGTCTGAAAGAAAGATTTCTCTAAAGTATGACTGCTGGTCCAGTTTGTTGGAAAGAAAGATTTCTCTAAAGTATGACTGCTGGTCCAGTTTGTTTGAAAGAATGATTTCTCTAAAGTATGACTGCTGGTCCAGTTTGTTTGCAAGTAAGATTTCTCTAAAATATTACTTTTGCTGGTCCAGGTTGTTTGAAACAAAAATTTATTAAAGTGTGACCTTTGCTGGTCCAGGATGTTTGAAAGAAAGATTTCACTAAAGTATGACTTTTGCTGGTCCAGGTTGATTCATTTTTCAGCAGATAGAGAGCAATTGTTTGAGAGAAAAATAACACTAAGTTATGAACTCTGGCTGCTTTATATGTTTGCTAATGTGTGTGGGTTTTAATGTGTGTGGGTTTTAATGTGTGTGGGTTTTAATGTGTGTGGCTGTTAGTATGTGTAGCTGTTAGTATATGTGGTTGTTAGTATGTGTGGTTGTTAGTGTGTGTGGTTGTTAGTGTGTGTGGGTGTTAGTATGTGTGGTTTTTAGTATGTGTGGTTGTTAGTATGTGTGGTTTTTAGTATGTGTGGTTGTTAGTATGTGTGGTTGTTAGTATGTGTGGCTGTTAGTATGTGTGGCTGTTAGTATGTGTGGTTGTTAGTATGTGTGGTTGTTAGTGTGTGTGGTTGTTAGTGTGTGTGGTAATTAGTGTGTGTGGTAATTAGTGTGTGTGGTTGTTAGTGTGTGTGGTAGTTAGTATGTGTGGCTGTTAGTATGTGTGGCTGTTAGTATGTGTGGCTGTTAGTATGTGTGGTTGTAAGTATGTGTGGCTGTTAGTATGTGTGGCTGATAGTATGTGTGGCTGTTAGTATGTGTGGTTAGTGTACTTGGATGTTGTTTACCTGCCTCCCCATATCATTTAAAAGTGATAACTAAAAATATGAAATAGAATCTTACCTGCAAAACACAAGGAATGGAAAACAAAAAAGCTGATACAATAACTATGAGGGTGATGACTTCACGGAAATATTTGTATTTGATCAGCTGCGAGAACTCGTCTCTTATACCTGTCAAAGGTGATTCCAGACCACCAAACTGAAATACACAATTACTACAACTGTCATTAATCATAATTACTACAACTGTCATTAATCACAATTACTACAACTGTCATTAATCACAATTAATAATTATCGATACTTGCTAGTCTACTTCACAATAGTCTCTTGTGTAATCTCAACCATCTCGTGTAATTTCTCACCATCTTGTGTAATCTCAACCATCTTGTGTAATCTCAACCATCTTGTGTAATCTCAACCATCTTGTGTAATTTCTCACCATCTTGTGTAATCTCAACCATCTTTCGTAATCTCAACCATCTTTTGTAATCTCAACCATCTATTGTAATCTCAACCATCTTTCGTAATCTCATCCATCTTTTGTAATCTCAACCATCTTTCGTAATCTCATCCATCTGTTGTAATCTCAACCATCTTTCGTAATCTCAACCATCTTTCGTAATCTCATCCATCTTTCGTAATCTCAACCATCTTTCGTAATCTCATCCACCTATCCTACTTCAATTACATAAAGAAATGTTGGCTTAGTGACCACTAGTCTTCTAATGCGATGGCATTTTGGAGGTTAGCCAATTATGTCCCAATTCGATGGTTATTTGGTAATTAGTTCACTGGTCTCCTAATGCGATGGTCCGGGTTTGATGTTATACTGCAACTTGAAAATGCTTTACTCCACACATTACGTAGCCTCAGGAAATGGGTACTAAGCGCTGATTTGGTCACTTGTTGTTGACTAACTCGTGAGTTAGAACATTTGGTACTGAGTAATTCGCTGACTGATAAATGTCTAATATTGATCATAGAAAAGCTAATACTTACCGCACTGTCAAGTCCAAGTGCTAGAAGCATAAAGAAGAAAATGATAGCCCAGAAAACAGAACCAGGTAGCGTCGCTATCGCCTCTGGGTACACAATAAATACAAGACCTGGACCTGGACGACGATCAACAATATAAATTATAGTACAATATATAAGATATACAACATACAAGATATACAACATACAAGATATACAACATACAAGATATACAACATACAAGATATACAACATACAAGATATACAACATACAAGATATACAACATACAAGATATACAACATACAAGATATACACATACAAGATATACACATACAAGATATACAACATACAAGATATACACATACAAGATATACACATACAAGATATACAACATACAAGATATACAACATACAAGATATACAACATACAAGATATACACATACAAGATATACAACATACAAGATATACAACATACAAGATATACACATACAAGATATACAACATACAAGATGTACAGCATACAAGATATACAACATACAAGATATACACATACAAGATATACAACATACAAGATATACACATACAAGATATACAACATACAAGATATACACATACAAGATATACAACATACAAGATATACACATACAAAATATACACATACAAGATATACAACATACAAGATATACACATACAAGATATACACATACAAGATATACAACATACAAGATATACAACATACAAGATATACACATACAAGATATACAACATACAAGATATACAACATACAAGATGTACAACATACAAGATGTACAGCATACACGATATACAACATACAAGATATACACATACAAGATATACAACATACAAGATATACACATACAAGATATACAACATACAAGATATACAACATACAAGATATACAACATACAAGATATACAACATACAAGATATACACATACAAGATATACAACATACAAGATATACAACATACAAGATATACACATACAAGATATACAACATACAAGATATACACATACAAGATATACAACATACAAGATATACACATACAAGATATACAACATACAAGATATACACATACAAGATATACAACATACAAGATATACAACATACAAGATGTACAGCATATAAGCGATTCTAGAATAATGAATAATTCTAGAATAAAGAATATTTAAATAACTCATTATTCTAGAATCGCTAAATTATTACTAAGTTACGCTGGAGAAATTGCTTGTTCTCAAACTCCGTCGGTTTTCAGGATGTATCCCGAAGAGCGGAATTCGATGTCATCGTTTTCAGCTTGGATGCGATATACGCACATTTTGACGGGACACATCCGTTTTCAGTGAAGTATTTAAATAATTTTGATAGTCCTTGTTGTGGACTTACAATTTTACGTTCAAACCTTTCTTTTCTACGTCCTTGTTGGAGTTGCAATTTACGTCCTTTTTGGAGTTGCAATTTACGTCCTTGTTGGAGTTGCAATTTACGTTCTTGGTGGAGTTGCAATTTACGTCCTTCTTGGAGTTGCAATTTACGTCCTTGTTGGCGTTGCAATTTACGTCCTTGTTGGGGTTGCAATTTACGTCCTTCTTGGAGTAGCAATTTACGTCCTTGTTGGAGGTGCAATTTACGTCCTTCTTGGAGTTGTATTTACGTTTGTGTTGGAGGTGCAATTTACGTCATTGTTGGAGTTGTATTAACGTTTGTGTTGGAGTTGCAATTTAAGTCCTTCTAGGAGTTGCAATTTACGTCATTGTTGGAGTTGCAATTTACGTTCTTGTTAGAGTTACAATTTACATCCTTGTTGGAGTTGCACTTTACGTTTGTGTAGGACTTGCAATTTTTACGTCCTTGTTGGAGTTTACTATACAAGGTATTATAAAACACACGTAACCCAAAAAAAAATAGGAATATATATATATATATAGACAGACAGGGCCCGTCTTTGACGGCCAAGGTACTGAGTTAGATCCCCGCCACAGACAATTATGCATCCGTACCATTCAGAAAGCACTGGCAAACTACTGAACGTATTTATATTGCCTAGAAAGTCAGCACAACCAAAAATTGTTGGGTTGATAGCCACGTCCAGAATAGGATATGCTACCAATAAGACAGACACAAACACATCATTAGACACATGCGGCATTCACATTTACATAAACAGTCACAGATACAAGAACAAAGACACAAACACACAAAAACGACACAGACAAGAAAACAAACACAAAAACATAAATATTTATAGACTAGAAAACAGACATATCTCATAAATAGACTCATCATTCAACGTACCTTCAGTTGCCACTTTATCAATATCTTTTTGTGTTTTCAGGGACATATACCCCAGGTATGAGAAAATGACTACACCGCTGAATAAGCTCGTGAATGAGTTGACTGCCACTGTGACAATACAATCTCTGACAGAAGAACACAGGGTGATTATTAAATCAATAATTGTTTCCATGGTTAAACTATTTCCTCGTATAAATTCAACACACGCAACACCGATTAATGTGTTTGTTATTGTCTCTGTGAATTGTGTGTTGTGACAATTAAAAAAAACATCAGCAACAAACCTACAATCTACACATCTATTTACTAACTTATCTACTAATTTATCTACGATTGTATCTACACATTAATCTACTAATTGGTATCTAGACGTACATTGTCCTATGACAGCCCTTTATTTGTACAAGAGAATATCATATTGGCATAACGACTTGAAAGTGTTCACCATATATTCTTTTCCCATGTGCCAAATAAACGCTAAGCTAGAGACATATAAACGAATGTTTGAATTAATAAAAACAATGGAACAAAATGTCAGACCTGGCATCCATTAACTGTGACTTAATATAATGATCTTACAACTATACGCAACATGATTTTACGGTATTAGGAATACAGGAATGTTTTATTTTGTTCTACTGCTTCATAAACTATGCGTAAACATTTTAGGAGAAATTGAATGTTTACGTTTATACAAAAGAGATGCAGAATTTGTTCTAAAAGCAAATATTATAATTTGTCTAGTTTTGTGTGTGTACCAATAGACAAAATAGATGACGTAATCTATAGCTTCTCCGACGTTATTCCTTAGAATCATTACCCACTCAAAAGTCGTTTCTCGTTTGAAGATAATTATACAAGACGGTATAAAATAAGAGGAAATGGACGCTGACATTAATTATTTTCAATCGAAAAGTCGCAGATAATGTAAGAAAGTCGCAGATAAAGTAGGAAAGTCGCAGATAATGTAAGAAAGTCACAGATAATGTAGGAAAGTCACAGATAATGTAGGAAAGTCACAGATGATGTAAGAAAGTCACAGATAATGTAGGAAAGTCACAGATAATGTAGGAAAGTCGCAGATAATGTAGGAAAGTCGCAGATAATGTAGGAAAATTGTAAACAATGACAGAACGCGATCCATTCTTCGGGTTACATCCTGCTAATCTGTAGGAGTTTGAGAACGTTTGCAGAAGAAGAATTTGATGGGGAAGATTTATACATCTTGTGCAGGTCCAAGATGACTAATTACTCATGTGGCTGTAGGATGCAATGGCATGAGCTGGGAATTGTGTTTTTACCCCTGAGGGGTCTTTACCAAGCCTTTCTAGCAGACTTGAGGCATGTTGTAGTTTATCAGTCTATAAACCCCGTAACATGTTAGGGTCGTAAGGGTGCCACATTGGATGCGCCAGCACACAGATTCAGGGTCGTAGGGGTGCCACATTTGATGCGCCAACACACAGAGTTAGGGTCGTAGGGGTGCCACATTGGATGCGCCAACACACAGATTCAGGGTCGTAGGGGTGCCACATTTGATGCGCCAACACACAGAGTTAGGGTCGTAGGGGTGCCACATTGGATGCGCCTACACACAGAGTTAGGGTTGTAGGGGTACCACATTACTTGCACCAACACACAGGGTCAGGGGCGTAGGGGTACCACATTGGATGCACCAACACACAGAGTCCTCCAACGATTTATATCTTCAACGATCAGAACGAGTGAGAAAATAAATCTGGTTCTGTTCAGTTCTTGATGTTGTCTGTCCATGCTTTTATTCGCCATCCTCTGCTTCGTCCACCGTTCCCCGTATTATAGTTTTAACAAGGAATCATGTCGGCATACATGTCCAATCCATGCAATTTTTCCTCGTTTCACTATTGAAAGCAATGGTTCTTGTGAACCTGTATAAACGCCGCAGTAAATTGGGTTAATTTCCATCCAAAAGTTGAAGCATGGATCTCGAATACCCTTCATGACAACTCATAAACAGGTTAGGGAAATAACATACCGTGTCCAATTACCTTAGTCACTTCTTGCCACATACATGTCGGGTGTTAGTATTAATATTCTGTGCTGTCCTTTTCCGTCCCCGTTAAGACATTGTTGAATGCTATGAGAGGAAGTATATCATCATGAGGTGCCGTCTCCGCAGCACATGATGGCAGCAACAAACCTTCGACATCCTCTAGCTCGTGCCTTGATAACACACTCTGCTAGACAGTATCCTGTCCATCTCGTGATGTTACCCTCCAACTTATACCTATCACCACCATGTGCTCTCCGTCCCTCGACACTACCTTCAAATAAGGTCATCAACAACGGTGCTATGTCTTTTAGTGTCCAAAATATTTCATATGTTTTCTTATTTCATTTAATATAACTTTTTCATATCCAGTGTTGTGAGAACCTTTGTTTTCTTCTCTTTTGATGAAGTGGATACATCTTAAACATACGTATAACACATATCATAAAGAAAGTTTGTCTATGTCCATGATACCTTGCTCACAATGTGGACTTTTCCCCACTCGCTGGCTTTTTACGATTTTTCGCTCGAAACCTTTTTTATAGTTCAAATAGTTTTCTACCTGTTACTACCTTCCCCAATTTTCAAACCCTCAGGAAGACCATATGGTTTCCGTTGAGAATCACTGGCATAGACGCATTGCTGTGGAACATTCACAAATAAATAGATTATCATCATTAAGTGCCGTCTCCACAACGAAGGTTGGCTGCAACGGATCTCCAACATCCCATTCCTCTTGTCTTGGTGGTGCATTCTGCTAGACTGTAACCTGTCCATCATGTGATGTTACTCTCCCACTTGTATCTCTGCCTACCTCTTGCTCACTTCCCTTTGACTTTATCCTCAAGTAAGGTCTTCAATAAGGTCCAAAATCTTTTAATGTGATAAAAATATTTTATTTGCCTGATCTTTATTTCTCTTAGTATTTCTTTCTTCATATTAAGTGTCTTTAGCACCTCTTTATTTGTTTTCCTCTCTTTCCATGATGTTCTCCCTATTCTTCTATATACCCACATCTCAAAGGCATCAATTCTGTCTTCTAATTATTTATTTAGTGTCCATGTTTCTGAGCCATACATTAATATAGAATAGATATAGCATTTTATAATTATCATTTTTAACTTGTTTGTGATTTGTTTAGATGTTAATATTTTCCTCATGTCATTGAAGGTACTTTTAGCCATTCCTATTCTCCTTTTAACTTCTGTTTCACATCTGCCATCATTTGTGACTGTATCCAAGATATTGATAATGTTTTACTTGTTGTAGTTTCTCTCCATGTATGTTTATATATGTCTTCTGAGAATTGACTGTTGTATGAGGGTTGGTCCGGTAGGCAACGTGTGATACCTTCGGAATTTTCACAATTAGAATATTGATCTTGTACTGTTTAAAGTGGGCATACTTTCAGAATAGTGTTATCTCTTATGTTTAGCACGTGCATCCAATGTGAAGCATACTACAGTGTACATTGAGCAACAATGTTGCAGAGAAATTAACATGTGATAGTTATATGGTAGGAGTTAGTTACCTTTTACAGTTATTATGGAACTTGTTATAGCTGGAGTAAGCAATGTGAGTGCCAAATCCGGATCCAATGGAAAAGAATATCTGTACAGCAGCGTCTATCCACACCTGAGTAAATAAAAAAATGTGTGCTCAGCAAATTCTAAATGTGAATAGCTGTAAAAATGGTAAATATGCATAGATAGCGCAGTTCGTAGCATGTGCTATATGGAAATATGTAAGGAATACGCATGCAAAATTGCATCAATATTGGTCAATATTTCAAAAAGTTATGAGCGCAGAAGTGACAATTATATCAAAATTTCACGAATGAACGATAAGAAAATTTACACATTAAAAACATAATTCTTTCCTTAATTAACTTAATAACCTCGTACAAGATATAGATACCCTTCAGCTTCAACTTGTGCTTCATCTAGACCCAATCTCCTTCTTCTCCTGACTCTTCTGACTGCTAGGGTTGCCTCGCTAACCTTATTTTGTGCATTTAGCAGTCTTTTAGAATTATTTCTTGCAAAGTAATCTGAATTTTCCGCGAGTCACTTCCAACAGCTTGCAGAGCTTGTGATCCATCATGTAAAACTAAGGTTGCAATGCCAACAGTAATATTAACAGCAGCAAACCCATTGTATATGTGCTTTGGGCAGATCTGCCATATCATACTGTTGAACGCCCGTGTGTTGCCGGGGCCCGAAATGGGAGCAAAGACTAGCAACACTGTTTACCTTCAATGCTGTTGTAAAAGGCAACTAAGGAGGTTATGGGATGGAGTTGGCTGTCCCATCCCATATAGGGTCAGTGACACAAAGCGATGCTGAAGTCGGATGTGTCAGGCCGAAAGCGCAGATATCGCAGAAATGCTGTAAACCATGACACAACGTATTCCGTTCTCCGGACTACATCCTGCTAATCTGCAGGAGTTTGAGAACGAACGCAGAAGAAGAAGATACTGTTGAAGTATATCTGCAATCTATATCGTCAATATTTTTGCAGTACTGAGAAATATTTTTTCTTGACATTTTGAATTAATAACTTGATTACCAATTACTACCTAAACTTGACATATGCAAGAAAGATTTGCAAATTAAAAACGAAGCTATTTACCACAATTACACAGGGAGGTGTTCATTGTTTTAATTAATATGAACTGTTCACTGTTTTTCTCAAACATACTGAACATTTTTTTGTAATACTTCTTAAAAATCCCGACCCACCACCAGATATTTCAAAAGTTAATTTCTCAAAAACTATAAACGATATGATCAAATTCCTTTAAGAAAAATGTGCATAAATGCTTTAATTTGATACTAATATCTTCGTACAATTAAAAAATCGATATTTTTTCAATTTCCCCGGTGTATCTTCCCACTTTCTCTATTTCTGCCAATTTGAAGTCGTTTCTCCCTTTATGAAATTACTGAGTGAACGTACCTTAGGTCTCTGTAGACTGTCAATCTTTGGAGTGATGAAGTACCAGATACCATCACCAGCTCCCGGTAACAACACTCCTCGAATCAATAAGATGGTCATGATAACATAGGGAAGCGTTGCTGTAACGTAGACAACCTAAGGGATATACACGTTATTTTCTATTCACATTATATACACGTTAGTTTCTATTCACATTATATACACGTTATTTTCTATTCACATTATATACACGTCATTTTCTATTCACATTATATACACGTTATTTTCTATTCACATTATATACACGTTATTTTCTATTCACATTATATACACGTTATTTTCTATTCACATTATATACACGTTATTTTCTATTCACATTATATACACGTCATTTTCTATTCACATTAAATACACGTTATTTTCTATTCACATTATATACACGTTATTTTCTATTCACATTATATACACGTCATTTTCTATTCACATTATATACATGTTTCTTAGTTATTGGCACACTTTGCTGCTAACATGATTATTATCAAAGACAACTCTCTGTTTATGTTAGTATTCACTACGTCAGTGAATCTCAAAGTTTGATCACCCATGGCCCCCTTTAGAACACATTTTCTTCCGTGACTCAACTTGGATTAAACGAAGCTTCTAAAAAAATTCGTCTTTTTTATTGTGTATTTAATTATTTGTTCGTTCAGTCGAGATTAGAAGATTCCCAATTGCAACACTCAAATTAACACAAAGCTGTGACAAAGTAAAAATAACAACACTAAAGCAACCCTCTTAGGATCATTTGTTTTCCCAGTGCAACATATGGATGCGAGACTTGAACTTTCAAACAAAACAATATCCTAAAGAATAGATTTATTTGAAATGAAGTGCTACAGAAAGATCCTACGAATATCATATACATTTTTAATGTATTTTCTTCTCTAATATCCGCATTTCTCACTCTGTCTCTTAGTGATATCCTTAGAATTCTACGTAAGTATGCCATTTCAGCTGTCACAAGTTTACGTTTGTCTTGCGCTGTCGTTGTCTACGTTTGGCACTAGTACCACAGCGTTGGAATAATAATCGTTTTGAATAGTGTCATTTTCGTGTTTAAGTCTACATTTTGTTGTTGAAGATTGGTGTTAATTGTCCTAGGTCTTGGTATGCTTAACTACATCTATTGTGCATTTCTGAACTGCTCTTGCAGTCTGTTGTTGTGTTACTTCCTAGGCATGTGAATTAGGTCACTTGCTTCCGTGGTTTCCAACACACACACAGACATATATATATATATATATATATATATATACACACAACGGTGTTTCTTTCTGTTCTGCCTATCTTAATTACTTCTCTCTTTTCTATGTTTATCTTTATGTTAAAGGTTTGACCTGTTTGATGTAATCTGTGTATTTGTCGTTGTAGTTGCATCTTCCGATGATGCTACTAGTGTTAGTGTTAACGGGAGCCGCGTTAGCGCAGTGGTTAGCGCACTGGCTTCGCATATGAGTGGTCCTGGGTTCATTCCCCAGCTGAGGCGGAAATGTTTTCAGATCGCAACGGCTCCCAGGTCGACCCAGCCTTAAAATGGGTACCGGATTAATCCGGGAAGTAAAGACTGCGAGGGAGAGGAGATGGCTACCGCCCTCATTTGCAGAGCCTGTGAAATGTGAGATCGCTAACATCTCACACCCCTACGGCATTAATAAATGCTATGGGTTACTTTACTTTTTTACTACTAGTGTTTGGTCGTCTGCAAATGGCACTTCGTTTAAGTTATCTTCATAGTGTTTTCTTCCGTTGTCTGTGCTACTTTGCCTATCTGATCCTTATATGTTATAAAATTCAAGAGGAATAGTAGACATCCCTGCCTCACTCCCTAGCGAATTTGGAAACTATTTGATGTACCTATGCTTGTTGTTAATGTGAGTTGACTATCGACGTTTAAGCAAAGGTTTATCAGATGCTGAGAAACTTCACGATCTTAGTGTTACCCATAGTCGTGCTCTATCCACTCTGCCAAATGCTTTCTCTTGGTTAACGAAAGCCAATATAAGTCTTGGTTATGTTCTGTCGCTCTTTCTGATAGTTGTTTGAGGGCGAAGATTGAATATGTACAATCTGACATTATGGTATCGACAATCTGATTCTGGAGAGCAGAGTGTCGGGAGAGAGAAGAAAAGGAAGACCAAGAAGATGATGGATCAGTGACATCGAAGAATGTATGAACATGTCTCCGGCCAGTGCAGGCATGCTTGCCCGAGACAGAGAAGATTTCAGAGTATCCACGATAAAGACAACGGGTCAGGAAAGAATATGTCACTTGATATAATTATTAAAATTTCATCATTAACTTTTTAAATGTGCGTCTCTACGACAATACTTGTGTCGTAATACGTCATTGTTAGTTTGGATGTATCTGTCATTAAGTATCTGCCGTCTAATGATTTTGTGATAGTTACTTTAATTTTACTGTCTGTTAAATTGTTTGACTTGTATTTTAATGATAAAGACCTTCCGGTTCAACGTTGAAGTTGGTCTTGTATAATGTCATCTGTATTTTTTTCATACACGTACTCAATAGTCTGATTGTCCGTACGTTCATTGTAAAACTGCACGACCTTGTGTTTTGTATAAGTACTATTGTTAAATATCGTCAGTATATCTGTTATATATATATATTTATATGTATACTCCCCCATGTTCAACTGGTTGTCGGTCGTGACCAATGTTCCCGCTAATTTTCTTCACTTGTGAGCAAATATGAAGATGTCTGAGCGGTGAATATTTCCATGTGGGTATCTGGTACAATAAAAAGGTTTTAGAGCTGGTGGTACATTTCGTGAGCAGCATCTTCTAGTGGCGTGCAGGGCCACGCACCTAGTGTTTTCTTTGATTGTTAATAGTTCATTTGTTTGTTTGTCATTTGTTTGTTTGTCATTTGTTTGTTTGTCATTTGTTTGTTTGTCATTTGTGTGTTTGTCATTTGTTTGGATGTTAGTAGTTTCCTCATATTGTTGAAATACTTAAGTTACCCGTATGTAACGCCGTGATAACTAGGAGTCGAATATAAACACTCAAGTTTACCTTTCCGGTGCTTTTTACACCTTTCCAAAGGCAGAAGTATAGAACTGTAAAGGTAAGCAATGTGTACAATACCAGCTGCCACTTGACCACACCCAGATCGTCCAGACCTTCGCTGTGGTTGAGTTCCAACATACCACGTCTGTAGAGGTGCATAAGAAGATCTAGTATTTTAAATCTACTCTATGCAACTCACTGAAAACATATATTATCTAGATCTCATAACAATGGGTCAATGCTCAATTTTGGAAGGGTATGAAACTCTATGGAGAGACAACAAGACAACACTGAACAGGTACGGATTCAACGCAGCCAATGCGACACATGTGGCTTTGGATAGACCAACTAAAGCTCTAGTCACAACCACTACACTTAACGGCAAGTGTGGATATTCTGACCATCATCCACCTGGGGATAGACAATGAAACTCTAGTGGTAATGCTTCTCAACATTTCGGCATTCCTGGGGGATCACAGAAACTTGAAGGGATGTCACGAAGAAAATTTTTCAATTAGGTTTGGGGAGGAACGGGAAGGTAACTGTTTGAATGATAAACCCCGCTGAATACGGATATGTCGTGCCATTTGCACAACATAAAATGGAGACACAACGAATTTTGTTCTCTGTACTGCACCCTGCTGTAAATTTAGTGGCACCATTGTCCTGCTACAGGAGATATCTCGCGGGAGTTTGAGAATTTACCTATTGAGAATCTATCTATCTATCTATCTATCTATCTATCTATCTATCTATCTATCTATCTATCTATCTATCTATCTGTCTGTCTGTCTGTCTGTCTGTCTGTCTGTCTGTCTGTCTGTCTGTCTGTCTGTCTGTCTGTCTGTCTGTCTGTCTGTCTGTCTGTCTGTCTGTCTGTCTGTCTGTCTGTCTGTCTGTCTGTCTGTCTGTCTGTCTGTCTGTCTGTCTGTCTGTCTGTCTGTCTGTCTGTCTGTCTGTCTGTCTGTCTGTCTGTCTGTCTGTCTGTCTGTCTGTCTGTCTGTCTGTCTGTCTGTCTGTCTGTCTGTCTGTCCGTCCGTCCGTCCGTCCGTCCGTCCGTCCGTCCGTCCGTCCGTCCGTCCGTCCGTCCGTCCGTCCGTCCGTCCGTCCGTCCGTCCGTCCGTCCGTCCGTCCGTCCGTCCGTCCGTCCGTCCGTCCGTCCGTCCGTCCGTCCGTCCGTCCGTCCGTCCGTCCGTCCGTCCGTCCGTCCGTCCGTCCGTCCGTCCGTCCGTCCGTCCGTCCGTCCGTCCGTCCGTCCGTCCGTCCGTCCGTCCGTCCGTCCGTCCGCCCAAACCCGCCCACCCGCCCGCCCGCCTGCCTGCCGGCATGCATGTCTGTCTGTCTGTCTTGTACAATTACCTACGAGTTTTAGGATATGTGTCAATATATTCTAGTAGAATTACGAGTTTTAAGATATGTGTCAATATATTCTAGTAGAATTACGAGTTTTAAGATATGTGTCAATATATTCTAGTAGAATTACGAGTTTTAGGATATGTGTCAATATATTCTAGTAGAATTACAAGTTTTAGGATATGTGTCAATATATTCTAGTAGAATTACGAGTTTTAGGATATGTGTCAATATATTCTAGTAGAATTACGAGTTTTAGGATATGTATGAATATATTGTACATATTGAGATACTCAAATGTGTAGGAATCACCGATGTATGACATTCAAACAGCTATTTGCGATGAAGATCTTAATTCTATGTAATGTTATCTGTTTAATAATAATAATATCAATTATAATAATAACAGTAATGTTAACCATGGTAATAATAACGGGTAATAACAACAATGACAATAACGACAAATGGTAATAAAAATAATATTAATAATAATAATAACATAATCATAATTGCAACGATAATAATAGCATTGATAATAATAATAATAGTATATATTATCTTAATAATATGATAATAATAACAGTAACAATAATAATAACAATGATATCAATAGTAATAATATTATAAATAACAGCAATAATAAAAGTAATAGTAGCAATGATAATAATAGTAATAATAACAATAATTTTACTAATAATAATATGTATAGTAATAATAGTAGTAATATTCGAGACATAGTAATATTGCAAAAGTTGAAAGGCGGAGATGGTTGACTACACTGTACTCGGGTCACCTCACATGTACCCTGTCCCTTTCAATATCATGTAACTCCATATCTTTATTTGATAATCCTCTATGTTCTCCAGATGTATTCAATGTGTAAGTAGGACAAAAAAGAAATAACAATATTGATGGTAATAAGGATAATATAAATTAAAAAAATTAATAATAAAAGTAAAAATAATAATATTAATATTAATAATAGCAATAATAATAATAATAAGAGTAATAGTGATAATAATAATGATGATGGTAATAGTAATAACAATAGTAATAATAATAATCGTAATAATAATATTAATAATAATAATAGTGTTATTAATAATAATAATAATAGTAATAATAAAAGTAAAAATAATAATATTATGCATAATAATAGTAATGATAACAATGCTAGTAATACTAATAGTAATATTAAAAATAAAATAATTACAAACTAACAATAACAATACGACTAATAATAATAGTTATACTAATAACAGCATTAATTATAACAATAATAACAACAATAATATTAATACTACTAACAATAGTAGCAATATAATTATAACAACAAAAATATCAATAAAATAATAATAATATAATGCGAACTATAATGATAATAATTTTCAAAAACTAACTTACTCAAAGTACTCGATTGTTGCAGAGACGGACACCGACACATTGTATGTCCTATTTAAGGGACGAGTACTTGAGCTTTCTTTAGGATATGGAACAACGCCTGCAGTCTCATGCGTCTTGGCGGTACTACCAGTAGTTGTGTTTGTATCCCAGTCAATCTGCCAGCAGTTTTCACTGTTGAAACTGTTAAAACAAGTTGTCCATGGCAACTTGGAAGTAAAAGAGGCGAACAAGTAGAAGAAACTCCAAGCGATAATAACGTTATAGTAAAATCCAACGATGTATGCCATGAAACATGATGCCATTCCGATGCCTGTATATTAGTAATGGATTTTTATTAATAATAATTAATAATAATAATAATAATAATAATAATAATAATAACTATAATAGTAATTATAAATTGTAATAATAATAATAATAATAATAGTAATAATAATAATAATAAATAATAATAACAATAATTAATAATAATAATAATAATAATAATAACTATAATAGTAATTATAAATTGTAATAATAATAATAATAATTAATAATAATAATAATAGTAATAATAATAATAATAGTAATAATCATAATAATAGTAATAATCATAAGAGATAATGGGTCACTGGAGACAACAGCACAAAATTCCCTCCAAACCTTCTATTCTTAGCCATTCAAAGTGTCAAAAAATCTCAATTCTTCTTTCTGTGTCTCCATAAGTGTCCACCTTTCACATCCATATAAAAGTGTACTTAGCACTAGCGATCTGAGTAGATAGATTTTTACTGTAATACTGATATTACTTTATTAATCGTTTATATTTATATATTTGAATATTCTGTATGCCAGGTGACATAGTTACAGCAGGTAAGATAAAAGGCAAAAGACAGCGAGGACGATACGATGAGGAAATATTAGATATTCTGACATCATGACATGGCACAGAGTCAACAACGAACCTGATAAAAGATACTGGAATTAGAGGGTTGTGGGGATTACCTACGTCAGTCGGCGCGGCACCTGATAATGATATATTTGTCATATGCCAAATAAGCCACCGAATATGACGGGCATGTTCTAATTAGTTTAATGAGATTCGGGGGGAAATAAACAATGTTTAGTCATAAAATATTGGGAAAATCTGGTATGTTATTATTCTTCTGTCTGGCAATTGTTATACCATGTCTACAGCAATTCAGATTTTCTTGATACATGCTGCTGTATTTGAATTTTTTCTAATTCTCCCATAAGTTTAATATATATACAAATGAAGTCTGGCGTTCTCGCAAAATGTTGCTACATTTTAAAGAAAGATTTTTCAAGGCTACAGTTGGACATGTCTATACAGTTGAGTCTAGTTTAAAAAAAATACATTTTCCTGTATTTTTAATATTTTCAAGCTTCTCAAGACTCTCACATCTGAATCTCGTAACGTCATTTACAATATCACTTATAAACGATGGGACAAAAATATATATAGGTGAATCTGGCAGAAGACTAAGTGATCGTTTCTGTCAGTATCTTCACGCCATTAACCATAGAATTCCTACTCCTGTCGCTATACATTCCAATAGATCTGACATCGTAGTGCTCGTGATAATCAGTTAACTGCATTAAGAACATGCACCACAGACGGTAGAGCTCGATACACCCTTGCAAATCGATATATATTGCAGTTTGGTACGCTTACGCCATGTACCCTTAATACCTATCATTCATTTATTTAAATTTGGAGGGAGTGGGGGTGGATGAGGCCTTTGTTGTGTTGTCGTTCATGGTGTTTTCAGCCATAATTATTTTATTTTGTTCTCATTCCCATCTTTTTTAAATACGCGTCTCTATGACAATGCGTGTGTATACGTACTCCACTGTTACCTTAGATGTCTCTGTTTTTACATGTCTGCAGTCTAATGCTTCTGTCATAGTCCCAATATTGTTAATGTTTTTACTGTCTGTCGCGTATATTTTACTGTCTATCGTGTATATTTTACTGTCTGTAGTATATATTTTAATGTCCGTCGTGTATATATTACTCTCTGTCGTGTATATATTTCGAAAAAAGAAATTAAGGTTAAAACTCTGAAACTGTTCTGTATTTTTTCGTACCCATACCAAATAGTCTGATAGTCTGTGCGTTCATTGTAGAGCTGGCCAACATTGTGTTTTACGTAAATATTGCTGTCATCACTCCCACACAGCTGTTTACATGTGTATCTGTAGGCAATTGGTCAGGTCTGCGACTGGTTTAGTGTGCTTTAGTATATGTACCATATTTAACCCAAACGAAACTAGATAATGAACCAATCAATGAATGAACCAACTAATCAACCAACCAGCCAATCAACCACCCAACTAATCAACCAACCAACCAATACACCAGCCAAATAATACACCAGCCAACGGACCAATTTTTGTGGAAAGTCCCGAAAGTCACACAGTTAACACCTGACCGGGACTCTGTGTCTACATACAATGGAATGGCTGCTGGAACAGAGGGCGGAGCACTTATAGAAATGCCCCGCGTGCTATGAAGCCAGTTTCTAATGAAGAATAAAGAAGAACGGACCAACCATCTAACCAATTATGTAACGAATGAGTACCAAATATGCCATGTAATAGGCCACATATGATAGGCCACCAAACAGGCCATATATATATATATATATATATATATATATATATATATATATATATATATATATATATATATATATATATATACTATATCTGGCAATATTGAAGCCAATCTGTTATATAGACTGTGTGGTCAAAGGTGACTAACCTTGATACCACCATATTGTTGCTAGATTTCATGAGATTGGAAGTTTGCATACAGAATAGTGGAAAGTACCTATTACACACACGCATAGAAGACACATGCAAAAGAGCTCTCTTCTGGAAACATTATATACTGCTGAGAGTTGGCTTTTGAATTTGAAAAAGAAGCTCTGGAGACCCCCAGTCCCATTAAAAAATATTCAACATAGGAAACAGGAGTGTGACGGCTCGTAATTCCATGTGAACGAAGTAAAATCCCATGTGTTGCCGAAGCCGTAAAGTGGAGATGGTTATAACGTTAGTGTTACTTGCTAGGCGACTAGTTGTAAGAAGCGACTAAGGAGGTTTAGCAGATCGGAGTTGCCTGTCCCATTCCATAAAGGGTCTCAGTGACTCAGAAGCCATAACAATCCGAATACGTGAGCCTGAAATACGCAGATATCGCAGCTAAGCTATAAACCATGACACAACATATTCCCTTCTCTGGACTATATTATGCTAATCAGCAGGAGTTTGAGAACAACGAACGCAGAAGAGGAAGCAGACATACAATCAAACAGACAATATCAAATATAAATTTACCTTTAAACATCGGCGACATCTTCTCCCAAATAGCAGTGGGTCCACATCGGTTAAACTGGCCTAGACACATCTCCATAAAAAACACAGGCATTGCTCCGAATATCAACGTAATGAAATATGGAATGAGAAACGCCCCTGAGGAAGACAAGTTATAAAATGTAGAAATCAATGGAAAAAAATACTCTAATACTCTATTTTAGTTTATTGATACAAAGTTTATATTATACCAGGGTTTGCAATGCGGTAAGGACTGGGGTTTTTTCAGTCGGAGTGAACATTTAAAAAAAAAACAACCTTTCCTGAACATGACGTGGCAACAACAAGGGCATGCAAGCTTTATCACAAAGGCACTCGAAATTTCCTTGCAACTTTCTAAAAAATTTAATTTTGAGAGTATATCATAATCACGATCGCAATTACGTAGAACAGGTTTTTGAAGTTTCACTTGGTGACCAGTTTCACTTATGTAATAAGGCCTGTCAGATCATTGGTCAATTAACACCTTTACTAAGAAACAAAGATATTACACTAGAAACAAAGAAAGCGCTTTTCAACACCATTTTCTTACCAACATTGTGTTATCAGTGTCAAACATGGACATTAGATTCTAGAACAATACATAAGATTAACACCACTGAAATGAAATGTGTGAGACGTATGATTGGAGTTAGTTTGAGAGACAAAATCAGGAATGAAGCACTAAGGAAACAATTAGGGATCAAGCCAACAATAGAATACATACAGAAACAACAAGTTAAATGGTACGGCCACATAACCAGACAGAAAGAGCAAAGTATTATCCAAAAAACACTTAACAAACAATACGAAAACAGGAGACCTATTGGACGCCCTCGTAAAAGGTGGATAGATAGTGTATTAGAGACACTCGGAAATATAACAGCGGAAGAGGCAAATAGAAGGGCAAAAGTCTGTACACTCACTCTCCCCTCAACACCGAGAGGTATATGAGGACAGAAAGAAGAAGACTTGGTGACCACTGACAGACTATCACTAGGAGCATATGGGGTGTAAAAACGAGAGAATACAAAGAACAATACACAAGACATTTTCAACGTTTCGAACCGTTATGTCTTTATCAAGAATATACAAAAACAAAGTCAAAAAAGAATATAAAAACAGTAGGAACAATATTACCACCGCAGAGGCACTAGAACATAGGCATGTAAACAATGTGAAGTTGAAAGTGGCAATGACGTACTTGTACACATGTATTCTTCTTCTTCAGCGTTCATTCTCAAACTCCCGCTGGATATCTCTTGTAGAAGGACATTTGCCCTACCAGATTTCCAGCAGAATGTAGTCCAGAGAATGGAATGCGTTGTGTCGTCGTTTTATTTGCGTCAATGGCCTACACATCCGTCTTCGGCGGTAAACATGTATTCATGGAAGCTGGTTTTCTTTAAAAAGGGAACGGGATATGAGAGCAAAAGGAACAATTATTATCCAAAACATCAAGGGCAGCAATAAAACAAGGACCACATCAAAGGAAATTTAATCATAATCACGGCGGCATAGCGATCAAACCAATACGTTTTGGCTGTAATGATTGTCTAGGTAATATAAATACATTCATTAAGTTACCACTGCTTTCTGAGCAGTTCTGATGGACATTTGCGTGTACCATGACCGTATGCGACGCGCTCTATACCATGACACAGAACCGTAGTTATTCATACGTCATTTTTATAACAACAAAAAATAATCTACATTTTAAAACTTTCTTTCTTGAATTTAAGCTTTTCTCAAATTCTTGCCTGTGAGAAGGAAGTAGACCGAACAACGGAATGTGTTCTGGCCTTGCTTACAGCTTGACTGTAATGTCATTTTCCTTTTAGTAGAACACAACCGACTTAGAAGTTTCGTGTTCTACTGGTGAAAATGACCAGTTGGGAAAAATGAAAAATTGGGAAAATAAAAAAGAAGTTTAAATTAAATTTCACTTTTCCAAATAGGTCGAATACACATACTCAACGTTTCGACCACAAAATCTTCGTCATAATATGGACAAACAGGTTCTATAGGTGCATAGTTAAAACATACCAAATCCCCCATAATAACTAACGATACTCATGGAGACAATTTAAGCTAGTTTACTCTGGCTTTTCGGTCCTACTCAACTTTCTTAAACTTGTTTTTCGGCTGTTGTGATACACTTGATCTTTGACTGTTGTGATATAAGCAACAATCTTTGAAAATTACTATAAGAAAATATATCTATTTACTTGAGAAGAGAAGAATTTACTTGAGTAAATTAAAGCAGTCATATACTAAACAGCGATGAAGTTGATGGACATAGACAAAGCACATATACAGAGACTAATAGTAATAGGAGTGTCTAGGGGAGGATGTACGTCATCTCTTGTTAAATCAGAACCCTCAATGAACAGCTGGTTTCGTTTACTAAGAGTTACCTCTGATGTACGCTCCTTTCATTCACGGACTTATGTCGAACTTGGTTATATCAAAGTTTTTAAACCATAAAAAATAATGAAAGTTGGGATTCTGAGAGACAAAATATAAAATGTTACACTTTTCTCGTATTATATTGTATTTAACAACCGACTGACCACTGATCTTATACTCTGAAACTATTTCATCGCAAATATATCGCAACGGAACTGTAAACCGTGACACAACACAACCCATTCTCCGGACTACATCCTGCTAATCAGCAGGAGTTTGAGAATGAAGGCAGAAGAAGAAGCACGAATATTTACCTCCTCCATTCTTGTAGCAGAGAAAAGGAAATCTCCATACGTTGGATAGATCTACTGCATATCCAATGGTGGATAAGAGGAATTGACCACTGTTCCCCCAGTGTTCTCTCGGAGGTAGGTTGAGTTCAATGGAATCACGTGATCGATTAGGGTCTTTTATTGGTTCTGGTTTGTCAGTTGGTGCTGTTGAGAGAATACACAGATGAGAGAAATCACAGATGAGCGTGCTAGTATATCTGATCGATGAGAGAAATCACAGATGAGTGTGCTAGTATATCTGATCGATGAGAAAAATCACAGATGAGCGTGTTAGTATATCTGATCGATGAGAGAAATCACAAATGAGCGTGTTAGTATATCTGATCGATGAGAGAAATCACAGATGAGCGTGTTAGCATATCTGATCGATGAGATAAATCACAAATGAGCGTGTTAGTATATCTGATCGATGAGAGAAATCACAGATGAAAATGTTAGGGGCTACCCATAGATTACCTCAACAATTAGGGGATACTCATAAAATTCCTCAATTAGGGTGTGTGATCTTATCACGTTTGACAGTTGTTGTCAAGTTGGTTGGGGGGTAGTGGAGGGTGGGGAATGGGGACTTGACAAAAGTAGACGTCAACAATGATGTTTTGTACACAACCTTAAATTTAACTGAATATGAAAAATTGTTCCAATAATCCGAATAACTAGTTTGTTCCATGATTTATCTACAAAAATATTTTTTAGGGGAATAACATGTATTTGCATAATTATAATCTGGTCTTTCCCCTAAATTCTTGACAGTTTTTGACAAGGGGGATGGATGTCATAATTTTACAGAAAATTGATGACGTAGTATATTGATATCTCGTTAGTACACTAAATTGTGAAGTGACAATTGTCATTCTGTTAGATTGACGCCTCTGCGGAATAATCAAGCCTGCCAGTGTCAATGAATTATTTTGTTTATGTGATAGCCTACATTATTGAATCTAGTATCAGGGTTTCCAATATCTGATATTAATTAAAGCCAAAATTAAGGTATAAATATGACCAAAAATTGCCAAACACAACTTTTAATACATCCTCAAATTGACCAATAATACAAACATTACTAAAATATAAATTTCATTGTCAGTGATATTTGATTTGGCAGATTTTGTTAAATTTGGCATAGAAATGAATCGCCCAAATATGGCAATAATGTCAAATACAAGTGTTTTGCATTGTGATGGATAACACAGTTTGTGATATTGTGTCTGATAAAACAATTTGTTCAATCGCTCAGTTTGTTGAATTTTTATCTTTCAGTTTGTTGAATTTTTATCTTTCAGTTTGTTGAATTTTTGTCTTTCAGTTTGTTGAATTTTTATCTTTCAGTTTGTTGAATTTTTATCACCGCCGAAGACGGATGTGTTGGGCCATTGGCGCAAATAAAACGGCAACACAACGCATTTCCATTCTCTGGACTACATTCAACTGGAAATCTTGTAGGATCATTGTCCTGTTACAAGAGAAATCCAGTGGGAGTTTGAGAATGAACGCTGAAGAAGAAGAAGAATTTTTATCTTTCAGTTTGTTGAATTTTTATCTTTCAGTTTGTTGAATTTTTGTCTTTCAGTTTGTTGAATTTTTGTCTTTCAGTTTGTTGAATTTTTGTCTTTCAGTTTGTTGAATTTTTGTCTTTCAGTTTGTTGAATTTTAAATATTTCAGTTTGTTGAACTTTATCTTTCAGTGTGTTGAATTTTAAATCTTTCAGTTTGTTGAATTTTAAATCTTTTCAGTTTGTTGAATTTTAAATCTTTCAGTTTGTTGAGTCTTAAATCTTTCAGTTTATTGAGTCTTAAATCTTTCAGTTTATCGAGTCTTAAATCTTTCAGTTTATCGAGTCTTAAATCTTTCAGTTTATCGAGTCTTAAATCTTTCAGTTTATCGAGTCTTAAATCTTTCAGTTTATTGAGTCTTAAATCTTTCATTTTATTGAGTCTTAAATCTTTCAGTTTATCGAGTCTTAAATCTTTCAGTTTATTGAGTCTTAAATCTTTCAGTTTATCGAGTCTTAAATCTTTCAGTTTATCGAGTCTTAAATCTTTCAGTTTATTGAGTCTTAAATCTTTCAGTTTACATAAGACGTTTGCAGAATATCTATACGAGACTATATATCCTATGTTTACATATGTGTTAAGTGGTATTGTCATTTACCTTATGTTTAGGAGGTTGTAGGTATAAAATCTGACAACGACTCTCGTTTACAATATTTTTGTGAATGGGAGGGAGGGGGGTGGGGTTTATATTTTACGCTACAGACATATATGCTACGAGCAATAATCTTGATAGTCGGCGTGCTGCCCATTGAGAGGGATCGAGTACATATAGGGAAACCAGAGTACAATGAAACGTATTATCTGCACCTGTTAACGATTTGTATGTCTGTGCACAACGGTGTGTTCTATGCCTACGCAAGAATTAATAGGCATATATCAATAAATGAATAATACTTTTGTTAAAAGACATTTGCAATCATACTCTCATTTTCTCTATTTTTGTGCTTTCAAACTCTCTTGTATTGTCTCTTTGGCATTCTTCTTCTTCAGCGTTCATTCTGAAACTCCCGCTAGATCTCAATTGTAGCAGGACCATGGTCCTACTAGATTTCCAGCAGGGTCCAGAGAATGGAAATGCCTTGTGTCACTGTTTTATTTGCGCCAATGGCACGAAACATCCGTCTTCAGCGTGATTTAGCCATTCACACTCTCTTTGTCACTCTTACAAACTCAGTTGTTTTTTGTTTCACTCTCACTTTCGCATTGAAACTTTCATTGTTTTTGTCTCTGTAGTTCAGTCTCTTATTTTTCTAAGTAAATTTTCATATTTCTCTTCTCCTCTATCACTTTTCTTCTCTCTCCTCTCTTACCTCTCTCCCTCCTTCATATTTCTCCTCCCCAGTCTCTATTGCCTCCTCTCCCCCTTCCACTCTCAATATATTGGCAATATAATATAATATAATATAATATAATATAATATAATATAATATAATATAATATAATATAATATAATATAATATAATATAATATAATATAATATAATATAATATAATATAATATAATATAATATAATATAATATAATATAATATAATATATGATATGATATGATATGATATGATATGATATGATATGATATGATATGATATGATATGATATGATATGATATGATATGATATGATATGATATGATATGATATGATATGATATGATATGATATGATATAATATAATATAATATAATATAATATAATATAATATAATATAATATTCAGTAATAACTTACCACTGTCAATGGAGCTCTGACTTTGCTTATCTTCATCGTGTCCATCATCATCTGGTGATACCGTTACCACGGGAATTGCAATACCCACCTGAAACATTAATCTAAGAATGTGTCACCCTCATACAGATACTACTATCTTCCTCACTGTAACATGCGAGGATCGGTGTATCAGCATCATCTTCTATTCATTTATTCATGAATTTGTACCATATCTTCCCATGTAGGCGATCATGTCTCTTCATAGTCCTCTGTTTGTTATACATTTAAATATAGTTTCTGATGATTATGCATCATGCCAGGCTTTCAAGCCATCCAACATTTTCTCACGTTGTCTTCCTCTATCTCTCTTACCCTCGATTTTTCCATTTGTTACGATGTTTTCCAACCCACCTCTTCTCATGACATGACCCAGAAACTGTGATTGTCGTCTTCTAATAAAGTTAATAAGTTCACTATTTGAGTTGACCAGTTGTAGAATTATAGCATTACTATTTTTAGCTGTCCATGATATTTTCAATATTCTTCAGTATAACCACATCTCGGTGGCCTCCAGATGTTTTGTTGTAATATTGTCAATTGTCCATGCTTCACTACCATATAACAGTAGATGCTCTATGTAACATTTTAGTATGTTCTTTCTTACGTCTCACCGTCTATATATTCTATTCTATATTATCATTACAACAAACTTCATCTGTGTCATCATCATCATCATCATCGTTTATGTCATCTTCGTCATTGAACCGTAGCTCTCTACGATCTTAGATCTATGTTGTATCTTAGATCTATGTTGTATCTTAGATCTATGTTGTATCTTAGATCTATGTTGTATCTTAGATCTATGTTGTATCTTAGATCTATGTTGTATCTTAGATCTATGTTGTATCTTAGATCTATGTTGTATCTTAGATCTGTGTTGTATCTTAGATCTCTACGTTTGTTGTATCTTAGATCTATGTTGTATCTTAGATCTATGTTGTATCTTAGATCTATGTTGTATCTTAGATCTATGTTGTATCTTAGATCTATGTTGTATCTTAGATCTGTGTTGTATCTTAGATCTCTACGTTTGTTGTATCTTAGATCTATGTTGTATCTTAGATCTATGTTGTATCTTAGATCTATGTTGTATCTTAGATCTATGTTGTATCTTAGGTCTCTACGATTGTTGTATCTTAGATCTATGTTGTATCTTAGATATCTATGTTTGTTGTATCTTAGATCTATGTTGTATCTTAGATCTATGTTGTATCTTAGATCTATGTTGTATCTTAGATCTCTATGTTTGTTGTATCTTAGATCTATGTTGTATCTTAGATCTATGTTGTATCTTAGATCTATGTTGTATCTTAGATCTATGTTGTATCTTAGATCTATGTTGTATCTTAGATCTATGTTGTATCTTAGATCTATGGTGTATCTTATATCTCTATGTTTGTTGTATCTTTAGATTTATACGTTTGTTGTATCTTAGATTTCTACGTTTGTTGTATCTTAGATTTCTACGTTTGTTGTATCTTAGATTTCTACGTTTGTTGTATCTCTGATGTATCTTAGATTTCTACGTTTGTTGTATCTCTGTTGTATCTTAGATTTCTACGTTTGTTGTATCTCTGTTGTATCTTAGATTTCTACGTTTGTTGTATCTCTGTTGTATCTTAGATTTCTACGTTTGTTGTATCTCTGTTGTATCTTAGATTTCTACGTTTGTTGTATCTTAGATTTCTACGTTTGTTGTATCTCTGTTGTATCTTAGATTTCTACGTTTGTTGTATCTTAGATTTCTACGTTTGTTGTATCTCTGTTGTATCTTAGATTTCTACGTTTGTTGTATCTCTGTTGTATCTTAGATTTCTACGTTTGTTGTATCTCTGTTGTATCTTAGATTTCTACGTTTGTTGTATCTTAGATTTCTACGTTTGTTGTATCTCTGTTGTATCTTTGATCTCTTTAGCATAACCTAAATATCTCTCATTGTTGAATCATAGATATCTCTATTTGTTGTATCTTAAATCTCTCTGTTGTATTTTAGATGTCTCTGTCTGATGAATATTATATCTCTCGTTTCTTTTTGTCTTAGATCTTTCTGTTTCCTGAATCTGAGATATCTCTGTTTATTGAATTGCAGTACTCGCAGTTTGTTATTTCTAACATCTATATAATTGAATAATTTATTTGTTGAATTTGAATCTTTCATTATTTTAAAACTCGTTTGAATCTTATATATCTCAGCTGTTAAATTAATTTAAATCTCAAAACCCCCTCCTACTTTTGTAACTTCACATCTCCCAGTTTATTGGATATCATGTCTCCCAGTTTATTGGATATCACATCTCCCAGTTTATTGGATATCATATCTCCCAGTTTATTGAATATCATGTCTCCCAGTTTATTGGATATCATGTCTCCCAGTTTATTGGATATCACATCTCCCAGTTTATTGGATATCACATCTCCCAGTTTATTGGATATCATGTCTCCCAGTTTATTGGATATCATGTCTCCCAGTTTATTGGATATCACATCTCCCAGTTTATTGGATATCACATCTCCCAGTTTATTGGATATCACATCTCCCAGTTTATTGGATATCACATCTCCCAGTTTATTGGATATCACATCTCCCAGTTTATTGGATATCACATCTCCCAGTTTATTGGATATCACATCTCCCAGTTTATTGGATATCACATCTCCCAGTTTATTGGATATCACATCTCCCAGTTTATTGGATATCACATCTCCCAGTTTATTGGATATCACATCTCCCAGTTTATTGGATATCACATCTCCCAGTTTATTGGATATCACATCTCCCAGTTTATTGGATATCACATCTCCCAGTTTATTGGATATCACATCTCCCAGTTTATTGGATATCACATCTCCCAGTTTATTGGATACCACATCTCCCAGTTTATTGGATATCACATCTCCCAGTTTATTGGATATCACATCTCCCAGTTTATTGGATATCACATCTCCCAGTTTATTGGATATCACATCTCCCAGTTTATTGGATATCACATCTCCCAGTTTATTGGATATCACATCTCCCAGTTTATTGGATATCACATCTCCCAGTTTATTGGATATCATGTCTCCCAGTTTATTGGATATCATGTCTCTCAGTTTATTGGATATCATGTCTCCCAGTTTATTGGATATCACATTTCCCAGTTTATTGGATATCATGTCTCCCAGTTTATTGGATATCACATTTCCCAGTTTATTGGATATCACATTTCCCAGTTTATTGGATATCATGTCTCCCAGTTTATTGGATATCATATCTCCCAGTTTATTGGATATCACATCTCCCAGTTTATTGAATATCATGTCTCCCAGTTTATTGGATATCATGTCTCCCAGTTTATTGGATATCACATCTCCCAGTTTATTGGATATCACATCTCCCAGTTTATTGGATATCACATCTCCCAGTTTATTGGATATTACATCTCCCAGTTTATTGGATATCACATCTCCCAGTTTATTGGATATCACATCTCCCAGTTTATTGGATATCACATCTCCCAGTTTATTGGATATCACATCTCCCAGTTTATTGGATATCACATCTCCCAGTTTATTGGATATCACATCTCCCAGTTTATTGGATATCACATCTCCCAGTTTATTGGATATCACATCTCCCAGTTTATTGGATATCACATCTCCCAGTTTATTGGATATCACATTTCCCAGTTTATTGGATATCACATCTCCCAGTTTATTGGATATCACATCTCCCAGTTTATTGGATATCACATCTCCCAGTTTATTGGATATCACATCTCCCAGTTTATTGGATATCACATCTCCCAGTTTATTGGATATCACATCTCCCAGTTTATTGGATATCACATCTCCCAGTTTATTGGATATCACATCTCCCAGTTTATTGGATATCACATCTCCCAGTTTATTGGATATCACATCTCCCAGTTTATTGGATATCACATCTCCCAGTTTATTGGATATCATGTCTCCCAGTTTATTGGATATCATGTCTCTCAGTTTATTGGATATCATGTCTCCCAGTTTATTGGATATCACATTTCCCAGTTTATTGGATATCACATCTCCCAGTTTATTGGATATCACATTTCCCAGTTTATTGGATATCACATTTCCCAGTTTATTGGATATCATGTCTCCCAGTTTATTGGATATCATATATCCCAGTTTATTGGATATCACATCTCCCAGTTTATTGGATATCATGTCTCTCAGTTTATTGGATATCATGTCTCCCAGTTTATTGGATATCACATCTCCCAGTTTATTGGATATCACATCTCCCAGTTTATTGGATATCATGTCTCCCAGTTTATTGGATATCATGTCTCTCAGTTTATTGGATATCATGTCTCCCAGTTTATTGGATATCACATCTCCCAGTTTATTGGATATCACATCTCCCATTTTCTTGGATATCATATCTCCCAGTTTATTGATTATCAGATTCAATATTAATCAATTTGTGTTGTTTAGATCCTGATATTGACTGTAACTGGCACATTTCCACCATCGCAAACATTCAGAGTTGACATGTCACATTAAGAAGCTATTTCTATACGTTTGGAAAATAACATTCTAATTTAATTGTTATAAAACAAAACAATTATCATATGCATATATATCCAGTGTAAACATATATATTCAGTGTAAACATATATATCTAGTGTAAATATATATATCTAGTGTAAACATATATATCTAGTGTAAACATATATATCCAGTGTAAAAATATATATCCAGTGTAAACATATATATTCAGTGTAAACATATATATCCAGTGTAAACATATATATTCAGTGTAAACATATATATTCAGTGTAAACATATATATTCAGTGTAAACATATATATTCAGTGTAAACATATATATTCAGTGTAAACATATATATATTCAGTGTAAACATATATATTCAGTGTAAACATATATATTCAGTGTAAACATATATATTCAGTGTAAACATATATATTCAGTGTAAACATATATATTCAGTGTAAACATATATATTCAGTGTAAACATATATATTCAGTGTAAACATATATATTCAGTGTAAACATATATATTCAGTGTAAACATATATATTCAGTGTAAACATATATATTCAGTGTAAACATATATATTCAGTGTAAACATATATATTCAGTGTAAACATATATATTCAGTGTAAACATATATATTCAGTGTAAACATATATATTCAGTGTAAACATATATATCCAGTGTAAACATATATATTCAGTGTAAACATATAGAGAACTCACTGTCCAACACTTTCGTATACAATACATGTTTTATTAATTATAACTAAATAATTAATAACAAAATTTGTGACATTAGAAATAAATACAAATTCCTGCTGAAAAAATAAGCTCGAAAAACCGAATCTGTACAATTTCAATTCCATGGACTCGTTGGGAATAATTCATCTTAAATATCTTTTTGATTTTTCCCGTATTTTCATTGGTTGTCGGCGCAAAGTAAACACAGCTTGACCAATGAAAATATCTATACTTTAGAAAGATGATTTTGGATGAGTACACATGATTGTGAGTGTCGAGGGGCTTGGTGTAAAACCATGTCCCCCCCCCCCCCCCCAATACGTTAAATGTTAAGGGATACAACTGATGATCCTTAGTAGAAAAATGACAGCAACAGTACAACTAGAATCTATGGGATTAAAAGTCATTAGTACCAGTTTTACTTACTGCATTTAATTCGCTACAAGAACTCTATTGTTCTGATCCGAATATTGCTAAATGTAAAGACATCAGTAATGTTCTCATAACTTAATGTTCTCATAACTTAATGTTCTCATAACTTAATGTAGCCTGTGCTACGCTCTATTTTAATTATTACCACTGATTAGAACTGCTACAACACCCAAGGCCTTCTTTAGAATAGTTTTGGTCGCTGATCCTAAACCACATCACTTATCTTGACTAGTCACTGATAACTGCAGCTTTCGTATCACCCACCATGCAATGAAAATCACCGAAAAAGTCAAATATATCAAGAAAAGTGACGCCGCCTTAGATTAGTGAGAAAAACCATTCTGGAGAAAGACTTGACTTGGTAAATACTGTACCGGGAAATCCTGGCTATTTGTAGTAAAAACCGACCCTCCCTGTTACGTCCATAATGTGTCCTTATATCTAAATGTGCAGTGCCTTTGATTATTCCAGAGAACAGAGAAGTTCGTGCGATACCAGACAGAAATTAACGCAATGCTTGAGATAACAACTGGGAATCCAAGCACTTAAACTTGCCAGCAACAATTACGAATACATTACCTCATCCACGGGTTCTGACTTTTGTTCAGGTAATGGTGCCTCTATGCTTGGCAAGTTCACAACGACTGTATCAGCGCTCTCCATGTCATCCTGTTGCGTTGTAGAAACAATTCAAATATATGTTTGTCAATGTGGAGGAAATTAGTATTTTGTTATACTTGTAGGAGTGGCTTGGGAAGAAATGAGCATTGTGTTATACTTGTAGGAGTGGTTTTGGAAGAAATGAGTATTGTTATACTTGTAGGAGTGGTTTGGGAAGAAATGAGTATTGTGTTATACTTGTAGGAGTGGCTTGGGAAGAAATGAGCATTGTTATACTTGTAGGAGTGGCTTGGGAAGAAATGAGTATGATGTTATACGTGTAGGAGTGGCATGGGAAAATATGAGTATTATATTTTATTTGTACATGTGTCATGGAAAGAAATGAGTTGTGTTATACTTTTACATTGTTAGTTAGTTAGTCGTTGGATCATCGTTATTGCAGTTCGGACAAGTCCATATGTGCTTAGATTTCTCCTTGAGCGTACCCGCCATTACAAGTTGACTGAAGGTCCCAGAAAATCGTTGATTGACCATCATACTTTCTTGCCCACGAAACCGCTCCTTTCTGACGGCACCACATTTCAAACTAAGCTCCTCTATTCTAATCATGGAACAAGAATAATTGTCACTTATACAGTCATTTGTTCGTGCGTTTTCCCGTAAGGCATTCAAAATGTCTTTTACATATGTCTCGGGAAGAAATGAGTACAGTGTTATACTTGTGGCATCGGAAAAAATGAGTATTGTGTTATACATGTGGCATGGGAAGAAGTGAGTATTGTGTTATGCTTGTACATGTGTCTTGGACAGACAACAAATAATAATGTTAGAACTTTGTTCATATGACGAGACACCATCATAAGCATCCTGTAGCATATCATTGACAGGAGGTAGCTTTCATCACAGCCTTTAGAAACACCTGGAAATCTCGAGCTAATCTTTCTTCTTCTGTATCATGTACAGGTAGTCTACCTTTAATATCTTGCATTTATCTCCTTTCTATCATACATCTTGTTCGTTACCGTCACACCATACCCTCCATTATGAATTTCTGTAGGCTGAAAATGGAAACGTGTTATGCCTTTGAAGATGTGTGAAATAGTGAAAACGGTTATAACTTTCTTGATGCAAGGAACGACGTAGAGTGTTATGTCTTTATCACTGCGAGGAACTTCGATGGTGTTATACCTTTGTGAATGTGACGAAACATAAGTAATATTATACTATGGGCGATGTGAGCGAAGAAATCGGGTATGTCTACCACCTTCACTTTCCAATTACTGGTGTTTCACAATAAGATAATAAAAATTCCACAAATACGGGCAGAAATTTTCGTATTAAATATTTTTAAAAATGTTTAGTCCCCAATCTTTTAAAAAAAATATCGATAATGTATCTACTTCTATGACAGATTTGTTTCTTGTATTAACCCCCCCCCCCCCACTAAAATCACAAGTTAACCTATCTGGACACATAAAAAGACACGAAGATTTAGAATGATTACACGTGAAGAAAGAGTCACACAGGAATGCATTCATTCACCACACAAGTTCAACATATACGCTGAAAACATCAAGCAAAATTTACGAGAAGAACAAAGTTATGAACAGTTTCAACCGCTTATGTATAGGAGGTCATGCGATTCCAATTAGGTAAATAGAGCACACTAATATCAAAGAGACCCCCACGGGTGTAACACACATGATTACAGTAATATCAAAGAGCCCCCACGCGTGTAGAACACATTATTACACTAATATCAAAAGGCCCCAACGGGTGTAGAACACACGATTACACTAATATCAAAGAGCCCCCACGGGTGTAGAACACACGATTACACTAATATCAAAGAGCCCCCACGGGTGTAGAACACACGATTACACTAATATCAAATAGCCCCCACGGGTGTAGAACACACGATTACACTAAATTCAAAGAGCCCCCCTACTGGTGTAGAACACATGATTACAC
This sequence comes from Meghimatium bilineatum, assembly GCA_034231615.1. Taxonomy (NCBI): domain Eukaryota; kingdom Metazoa; phylum Mollusca; class Gastropoda; order Stylommatophora; family Philomycidae; genus Meghimatium; species Meghimatium bilineatum. The sequence continues at coordinate 4,839,987 of CM067308.1, read as the reverse complement.
TAATATCAAAGAGCCCCCACGGGTGTAGAACACATGTTTACACTAATATCAAAGAGCCCCCACGGGTGTAGAACACACGATTACACTAATATCAAAGAGCCCCCACGGGTGTAGAACACATGATTACACTAAAATCAAAGAGCCCCCCTACTGGTGTAGAACACATGTTTACACTAATATCAAAGAGCCCCCACGGGTGTAGAACACATGTTTACACTAATATCAAAGAGCCCCCACGGGTGTAGAACACATGATTACACTAATATCAAAGAGTCCCCCACGGGTGTAGAACACATGATTACACTAAAATCAAAGAGCCCCCCCCCCCCCCACGGGTGTAGAACACATGATTACACTAATATCAAAGAGCCCCCACGGGTGTAGAACACATACTATCAATCATATTTCATAGTGACCCACAAAATATTGTCCTCAATGCAAGAAAGACAAACAAGAATGTATATAAACATAGATGAATGCTTATCTAGAATAGTCATTGACAAACAACTAGAAATATCAGTAACTTTGAATATATCGGGTCAACCAACAACATCACAGGAGATTAGTCAGCAGAGATCAGGAAGAGATTAGCAATCACCCTACAACAAATATGAAAGAGGAAATATCTATGGCGATGAGTCAAACAGAAAAACAAAGTTACAACTATTAAGAAGCTATATTTTTCCAGTGGCAATATATAGTTCTGAGACGTGGACAATGCTATCCGCAATGGAAAATAAAATATCGGCATTAGAAATGAAATGTTATGAGAAAGATCTAAAAAATATCATGGACAGAAAGACAACACAAGCAGATGTCCGCAATGATCTGAATATAGAAGACGGGTTCTTACAACTATCAACAACAAAAACACAAGCTAACATACCTCCAGGCATATAAAAGATAAAATGGTTTAGACAGATTAATCATGGAGAACAAAGATCCAGGAAAGAGAACAAGAGCAGACCAAAACGACGATGGATATGTGGTATCGAAGAACTTCAGAATATAACACTGGAAGAGGCTGGACAGCCTACGAAGAACCGAGAGGCTTACAGAGTAGCAGTGAGGACAATGTTCTGTAAAGGATAAATCTGATATGATGCTAAAGGGAGCAGGACAGCTTTCATCACACAAATAGGTTTACATATTGGAAGTGATGAGAACGCTCTGCTGAAAAAATGTCACACGGAAAAAGCGAGTCCATTCCTCTTGTTAAATACTCCAACATTTCTGCAAATTTTACTCTTTTTCATGTTTAAAATTCAAAATCCGCAGAACACGAGTGTGTCGGACCATTGGCGCAAATAAAACGGCGACACAACGCATTTTGATTCTGTGGACTACACTCTGCTGGAAATCTAGTAAGACAATTGTCCTGCTACAAGAGAGATCCAGTGTGAGTTTGAGAATGAACGCTGAAGAAGATGAAAGAAGAATTCATAATAGCCAGGTTCTCCCTGACGTAGTGGTTTAGTAGTTCACTATGCGCACAGGTTCTCACGGGTTCGAAACCCGTGACGTCTTGTTTATAATGGGGAATTTTTCGAAGATCCCGGGGATTATTGCTTCAAGTTACGGAGATATATTCTAAGAGTATTACTCTCGACAGGAGTCGTGTCCCTTCGTTTTGAGGTACTAGAACACACGGAGATAACCCGAGTACAATGAAGGCTGTTCTCTATCCAAATTGAGTCCTTTTTAAAGTTTAGAATTAGTTATATCAATTACACTGCTGGGTACAAAACCTGCAAGTATATGAGAACCGCTGAACAAGAGGAATTTAGAAAACATATCAAGTCTGTTATTCCCGACCTGGAAGAGTTGATATAACGTATTCTATATTATTACTGGCGAGTACTGTAGTGTGAGTAGAATGTTTATCTAGTCTTGTCGTTCAGGAGAAGAATGGCGAACAAACATTCAAGGACTTTCGTTTCAGACGCTATGAATGAGACAATCCTTCAGTAGTATACAGGTGCGAGGAATGTTGGGATTATTTGACTTTATTGACAGATATTTGCCAAAGGTAGCGTTAAACACAGCGGGCGACATAGGTAAAAATGAAATTATTATTACCTGTGAAAAATGTACAAAACACACACACACATAATGATGCAATCAGATGGCAAGTTGTTTCTGAGACAAAAGCAAGTACGTGTACTCTGACGTAATCAGGAAGACAGGTAAGAATGATACAATGAGACTTGCATGTAATACTGACGCAAGTGAATTGATCCAGTCAGATATATAAGTAAAACTGACGTAAGTGAATTGATCCAGTCAGATATATAAGTAACACTGACGCAAGTGAATTGATCCAGTCAGATATATAAGTAATACTGACGCAAATGAATTGATTTAACATTTTACAGAATCTCTTTCAAATAAACTTTCATTGTGTTTGACCTTGGTGGGCGTGACTCTGGGCAGTAGTGACGACATGGCGGTTTTAAGTCCAGGAGACCCGACAGACAAGACAGGTAAAACTGGTATTGACAGACTGGTGTAATCAAGGCTCCCCATACGTTTTTCTCACCTGTCATGCTTCCACATCTTTGCTTCCCCCCATTACTTATCTGCTATTGTCCTCCTCATTATAACCCTATTTGTCTCCATGTAAGATTTGTTTTATTGTGGTCATTTGTTTGTCCTGATGAAGGCTTTTTAGTCGAAACGTCGTCTGTCCCTGTATCTCGTTGTTAAGTTGTTTTATGTTTTATTTTGGTAACACTCCTACCTATTTTTGTATATCTTGACAGACTGGTGTAATCTGGCAGAGGTAATTAAAAACTATAACAGGCCAAACGTGTACAAACAATAGTCACCACTCAACAATTTGAAGAAGAAAAAAACCCAGTTAGGAAGATAAAACTAAGCCCAGAAAATCTCAGTGTATACAAAAAGACATTTAGAAAGTAACCTTTGAAGCTCAGTGTATATGATGTATCCTTTGCAGAACCGTTATCCTCCCAGTAACCTCCTTCAATGACATCTTCAGAAGTTATTCCAGTTCCTGTGTCCATCGTAGTCCTGGTATGTATCTTGTTCTCTGTCCTGAAACTTTGTCTTCTACGATTAATCTTTCTAAACCATTGTGTCTTTTTATATGTCCGAACTATGTTGACTTGCGTTTTAAAAAAATAGTTTTGAAGAGCTAGTCTTCTTTAATGTTCAGGTCTTTGCGTACATCTGCGTTGCTTCGTCGTTCTGTCCTTGATATTCTCAGCACCTATCTATAACATTTCATTTCGAATACCCAGCCGAAGACGGACATGTCGGGTCATTAGCGCAAATAAAACGGCGACACAACGCATTTCCATTTTCTGCACTACATCGTGCTGGAAATCTAGTAGGACCATGATTCTTCTATAAGGGAGATACAGCGGGACTGTGAGAATGAACGTTGAAGAAGAAGAATAATAATAAGAATTTCGAATACCGGTATTTTCTTTCCCATTTCAGATGTCATTGCCCATGTCTCATAACCATATGTTGCCACTGGAAAAATATAGCTTCTTAATAGTTGTAGCTTTGTTTTTGTGTTTGTCCCTTGCCATGATTTTTTCATCTGTGATGTTGTGTGTTTAGGTGTTGCCTATTGTTTACTGGTAGCAATGTTTCGGCTGCGCTGTACGACGCAGATATCGGAGCGTAAACCTGAATTTGAGATTTTGCGTGCTTTTCATTTCAGTCTAACAATTATGATTCTGTCAATTATTAGTCTGGTTACTAGCATAAACTTTCTTGTCTCTTTGTTCAACATGACATCTAGTCCATATTGTCATCTCTGTTCTCCTAAAAAATTGTAGTTGTTTCTCTTGGTGTTGTAACGTGTCCTTGTCCTTTCTATGTCCTAGATATCCTCACAATGTCTACTGAATTTCTTTCCATCTCTCCCTGAACAATTTGAAGTTTACTTTGATACGTACTTTACACATTAGAAGTTTGAAGTTTACTTTGATACATACTTTACACATTAGAAGTTTGAAGTTTACTTTTATACTTACTTTACACATTAGAAGTTTGAAGTTTACTTTGATACATACTTTACACATTAGAAGTTTGAAGTTTACTGTGATACATACTTTACACATTAGAAGTGTGAAGTTTACTTTGATACATACATTGCACATTAGAAGTTTACTTTTATACATACTTTGCACATTAGAAGATTACTTTGATACATACTTTACACATTAGAGGTTTACTTTTATACATACTTTACACATTAGAAGTTTACTTTTATACATACTTTACACATTAGAAGATTACTTTTATACATACTTTACACATTAGAAGCTCAGTACTCGTTTGTAACTACACAGAATATTAATTTAATGCCACCAGGTAAAGTTAAGAAAAGACCAAAATATACAATAGATAACCACGAACTAGAAGATGCAATTAATCCTCTAAATATTTGCTAGAAAAAAAAATTAAGGGATTGGGATTGCAATAGCACATTCAAAAGTCTTCACTAGTTAAAAATATTTCGCTAAGCACCAGCTGTAATTTTAAATTACATCTGATTAGAACAGCCTCTTCACAGTTGTGGTTTATTGCTGGAAAACATGGGCACTTAATAAATCAGTGTCAAAAAAGAATAACTGCAGTCTAAATGAGGTGCTACAGAAGAATTCTGAGAATATCACGGACAGAAAAAGACAACTCGAAAAGTGATAAGGAACATTAAACATTGAAGATTGGCAGAACTTAAACAACATTATAACAAGAAAGCTGAGATGTTTCCACAACATAAATAGTCATTAAAGATTAGAAAGATTAATAACCGAAGATATGGTTGCTGGTGGCAGGGGCAAGGATTGTCCAAGACGGCGATGGATAAGCGGCATCTCAGATTGGTTAAACATGCACTTGACATCGACAGGTCAACTCACACACAGAATTGTGAAGAGTTTAGAAGATACAAAAAGAAAACTACTCAGCAAACTGGAAGATATATATATCAGATGAACATATATATCTACACACGTGTTTGTGTGTGCGCATTTGTGCAAATATATATATATATATAGATATTTATTTGTTTTTGTTCGTCCATCACATGATGATGATAACCATGTGTTACATCCACATTTGAAAGTAAGTTAGAGTTATGTCCTGGACTATCAGTTCGTAGATAAGTTAATGCGCCAAATGTCATTGAACACAATTTATACATATATGACATGTCTGGAAAAACGAGCAGTAGTTTTAATGAAAGCCATAGGAACTCACCCTCCCAAAATAAATAGAGAAAACATTGGTTTCATTGTTAGTAATTCATGGAGATGAGAAGAAACACTCTCCTGTGTGTTGTCGGGGACCGAGAATAGAGCGAAGAATGGCAACTGTTATTTACTACTCATGTGGCAGGAGGTCACTAAGGAGTTTTTGAGGTGGAATTGCGCGCAACATCCCATTAAGTTTCATTTGGACCCGAAATATACCAATACTGCAGCTAAGCTAGCACAAGACTCAGCGAATTCTGTTTTCCGGACTACATTGTGCTAACATGCAGAAGTTTGAGAATGAACACAGACAAAATAGAAAACAAACACCAAACAAAATCAAACCATCTGATTCGTATTTAGTAAAATATTCATACATTACATTATACCTCGCAGGGCCGTATAGGTGCCACTGTGGAGAAAGCAAAACAAAAATACCGCCGTGCCTCTCTGTTTTCAGTTTATTGAGTGTGGAGAGTATGAATCCTATCCAGTCTATACTTTCTTTTGACCCCTGCTTGTTCTTCCAACCAATTGTCCCCTGGACGATACTTTTTGAAAGGGAATCAATCATGACATTATTGTGCCATGGGTCCTTGTTTTCTGCCTGTCTCCAACAACTAAAACCATTTTCAGTCTGACATGTACGTAATTCCGTGATTTTGGCAAGTAAACTATTCTACAATTGTAAAAGCGATTTTTTACGTGGTCTATCAAGAAGTATATACTTTCAAATCAATTCGAAACAGGTGATGATGCGTAGGAGATGGCTGGAGTCATTGGAGAGGGCTAAAATGTGGACGACACTGTAGAAATGTACTCTTATCTGTGTTCTCGGAATCGCGGGTGTGGTGGGAAACGGACGAGCCGACAAATTAGCTAACCTTGCCCCCATAACAGATGATCAGTCTATGGATCTAACAGACATACTAAATGCTTTTCGTGAGACCATACGATCGGGGGGATTTTGAGATACATGTGAATTGTTAGTATCGAGAATGAGTGGATTGGGCGTGAGGATAGGCGTGGTCAGCGGAGGAAACGTAACAATATTTTTTTTAAACCACTGGACCAACATAGAATAGGAACCATCATCCGTTATACGTAAAGCTTTTTACTGAAATGACGATCTGAGGACATATGGACAAAAATGTTGTACGGAGTCGTTACTTAACATACCTAATACACACATTCATATGATGAAAACATGTACACATGTCAAGCACTTACGTTATTGTCGAATCCTAGAGAATTAAAAAAAAAGCCTAGTCACTAACAATCTTGTTATCACTAACAATCTTGTTAGAGCGGATAGAGATGAATATACTGAGAATCATAATCTACTGTATGCATTTCCACAAGATTGTCGGTAAAATTAATTGATGTCAGCTGTAACTGAGATCAGGAGCGGCAGTAGTGAATTGTAAGAGGTGGGTGCTATAGTATAAGGTAGGACGGACTTCGCTTCCTCGTGATACACTTTGCTGATTATAATAAAAAATATAATGTGATCTGTCGTTCTTTGTCGCTACGAATTTGCTTTCAGTCGCTGCCCATGAACACGGTTTCCACTGACATTTTATATAGCTTGATAACTTTTAGAGATTTTCTTGAGAGAAACCCGCCAATAAACTTAAGCTGTGGCATCATTGTCGACGAAAAGTTAAAGTCAAAATTTCACCTAAAAATGCGACATCCCGTCTGTAGATATGGAAGCAGAGAAGTATTGTAGAGTTAACACTCATCTTTCGTAGGAAAATAGAATATGTCAGGTAGTATTAGAAAATAGAATATGTCAGGTAGTATTAGAAAGTAGAATATGTCAGGTAGTATTAAAAGAAACACAAAAATGACCAACATCCCCTGCCTTCGCCCCAGTAACTTTGCGCCCCCCCCCTAGCCAACACTTGATCAGAACCACACACATTCACGAATTCAATCCCGTGGATTTATCTGGAATTACTCTTCGAAAGCAACCCTAAGTGACTTTTATTGTCATTTTCATTTACTGCCGACGCAAATCGTACACAATCAATCAAGTGCCATGACGAATGGCGTAGGCGATCATGTTTCTTCAAAACTCTCTGTCTCTTGTATTGTAAATAAACTTGGTTGGTGAGCTTCTACCTTGCCACAGTACAAGTCCATCAAGTAACTTTTCTCTTTGTCGTCCCCTATCTGTTCTCCCCTTGATCTTTCCAGTGGTTATTAAGTGTTCAAACTGTGTTCTTCTCACCACATGTCCTAGAAACATTGTCTGATACGATTGATCTTTTTACGCGAGCATCAATGAGAACCTCTGCATTAGTTTTCTTGGCTGTCCATGGTATTTTCATCATTCTTCTCAGAAACCACGTTTCTGTAGCCTCTAATTCGCTTTGAATTTTATAAATCATACAGAACGTGACCAATAAAAACACGTAGAACTTACACGTGTCACTTTTGAAGGTTGTTTCCTGTGACCCCACAGGACTATATCAACTTGGGACTTTCACACAATCATGACAGAGAGTTATTTTAGTTATTTTTACGAACACTCTCCTATCCTTCCTCTCTCCCACAAAGTAACATTGCCGTATTTACGGTCCTAGGCCAGACATTGCCGTTCAGAGTCCGAACTTTGTTTGTGTTAATAAAATGACCATTGGACAGCTAGAAAAGAAAACCTCTCTGATCACTCATTCACAAAACCTTAAAGAGACTAACATGTTTCCATATCGTTACTATGGGAACCAGCTATATATAATGTTACGTAATGTGGAGAGAACTTACGAGGGGGCGGTATTAGAATTCCAATAGTTTCCAGGTACAAGTGAATATTTACGAAGATTCTTCAGTGCGCGCATGCATGCACCTGTAAGGAGGTCCGACGAGATAAGGAACATCACGTGCGTGTAACTAGTTGTACAAACGTCAATTAACATTTGACAACATCAAATTAAAGATCGATTACAGGTGCTCAGCGTAAGGTAGTATAGCGTCTGGTGAGAAATGAATGAATTAGCATAGGAGGTGAAAGGAAGAAAATAAGAGTTCTTTTTGAAGTGGTGTTGACATCGAATGGATGAAGAAGCAGAGAGGTGAATTTGTCTTGGAGAGAAGGAATCAGAATAAAGAGGAGACAACTGCACCACAAGGAACGGAGAGCAACGTAGAAAAAAAACCACAAACACATACGCAGCACACACACACACACACACACATATTGATTGGTAGCATATCCTATTCCGGACGTAGCCATCAACCCAGCATTTTTTGGCTGTAGTGATTTTCTAGGCAATTTAGATTCGTTCATTGGTTTGCCGTTTCTTTCTGAACGGGCCGGATCGCTCAAATGCTCTGCTCTGTACCACTTATACATATGTTTGTATGTATACACGAGGTGAAACTCGGCGTTGCTTGGGTGTAAATATGTATATATTAGTATTACGAAATATGTTAGTAGCGAAATGATGATGTCATTTTATGCCCGTTATAGATACGAGGGGGAGTAAATAAGTAAGTCACAAATTGATGTTGGATGGCAGGAAAATGTAGTAGGTGGTTTCTAAAGCTGTTTATAGTTGATATCATCATAGAACTTTATGTTTATGTTCGCTAGATGGCGCTAGCTGTACCTTGCGCATGCGCAGCACAAAAAACAAAATGGCTACTGTACTTACAGAGTGTACAATCAATGAACAACGTGCTGTTGTGCGTTTTTTATGGGCAAAAGGACTGCCTGCAAAAGACATTCATAAAGAAATGCTTCCTGTTTATGCTGACAATTGTTTGTCCCGTAAAGCGGTGCACAGCTGGGTAAAAAAATTTTCTCAAGGACGCTCTAAAATTGTTGACGAAATCCGATCTGGTCGTGCTGTTGAAATTGCAACAGACGCATCTGTGCAGCGGGTTGAGGAGATGATTCGAGGTGACAGACGAGTAACGATAGACGCTGTAGCAGCTGCAATAGGGTGCTCACATGGTTCAGCATACAGCATCATGCATGACCGATTGAAATTTAAGAAAGTGTGTTCAAGGTGGGTGCCCAGACAATTGACGGACGAACACAAAATGAACCGATTAGGCTTGTCATTGGAGCATCTCTGTCAATACGCAAATGAAGGAGAAGACATGATGAACAGGATTATTACTGGGGACGAATCATGGGTGCATCACTACCAGCCTGAATCAAAGCGTGCTTCAATGCAATGGAAACATCCTTCTTCGCCTTGTGTCCAAAAATTCAAGGTTACACCATCAGCAGGGAAGGTTATGCTGACAGTGTTCTGGGATTGTCAAGGAGTGCTTTTAACCAATTTCAAAAAGAAAGGTGACAATGTGAATTCTGAATCATACTGTGAAGTTCTATCAGTGCTTCGGGATGCAATTCGAAGAAAACGTCCAGGGCTGCTGACTAGAGGAGTGCTACTCCTTCATGACAATGCTAGACCACATACGGCTCGATTAACTCAGGAGAAAATAAAAAATCTTGGTTGGAAAATTCTGGAACATCCTCCTTACAGCCCCGATTTAGCCCCTAGTGATTTTCACCTTTTTGGTCCACTAAAAACCCACCTTGGCGGGAAGCATTTCGCGACTGACGCAGAAGTTGAATGTGAAGTGAATGTGTGGCTTAAAAAGCAGAGCACGCAGTTCTACGCAGCAGGTTTGGGAGGACTCATAAAACGATGGGATAAATGCATCAATGTTGGTGGAAATTATGTTGAGAAGTAAAGGGATAATGTATGTGTAAAAATAAACAGTTTTCAGGTTTTTATCGTCTTCAGTTTTTTTCTAAAGAGCCATTTGTGACTTACTTATTGACTCCCCCTCGTATATGTAGGCCTATGTGATTTGACTGATACGTTTTTTAAAATAAAAAGAATAAAACAACAGACGTGAATATGTCTTACATTTTTTTCTTCAAAATACAGCAGATTTTATATTTAATATGCCTAACAGCACACATATCACGTTACTGAAAGGCTCCGTGCATAACCTGTATAGAATTTAATTTGTTAGTGATTTGATATTCTGACATTTCAGAAATCGCAAAAATTGCAAGTAGAAACAATCCATTAGGCCACATAACTATTGTAGGCATATGCAATTTGAAGGAATACGTTTATAATAGCAAACAAACACAAGTTCAAGGAATAGACGCGAATTATTCTTCTAATTGCTCAAAGATTATTGACTTTCATCTGTGAAGGACTAAGCTTCGAAAAATGTAAGGAAAAAAAAATAAACCAACTTCTCTGGAATCGAACACAGTACGCTGATTTCGTCACAACCAAAAAAAAATTAACCAGTAATGCACATCATAAACTCCTGATAAATTCGAATAAGCAGTTCCTTGTAAATGAGAATAATTAATTTCTGATTGATGTATTAACACAGTAAATTCTACAATGTATTAATTTAGTAAATTCTACAATGTATTAATTTAGTAAATTCTACAATTTATTAATTTAGTAAATTCTACAATTCTATAATATTAAAGTTTTCAAGCATCGTTTTACCCAATTAGCCCACCCCCCCCCCATATTTCTTTTCATCGTCTCTTATTTGAACTTTCTATGGAACACCAGATTACAACTTTAATTTTGTAGTACTGTATTTTTTAAACATCTGTTACGTTAGTTAAGTAAAATGTAGCTATTATGACGTGGTACGCTTAATTTAACGGCAGACGTTAGTCCACTCTGGTTATATTCGAAATTTAGCGGTATAAAATAATGGCGTGTGAGGTTCGTGTAACACAGCGGCTTGAGTTACTTCGATCATTTTTACCGTCTCTCTGGTTGATTGATTTAGTAAACACTTATTAATAATCGAGTATAAATTATGGATGTTACGGAGTTTCGAAAACAAATGTCTTCGTAGGATGACTAACACCCATTGGAGTGAATTCAAATCGAATGATAAAATCAGAGAAGAGACACATCAAAATTTCATCACAGATGTTATCAGAAAACGCCGTTGGTCCTACATCGGGCATGTCCTACGCGCAGACACCAACAGAATACACCACCAATCTCTTGAATGGATACCTACAGGCAAAAAAGCAAGGGGTTTAGGCAAAAGAGCAAGGGGTAAACCAAAAGAAACACTCAGGAGAACAATACTTGGAGACATTAAAACAACCAATATTCATACTATTCAAGAACTGCACAGAATAGCTTTGAACAGACAGAATTGGAGAGATCTGACCTCTGCCCCTATGCGCTAACTTCAGCGCAAAAGGAAAATGAATGAATAAATTATGGATTGCTTTAGATTTTGGTTTTTTTAGGATCTCTAAATAAATGACGTGTTTTTCCTAACTGTGAAAAATTTGGAAGGTGTAACATGTTTCTGATTTTATTTGGCTTATATTTCTGTCTCACACTTTCAAAATTTGGGTAAGTAGGTTGTATATCTAATGGTAAGGTTCCCTTCCTTTAGCAGCGGGGGTTAGTCTTATTTGGTTGTATCAGAGTTTCATAAACCAGAAATAATATTGGAGGTTGCGGTTTGGTAATCCAGCCACCACACCATCTGGTTATGTTTTGATTAAATAAAATAAAATACCGTCTTATCGTGAACCAAGTTTGGTTATATCTGAGCTTTACAACCTTCAAAAACAGTGGAGGTCGCGATTCAGGGGTGACTTCTTTTTCTACACCACACTTACACAAGTGATGTTAGTCAATTTAAAAGAAATATTCTTCTTCTTCAGCGTTCATTCTCAAACTCCCGCTGAATCTCTCTTATAGCAGGACCATGGTCCTACTAGATTTCCAGCAGGATGTAGTCCAGAGAATGGAAATGCGTTGTATCGCCGTTTGATTTACGCCAATGCCCCGACACATCCGTCTTCGGTAGGAGAAATATTCCGTAAGAAATATTTGAAACGTCGTTTTAATCAATACTACATTATTATAAAACAGTCAACCATAAGTATCTTCTCAATTTGGGAAAGAAAAAGTCATTTTAATGACTGGGGGGGGGGACTGCAAAGTCGTCGACTCCTGAACTACGAACCATAACCTACTTATATAAATATTTACTCAAGTTGTGCCCCTTTGTGCGAGGCTGTAGTTGTCTCCCGGCGTGAACCGATCTTCAATGGCCATCCTATTCAAGATCACATAACTGATAAATAATGACCTAAACTCAATTATTCCTCTTGTTCTGATGGTCATTCTAGAATATTGATGGCTGGAGGTTTTATAATTATTTTTGCTGAGATAAAGAGAAACGTAATGTATTCCTCGGGAAGATTCTTCAAGCCCATAAGCCCTTAGGGTTTTAGGGCTGATGCTTTAGAAATATCAAATACAAAAATCCCTCCATGATTCTTTATTCTCCGTGCTTTGTTTGAGTGTGGAAAAATTGAATGATGTCCGATCTTTGATATCAATCCATACTTTCATTTTGTCCTTTGTTTTTTCTTCCATCCTTACTGCTCACGTGAGCAAACCAGGCAAGTTTGTGATGTTTAAGCATATCTAAGGGGGGGGGGGGCTGTCCCTCAAACAATTTTTCTATTTTGTTTACACCATCCTTCTCCCAATTTCAGAATCTGTGAAGAATTCAAGGACAAACTGCCTGATAATTTAAAAAAATTATACATCCCCTCCCCCAACCTTGTCTGAACATGTATACGTAACATTATTTTTTCATATAATAGTGAATCGATAATCAATCATTTCAAATTAACTTTAATCAATAATTTCAAATTAACTTTAATCAATAATTTCAAATTGAATCAATTGTATTGGTGTATACTATCAGTATTGTTGACGTCATTTTTATCAACATCCCCCTCCACCTTGTTAACAACTGTTAAACTTTTTCAGAATCCTCCCCCTCTCTTACTTATTTACCTAAGGTATGGACAACCACTAAGGCATGAACAACCCCTAAGATATGGACAACCTCTAAGGTATAGGCAACCCCTAAGAAAGGGGTCGGGAACCCATGGCTCGCGAGCCAGATGTGGCTCTCTTGGTGGCTGCATCTGGCTCTCGCAGACAAATGTTCGATTATAAACAAATGTTTCTTTAGACTCCTTTGATCTACATATTAATTGCATATCACTATTTCATTCTACAAATGAGCTAAAGTCTACTGCAGCTCAGCATCAGAAGTCACATTAATGGTAAGAAATACTCATTATTGATTAGCAACAGCATAACAATGCTATTAAAATAATTCAGAGACATAATTATTGTACTTTTAGTGTTGAAATTACACAAAATGCACACATTTACTTCAATGTTTAGTTTTAAACATAATGTATGGCTCTCACAGAATTACTTTTCAAAATATGTGGTGCCCATGGCTCTCTCAGACAAAAAAGTTCCCGACCCCTTCCCTAAGGTAAAGACAACCCCTAAGGTATGGACATCCCCTAATGTATGGATAACCCCAGAAAGGTGTTCCTGCTGACATGCAAGATCATTTATTTTATTTCTTTCATATACATTGTTCAATAAATGAGGCTATTAAGAGGAAAAATAAAACTAGAGATCACAGAAGACAATGCGGATTCGTAGAAGGAAAAGGCACAAGAAATTTACTATATAGTAAGAACATTAATGAAGACGGCCATGGAAGTACGACTTGACATTTATCTGTGCTTCATAGATTACAGCAAAGCATTTGACAAGGTGAAGATTTCAGAGATTATAAAACTGCTATAAAATCTTAACTTTGATGGGAAAGATATAAGAATAGTAAGAAATATGTATTGGAAACAAACGGCTGCTATGAGAGTTAACAACCCTATAGGTAAATTTCAAAAGATAGAAATGGGTGTCAGGCAAGGTTGTGTAATGTCACGGGATCTTTCTCCATGTATACAGATTACATTGTGCAAAATATAGAAGATATGCCAGGAATAGAAGTGGATGGATGCAAAATAAATAACTTGAGATATGCTGACGACACAGTACTGATAGCAGGAAGCGAACACGAACTACAAGCCCTGTTGGATAAAGTAGTGAAAGAAAATGAAAACAAAGGCCTCAGTTTAAACAAGAATAAAACAGAAATAATGGTTGTCTCGATGAGACATACACACCAAGATTCAACATAATGATTAATGACACAAAATTAACACAAATTGAAAAGGTGAAATATATTGGCAGCCTGTAAACATCAGAAGGTAGATGCTCAATTGAGATAAAGAGCAGACCAGCATAAGCCAAATCAGCATTAAAAAAAAATGAGAACCATTTTTTACAATGGAAAACTATCAATGCAGACTCGAATTCGAGTGCTGAGATGTTATATCGAACCAATACTTTTTTGTGGACTGTAAAGCATGTGCTGTAAATTTTAAAAATTCAAAACGCACTGGAGGCTACTGAGATGTGGTTTCTGAGAAGAATGATGAAAATACCACGGACAGTTAAAAACTAAGATAACTTATGTAGATGTTCTTATTGATGCTGGCGTAAAAAAGATCCTTCATATCAAACATTAGGGGCAAACGGTCAAGGTTTCTAGGGCATGTGCTGAGAAGAACACAGCTTGAACACTTAATAACCTCTGGAAAGATCAAGGGAAGAAGAGTCGGGACGAAAAAGAGAGAAGTTGCTAGATGGACTAGTATTGTGGCACAGTAGAAGTTCACCAACCGAAATTGTTGATAACACAAGAGACAGAGAGTCGTGGAGAAACATGATCAGCTATGTCATTCGGTATGGCACTTGATTGACTGATACATTGGATCTGTTGTTTTTGTTGAGAAATAGTCTTCTAGGTATGAAATAAAACTCCAGAGAAACCACCCCTATACATTGGTTTAATTTTCTTCATAATTGTCCAACTCTCACATCCGTACACAGGAACAAAAGGGATGATAATGATGTAATGCCTTTAGCCATGCGCAGGGAACTCGTGACAGACAGTAGTCTTTCTGAAAGAAACACATATTTTCCGTGTCACTCATCCATTGGACTTATTAGAAATCATCCTTCTAAAGTGACGAAATGGGAATTTTCCGAGATTTTAATTTGGTGAGGATGCAAAGTGGATAAAGAAAATCACGTGGAAAAAAAATGAGTCACTTAAGAAATGTGTTTCTCAATGAGGCTAAAGTACTGTAGTGAAGAGAAACAAATATTTTCCTCAATAATGCATCTTTTCACATCCATCCTTCTAAGACATTCTTCATGAGTAATCTTTGCTGTCCAAGGAATGTGTAACATTCTTCGAATAAACCACATTTCCACTGCTTCCAATGATTATTGTGATGTCTTATTTATTATCCATGCTTCACTTCCATAGAGTAGCACTGGTTCAATGTAGCATTTGAGGACACGTTTTCTATGTATCCATCGATATGGATTTGTTGCATATAATATTTTCTATTTTATTGAATTATTCCTAGATGGATAAGGTAAATTAATGTTCACATAAACTGAATACATTTTGCAACTTCGTAGCGCAGTCTAGAATTTGAAGCATGTGAAGGCTGAGCGATCAATTAAGCACTTTTTTTTTGCTGTAGGTATGTTCTTGGTAATATGCCTGTGCAGTGACTTGGTTGCGTTGCGCTCTGAACGGTCCGGATGTAGAACTGCCTGAGGCGAAAGTTTAACATGGCACCGTGGTTGTCAGGAATTCTGTATCTCCAGCCACAAAACCGGACAATACTATATATTTATCACTGTCTACATAAATTATCATTCCCATCAGGAGGTATATTTTGGACAGGATGTAGCGGTCTTTTCACAGACTTTGATACGCTTGTCTGCCTTGAAACAATCTTCCTGTGTCTGTGAGTGTCATGTTCAGGTGATCTTTGATATTTTTAGTTCATCTTCTACGCGACCTACCTATTTGACTTTGATATTTTTCGTCCATTCTCTGAGACCTACCTATTTGACTTTGATATTTTTCGGTCATTATCTACGCGACCTACCAATTTATTTTACTTTGATTTTTTCGTTCATTCTCTGAGACCTACCTATTTTACTTTGTCCTGGCTGAATCTTCTCCGTTATCGTATATTTTAGGATGAAATGTCGTTTGTTATGCTTCAAATACTGTAATTTTCGAGAGAGAACATCGTTGTTTAGTTGTTCTTTTACTTTCAACTCTGAGAATTCTATTGGCGATATCTTTGGTTCATGGTATTCGGAGTTGAGTTTTGTAACAGTTCGTTTCAATTAACTTTAGAAATAGACAATCAATATTCATTTACTTATTTAAAGAAAATATGGGGTGCAAAGGGAACGCATCGCTCTAGGCGGACCCAGGGTTAGCAGATAACCAAGATCCCAAATGTACATCCACGCGGTGCACCCTGGAAACAGAAATACAGCAGCTCGAGCTGATTCTGGCCAAATCTTTTGGGGATCGTGTCCGAGAATGTGGAGGTAGCAGATGGAAAGAGATTTGACTGCACAAGAGACAGACAATATCTCCGACACCACCAGCATCACCACATATAGCGACACTGTTGACATACAGTGAAGCAAGTCAGTCCAGTCCGAACATTGGAGGGGCGGCCAATGTAAAATGCACGTAAAGGTAGATGCATGGCGAGAGACAAATAGATTTCATACCGAGTACAATGAAACAATGAAAGGGCAGAACAGCGCTAGAGGGCAGCGCGAACTGCAAATAGAAAGTGAAAAGTATCTAGGAAAGGGGAACTACAAGCTCCGTGTAAGTTTTCAGTCTCATTGCCAACATCTTCATTTTGCAATGAATTTATGACCTGCTGTAATTAAGTCAGTGTTATCTCTTTTCGGTACTGTATCGCCAATTGCAGCGTTGCTTGCCATCAGTCAGCTGTTTCGTTTCCTCTGACTCCAGCGTGATACGGGCAGTATATCCTTTTAAACCTCAATTGAGTTGTTAAATAACGTAATGTATTTTTTTATCAGCATGTTCTTTTCGTTCTTGCACCGCATGCTTTGAGAGTCTGTATTTCCCGAGTGGGTTGATGTATCAGTTATGAACCAACTTGGTGCTGCTGTTACTCCCTCTCATTCCATCCTTATGCTTCATGTTATAGTGGAGTATTCAGATGATCTTTGAATCAACTTCAAGCCGTTTCTGTAGGAGCATGGGAATTTACAACGGACAAGGATATACATTACAATGTATCTATCTATTCGCTAAACCCTTTATTGCCTTTCAGCGTCAGGGGTAGAAGAGTTCTCTGGAGATGGCCCTCGTGTGTGCTGAGTATACTGTGGAATTTGTCGCCTATTTTATTTCCGTGGTCCATCGTTTTCGTGGTCGGTCTCTAGGTCTTACATTACAATCACAAGAGAAATTTGTAAATAACAATTCAAGATTAGATGACAACAGGATGTTGCATTAAAATAGTGTGGAATTATCTTCAGAGCCAATATAACGGTGTTCTTATTACGGTCCGCTTATGGCGTGTAACAACCAACTATCTACAAGAACAATCAGCATGTTCTGCTTTTTGTCAAAAATTAAAAAGGATGTACGGGAACGACGGTGAAAGGAAATTCACGAAAATTTATCGTCTTTTGGGTAGTAAAATTACTGTATAACTGATAGTACAATGGGTACAACATTTCTTCTTCTTCTTCAGCGTTCATTCTCAAACTCCTGCTGAATTCTCTTGTAGCTTGACCATGGTCCTACTAGATTTCCAGCAGGATGTAGTCCAGAGAATGGAAATGCGTTGTGTCGCCGTTTTATTTGCGCCAATGACCCGACACATCCGTCTTCGGCGGTAAAATGGTACAGCATTTGTGGAGGTCCGTAATCGCCTACTTCCGACGGTATGTTTTATTTTAGTTTAATTTAAATGTATTTTAATTATGATAGTCAAGTCCTGAGACGACAAAGATGGCGGAAGGCAAGACGTCGGATATAAGTAAATGTTGAATGAGTCGCTTTACAAAGTTGGCATTTATTATACAATCGTAAAATACGAATGTATTCAAGAGATGCATTAATTGTGATTTATTGAATACTGAGATAGATTTATTTCATTTGTGAGAGTTTAAAACAATATTTATGTATCTGTATGTCCTGAAGTTATGTCGAGGGTCAAAACGTAAATTATTTTGTTTACCTGTGTGTGCTCCAGTTTCCAGGAAGTGAGTAAAGATAGATTGTTAAATCGGACATTACTGAGTTATAGGGTGAACGTGTGGCAGATTATGTGCGCTCACAGCCCAGATGTACGACGGCTATAATATCTGCAGGTTTTCTAATTTTCTTGCCTAATGTCGTTCGGCCAATCAGTGATTTATAATGCACCTAATCTCTATGTTCCTAGAGTATTTAGACTTCTCATAATTTTAACTTTAAGTCTGCGACGTGTAACTTGTTTCTCCCAGACTTGGAGCCGTATACCTTCTCATATTCCCCGGGAAGCTAGTCCCGTCTAGTTTCCTAGCGTCTTTCTGTGACCTAGCGCCTGCTCCGCTCTCACACTCAATTCCAAATCTCTGGTTCTCCTGTTCTCTGCAACGGCGTCAACTCAAATCTCTATAACAGCCTCGGACCACAAATCTCTATAACAGCCTCGGACCACAAATCTCTATAACAGTCTTGGACCACAAATCTCTGGATCCACCAGGGATCGTGCATCTGCTTCAACGGTCGAAAAACAACTCGAAATAGAAATCCCATCTCGATTTGCCATCTAGCTTGCAGACTGCCCGTTTCCCTTGGTTCAGTCCGAGCCGTCTATTGGTCAACTTGTAAGCTTGTCCCAGACAGAACAGATAGTTGACATTTCCGTCAATCCGCTGTCAAATCAGTTCTGTGCTTTCTCGTCTCGTCCAATAGTGCATCAATTAAAACTGTGACGATTCACCATTCCTACTTTCTGTTTAAAGATTCAGCAGCAGTTTCTACTGATCAGACTTCAATAGACTTGGAGCTTACAATCTAGTTTTCCATCTTTGCTGAATCTCAGTTTCTCATACACACTAACATTTTTCAGTCTTTCATACTAACATTTGCACTGGCTTCGCATATGAGTGGTCCTGGGTTCATTCCCCAGTTGAGGCGGACATGTTTTTTCAGATCGCAACAGCTCCGGGGGTCGACCGAGCCTTAAATGGGTACCGGATTAATCTGGGAAGTAAAGACTGCGAGGGAGAGGAGATGACTACCACCCTCATTTGCAGAACCTCTGAAATGTGAGATCGCTAACATCTCAAACCCCTACGGCATTAATAAATGCTATGGGTTACTTTACTTTTTTTTTTTACTAACATTCCAGGTAACAAACCTGGACAATGACAGCACAAGACAAAAGAAAAATAGTGACAACAGAAATGACATGTCTACGAAAAATACTCGGAGTTTCATTAAGAGATATAATTAGAAACGATAACACCAGACAGATAACCAAAAAATACCAGTATTGGAACACACCAAAAGACAACAGATCAAGTGGTTTTCACACGCTTCCAGACTACATACAGATAGCATGCCACACATGGCCATGACACATAGACATAACGGTTATAAAGCCAGAGGCAGACCATGTAAAAGATGGATCACAGAAATCAAAGAAGCCACAAAACAGAGCACAAAAAGGCCATCTCCAGAGAACTCGTCCACCCCTGACGCCGCAAGGCAAACAAGGGATACAGCGTATAGATAGATAGATAGATAGATTCCGGTAATTAACTACCACAGAGCTGTAAATATACGACCAGAGTTGGACGAGCTAGTGGTCTTAGTACGCGGTCATTCCTGCTGGACATTCTCAGATCAAATATATTTCTTCGCACGAAGCGATTACAATCTGCCTTTCATTTTTTCAAGGTTACAAATCTCTTAGATATGAATAGGAAATGGGAATGCCCACTTCCATTTAACCAACTAGGTAACAACTGGCCGCTAACTCCTGGTCTGTGATTATGTTTTCACCGGGCCGACTTTGATGTCGCTCCTTGTCCAACGGATCTCTGTTATGTTCCTCCAGGGCCATAAGCGGCGCATAGGGCAGAAAACGGATCTCTACCTACATACAAAATAGGGAAATAGCTTCTAGATAGATACTCGATATTTCAAAAGCTCACCTGGGAAAGTAGATTAGACATGACTATGTCCCGCCTTCACATCAATTTTTTGCTGCAATGTCTCTCCAGCATCATGTCTCTGGGCAGCTTGTTGGTACACTTCTCTAAGCTGTTGGGTATTAATCTCTGGAAACTTTCTAACCAGGTTTATTTACGTTTTATCTATCATCATATGTGCTAGTCCACTTTTAATGCAGTGTTTATTTCGTTTGTTGCCTTTTGTCCTGAAGAAGGTTTTAGTCAAACTTTTGTCTGTCGTGTCTCGATGCTAGTTGCTTTCTTGATTGATATTGACATATCTTATTTTCCCTGCCCATCTCAGTTGGATCTTGTTCAACAGTGTATGAATGCGTGGGATATTGGCTCTAGTCAGGACTTTATTATAAGGTACTTAATGTTGCCATTTTATCGTGAAAATTCTGCACATGCAACATGTGAAGCTGAATTAACAGTCTTGAAGAGGGGGGGGGGGCGTAAACTGTCCATGTCTAAAATGTGTATAGCACGGTAGTGAGTAGAGCAGCACCGTAGTGAGTACAATAACACGGTAGTGAGGTCAATAGCACGATACACTTAATTTTGCGGCAAAGGCTAGCGCTCTTCCGTTCCGACACATTGTTGGGCAGTCTGCCACATGCAACAATAAGTGAATCTGTCGACTGGTAGGAGACAATTGTTGTTGATATTAATAACTGTATCATGGTGCTTGCTCAATGGGAGAGGGTTGAAACATGACCTCCGTTTTCTTGGTATTGATATTCTGTCCAAACATATCACAAGTTGTAGAGAACCTGCCCATTTATTTATCGAGCTGTCAGTGAGTGAACATTTATCAGCAAACAACACATTTGTGATATCTATCTTGTCCACCTTGGTAGAGGCATGCTGTCGTCTAGTATTAAATGGTTCTCTATCATTATCGAAACCCCGGAGACTGTCCATGAGAATGGCTGTGAAAATCATAACGAAAAGTATTGGGGCCAGCACGAAGCTCTTTGTGATGCCATTTGTAACTTGACTTCGAATAATACTTCAGAATTATATCGAATTAATCCCTCGAATGTTGCTGGGGACGAAGAAATGGTACGAAATAGTCACAAGGTGCCCTTCCATGCTTGTTGTAAAAGTCTACCAAGGAAGTTCAAGGTTGGAGGTAACTGTCACATCCTGAGTGGTTAATAGTCCATTGGTGTTCACTACTTACGGATGTAAAATGGACTGCTATACTTGTATAATCTGTCTATTCGTCGCAATTACTGTTATAGTAAGCCATTTGGTCTTAATATAATTCACTCATTTGTATAGATAGAAAGTCTGTATTTTTTTGTCATCCTATGTGTATCTAGTATTAGGTTTAAAAAAAAAATAATTTCTATATAACATTCTTAATGTGTTTAATATGCGTTCCTACTACAATACATGAGATGTGTACTGTACGTCATCGCTATATTGTATTTCTACGTAATAGTCCGTCATGAGTACATCATGTAGTTCAGAATCGATACATTGAAAAAGCTTGTGTAACTTATGATAACGGTGAAAGTAATAATAACGGTGAAAGTAATAATAACGGTGAAAGTAACCCTTTTAAGATAATGTGTTGTCCCAGTGGCAACATATCTATGCGAGACGTGGACTTTAAACAAGACAAGGTCCAGAAGAATAAATTCATTTGAAATGAAGTACTACAGAAAGATCACACGAATGTCATGGACAAAGAAAAAGAACATTGAAATTACGAAAATTAAATGAAGGGTGGCTTCTAAATAGCATTATAGGAGTAAACTACAATATTTTGGACACTTAAAGCGACATGATGGTATCGAAAGGTTGGTTTTAGAGGGCAGAGTGCCAGGGAAGATAAGATGTCCAAGAAGACCATGGGCCAGCGACATCGAAGAGTGTATGCAAATTTCTCTGGTCAATACAGACCTGCTTGACCGGAACATAGGGGCATTCAGAGTATACACGACGAAGACAACATTCTGGAAAGAATATGTCATTTGATATAGTCCGTCATTTGCAATAGCGTTAATTTTGTTCTTTGTTCTCTGTGTGTTCTGTATTTGTTCTTGATAGAGATTTTGCAATTTAGTTTTGTTTTTTAAATACCGACAAATACTGAATGTTTCCCGTTAAGGAGTCAGTGAGGAGCTGCAATTTAGTATTGTTTGTAAAGTAACTATATGTTTTCGTGTTATTTTGTTTTGTAAAGTAACTATATGTTTTCGTGTTAGTTTGTTTTGTAAAGTAACTATATGTTTTCGTGTTAGTTTGTTTTGTGAACTATAAAACATATATCTTTGTGTTTTTCATCAATACCTATTGCTAGACAGTTTTACAACACAACTGTCTCATAAATTATCAATTATCATAAGTTAGAGTGTATACCTTCCCCTTCAAACATTCATTACTGCATGTTTTCCTGTTTGGAGTGCAGGGAGACTGTGGGAATAAAGGCCGCTTGCCATAGCTGTCGCCGCGACGTGTACAGGACGTATTTTTATTGCACCTCTGAAAGACAAAAATCCTTATCCCAACCGTGGATCGAATCCAGGACCTCAGGAATCTGAGACCGGCGTTCTACCCGTACGGCCACGCGCTCCACATACCTTCCCTGATCTTACATAATTGTATTTAAATTATAATTTCTTGGTTTCTTGTAGAAATGTGTAAATTAAGTCAAAGTTTAATTTCTTCAGTTTTAAGTGTAATACAGGTACAAGCCGACTAGTGTTGTCTTCCAAGTGTATCCTGGCCTTTGAAACATACATTTTAATTGACTGTTACAGGCAGGAAGGAAACTTTTCGCACTCGAAGAACCAGTCAAGCAGACTCTTTTCTTCTGGAGTGCTTGTTTAATGTATCAATCTATCATTATGATTGGATCTTATACTTGACGGCAAGAGCTATGGTCGAACAGCATATTTCTACCACAATAAATAATATCTAACAGAAAATATGGCAATATATTTCTGACATTCAGTGACATGTGTGGGGAATTGTCAACATATGTATGTGTGTCCTTGTCAACATGTGTATGTGTGTTCTTGTCAACATATGTGTGTGTGTTCTTCTCAAAATATGTGTGTGTGTTCTTGTCAACATATGTGTGTGTTCTTGTCAACATATGTGTGTGTTCTTGTCAACATATGTATGTGTGTTCTTGTCAACATTTGTGTGTGTTCTTGTCAACATATGTATATGTGTTCTTGTCAGCATATGTGTGTGTCCTTGTCAACATATGTGTGTGTCCTTGTCAACATATGTATGTGTGTCCCTGTCAACATATGTGTGTGTGTTTGTCCTTGTCAACATATGTATGTGTGTCCCATTCATCCATACATCTATCTATTCTCAGCTTTGACTGTAAGTCGTTGCAGGATTGACGATCAGTTTTCTGGATATGTTACGTTTGATCACTTAATATTTAGCAATATTGTGACGTCTAAGAATTTGTGTAACTCCTTCAATCCACCTTTTCTTGGTCTTCCTCTATACCTTACTATATATCTGATCTAAGTAATCTCTGATAAATCTCGCGCGCTTACGATGCCAGTGAGGAGCTGATGAGGCTGAACTGGTAAACCATCACTTGAGCAGGTGGTCACCATTGAATTTACTTCCACGAATGTTCATGAGAAAGGATGTCCGGAGAAGCGCTCTCGTAGAAAGTTATACATCACAACGTAACACAGACTTACGAAGAGGTAAAAACAATAATCCACAAGACATACACATCAAAGTGGTGGAAGAAACAAATAGAAGTGCAATACGAACATGATGCAATACATCTCCTCCAAAGATATCAACATAACACAATATTTCGCCTTAGAACAGGCCAATGCAGACTGTACCGATTGAGGATCTCATACAAAGTGAATGTCCATGTGGATCCGAAACTCAGACTCCAGAACACATACTTCAGGACTGTTCAACATACAAAGAGCAGAGACACCAGATCTGGCCAGAGGATACAGACTTGAGGCAAAAGCAATGGGGCAGCGACCTGGAGAAGACGGTGGACTTTGTCTTGACAACGGGCCTGACAATATAGCATGACCACAGTTGCTGAACGCAGAAGAAGAAGAATACATCACAACATAGAAGATTGACACCTGTCGGGAATTGTCAATGAAAATAACCCTTATCATATTTAACATGAAACGTTCTTGTTCAGTAACTAAAACAATTGACTCACTCAAGAAACGTTCATAAGAGGAGAGACTAATATTGACATCATTGACAATAAAATAGTTTATAGACCATTTTTAATAGGGAGTAACAATTCCAGGAGTGAATCGTGACCAGTTCTCTTGTTTTTATTTTCAAAATCCATAAATGAAAATTACTGTATCATCAACTGTGAGTATTAATGATTAGTGGTGTCTTAATGTCTGATGTTGTTCTGTTTGATAACTCAATTATATACAAACGTGCCATGTCAGAAAGAATGGATAATAACAAAAACAGTATTAGACATTGAGTTCAGTTGTAAGCAGTGCCGGTTTTACCTATAAGCTAAACAAGCTATAGCTTAGGGCCCCCACTGTATTTTTTGGGGTCCAAATTTTTTTTCTTCAATTTCACTATCTATGACTTATTAATCGTTAAAGGGCCCCATATCTCAAATAGCTTAGGGCCCCATATCTCAAATAGCTTAGGGCCCCATATCTCAAATAGCTTAGGGCCCATATCTCAAATAGCTTAGGGCCCCATATCTCAAATAGCTTAGGGCCCCATATCTCAAATAGCTTAGGGCCCCATATCTCAAATAGCTTAGGGCCCATATCTCAAATAGCTTAGGGCCCCATATCTCAAATAGCTTAGGGCCCCATATCTCAAATAGCTTAGGGCTCCATATCTCAAATAGCTTAGGGCCCCATATCTCAAATAGCTTAGGGCCCCATATCTCAAATAGCTTAGGGCCCCATATCTCAAATAGCTTAGGGCCCCATATCTCAAATAGCTTAGGGCCCCATATCTCAAATAGCTTAGGGCCCATATCTCAAATAGCTTAGGGCCCCATATCTCAAATAGCTTAGGGCCCATATCTCAAATAGCTTAGGGCCCCATATCTAAAATAGCTTAGGGCCCCATATCTCAAATAGCTTAGGGCTCCATATCTCAAATAGCTTAGGGCCCAATATCTCAAATAGCTTAGGGCCCCATATCTCAAATAGCTTAGGGCCCAATATCTCAAATAGCTTAGGGCCCCATATCTCAAATAGCTTAGGGCCCTATCAAGTCTAAATCCGGTCCTGGTTGTAGGGAATTATCTTTGTCCTCAGCGTGTCTTATATTTTAGGTTAACACAGCACAAGTCGCGGAATAGCTTTTAAGAGAGTGGATGATCACGGCCAAATAAATGTTACAGGACGTTGTAAGTCTTCAAGATGTATGTGAAATCCAGAGAGAATCAAACGAAGAACAAGAGAACAACAAAAGTAAAATAAAGTGATAATAATAATAAATAACAATGTTTAAGTGGTTTCACACCCGTAAATGTTACAATATTGCTGTTATTCGCCCCCCCCCTCTCCACTTCGGGCCTGGAAACACATGGTTTAGCCTGGGTCGTCGGTTAAATCATTTTAAATAGCTTCTGAAGTTTTCTAAATTTAGTTCTGTCTGCCAAGACAGAATATCTGAAACTATTTTCGTAACATCCACTCAATGCTATTCCTGTCACGCATTTACTTCTCTGAAAATGGCTTGACTGGAAAGGGAGGGCAGATAAACAGATAACGACGTTCTTGCCTAACTCCATTTATTATTTGTAAACAGCTTACTTATCACTTTCAGCATCATCACAAAGTCTGTCTCAAGCAGAGACAATGGTCTTCATATCTTCTTTGTTACAGAACTCCTCAACGACGAACTGTTATGCCTGCACGTGAAAAAATCACGTTTGCGCATGCGTTTGTTTCTCTCGTCACCGTTGTTTTTGTGTTCCTGGGTGTCATGCATTATTGTTTACTGACATTTATCTTACCGAGGGTGGATATTTTCCAGTAATCTTCTAAGTTTATCCATAACGTACACGTGTGACAGAAAAATGAGAAAAATAGATGAATTAATCTGCATGCTTAAAAATCACAAATTTGTGGGAAATAAAAAGTTAAAAGACGGACAACAGAAAAAGCAGCTAATTTAACAACAATTCTATAGTACTTAAATCCGTTGTAGAGCTCATATTTCGTTTGTGCCTCTGGAAGTTGCAACCGGTTTAAATAAAAGCACAATGTATACGAAAGAAAAATATTTTTTAAGCTAATAAGTAATATTACAGAAAGTAACAGGAAACACGTGTACGAACGAGGAAATCACATCGTCAAACAAAACGAAGAAAACCGGAGAAAGAAAAGCCACGAATTTCCCTATGTTCTAATCTATAAACTAAAATCTTAGAAAGTATTCTGAATTTTTTAAAGTTGAAATTTTTCTTGTGCATTTATTTTCAAGTTTATGTAACTAGCAGAGTGAAATGACTTATCATTGTTTACAGCTCAGGTGCGATATTTACCTTTCTGATAGACATATTTTAGAATGATATATTTTGGTGTCGAATCCATATACATGATATTTAGCCATCTGAATGTCTAACAATTTCTAATGACTTCTTACGACTTGCATGGCAGATTAGTGTTATTATTCTTCACTTCACTTTCGGGACTGGTAATGTAAGAACAATCATTTATTTGTAATTAAAACACAATACAGTGGCCGATTCGGACTATGTCAATAGCGATACAAATAATAATACGGTCAAATACGTTTGAGGTTGGTGACCAGCGTGCAGTGCGGGACAACATGCGGCAACGTACGATCTACGAGGAATATGACTACGAACGTTGACCATTTAGTGGAATTGGTAAAACACGGAAAGCATTAGTTACCACCACCGAAGTTGGATGATTCGGGTCATTAACGCAAGTGAAAGAGTGACACAGCCTATTTCCTTTGTCTTCCCCCTGCATAGAGGATCAAAGTGACCCAGATACTATGCTGCCTGTCGGATGTGTCAGACCGATACGATCTAACTAATTATGGGAGGGGTGGGGGGGTACCTAAAGAAAGGTGATTCGTATTTTATTGTGTCGGATTTTGTTGAAAAATTGATTGGATGACCTTTTTTGTGAACAATCACTAAGAAAAGAAGAATTGGGTGTTGACGTTTCGGCCATGTTCATATTCCTGTTACTAAAACGTATGTTTTAACTTGCTAAGGGTGAGCGAATGGGGAGTTTTCAAACACCCCTTTTCTATGGCCCCTGATGAGTTGTTATTTGCCATTTATTTCATAAAAATGGCGATTAAAAAAACCTCAGTAGCGACGCCGACTGTCTCATTACATTAATGCAATGATCCAGAATAGAGTCTGGTGCCCTCAGATTGTCCGACAGACTTCGAAGGAATAATAACACTCAATAGAAAGTGCAGGGAATGGTGTTATGCAGTCGGAGGTGCTCGCTTTGATCGGTTGGAATTCCAGGGAAGGTGATATGATTATATATACAGATGGGTCGGTTGAGAGACACTTCAGGAGTGCCTGTGTCTTCACGGCTTAAAGGTGGGGGGAGACTATCAGAGAGGAAAGTGGTGATTTTGCTTAGACGACAAGCAGAATGACAATGGGGATTTTGGCAGTAACCGCAGCTATGAAATGGGTGTGCTTGCAGATTGCGACACATGCCTGTATACTCAGTGACTCGATGAGCGTGATTATGAAAGTTCAGGCGGAGTACGTTCGGGAACAGTGCCTGGATACAGTGACGAATTCCTGTGTGGGTAGAGTAATTTTTATTTTTGTGCCGGGACATGCGGGAGCCCGGGGTAATGAGCGAGCTGATAGGTTGGCCGTCCATGCTGCTACTACGGCTGTTGGCGGAGTGATGGATCAGGCAGGCATTTTGAATGCCCTACGGGAAAACGCACCACGAACCAATGACTGTACAAGTAGCGATGACTCTTTGTCCATGACTAGAATAAGGGAAATTGGTTTCAATGTGGTGTCGCTAGAAAGGAGCGGTTTCGTGGGCGAGAAAGAGTAATGATCAATCAACGCTATACTGGGACCGTCATTCAACGTGTTAAGGCGGATACACTCAAGGAGAGATATGAGCACCTATGTACTTGTCTGGAGTGCTGTGACGATGATACAACGCCTGCCTAACTAACTAACTAACTAACTAACTAACTAACTAACTAACTAACTAAACTAAACTAAACTAAACTAAACTAAACTAAACTAAACTAAACTAAACTAAACTAAACTAAACTAAACTAAACTAAACTAAACTAAACTAAACTAAACTAAACTAAACTAAACTAAACTAAACTAAACTAAACTAAACTAACTAACTAGCTAGCTAACCAGTCAGCCAACTAACTAAACAGTGATTTAAAAAAACCTTGCTAAAATTGGATATCAAACCGAAATACACAGATATTACAGCCGATCTGTAAACCATAAAACAACACATTCCGTTCTCCGGACTACATTCTGCTAACAAACAGAATATTTTGAGAACGAAGTAAAATATTTGTTTACCAGTATTTCTACTGTATAGAGAGAAAGACTAAGAGAAACCTTACGTAGAACTATTACAAGAGAACGCTTCACCATCGGTATCAGAAACAACGAAGATCTAAAACAAATTGCAATGAAACGCGAGACATGGAAATCCATGACATCCGCTCTATGTGCCATCTTTGGCCCTAGAGGAATAACTAACTAATTTCTACTGAATATATTAATCATCATAAAAAATAGATAAAGAAACAATATTGAATCTAAAGTATAACTCCCACGGATTAGAAAGTTGATTATCAAGAACACAGAAACAGAGACAACACCCGAATGTGCTCCTCATTTCAGAAAAAAGACTAGATCAGATATCAAAAGACAGAGTAAAATATCGCAAAATAAGCTAATTATGTGTTTACGCTAATTATCTTAAAATAAGCTAATTATCTTGTGTAACTAATTATCTAAAAATAAGCTAATTATCATGTGTAGCTAATTATTTCAAAATAAGCTAATTATCATGTATAAAATATTTTACCTATGGAAGAAAGAAAGTTTAAAATATTATTTATAATCACTTGATAACACTGAAGATTGTAGTAAACAGCTCACCAACAAAAAAAAAAATAAAAAAAATGAAAGATTGAAATACGATCTAAAATGATTTTATAAAGTGCAAAGAAAATTGACTCCACGTTTCGACTAAAACATCTTTATTAGGAAATGATGGTTGAGAAGGGAACACAATGTGATGACATCTTGACTGGAAACAAACATGAATAGGTTGAAATTTCCTGCTTGGTTTAGTGGTTCAATCGTTCGCTGTGTGCTCAAGAAGTTGCGGTTTCGAAGCTCGTTCCCGACATTTTCTTTCTAAAGTGATTTTTTTTTCGGTGATGCCTGGAATTATCACTTAGAGCTACGGCGTTAAGTGCTATGAGCGGTACTCTCGGCATGCAACTTACCGATTCGATTATATGGACGAAGTACATGTGCTGTAACCCGTGTACAATGAAGTAAATCCTCTGCGCCTTGTCAACCCTTTCTCTTTCTATATGTAATTGAGTGGTTTCTTCTGAGCATTATTTCGATATTCAAAAGATTCTGCTTCTTTCATAACTTGTATTAATATCTCAGAGGTGTGAAATGTTAACAATCTCACATTTCGTAGACTGGGTCGACCCGGGAGTTTTTGCGGTCTGAAATCATTTCCGCCTCAACTGGGTAATGAACCCAGGTTCACGTTAAACATACTCCCCGTTCCACAAGGCAGGTTCCTAGTAGTCGTAGTGCTAGAATTAATACCGAATTCTCGCAATCACTGTCCGAGAGAATCTACATTCCGTAATAGCTACTTCACGTGCAACCGGTGCGCACCAAGAAAATGTATCACTTTATCTTATTTTTCTGCAATTCACTTACTATAGGTGCATCTGATGCAAGTCTATCAATTCTGTCTTGTTACTAGAAGCTACAAACGTCTCTAGAGATGTACGCCGTTGTGATACCCATAATTCTGAACACGATATGAAATAAAGACTAGAATTAGTGCAGAAAACGTTTATACAAGTGTATTAAATATGAAATTGATATAAGCATCGAATAAAAATGAAACGATTTTACATAAATTAAAAGCGCGCGATAAAGATCATTCAGTCAAAACGTTGATTCTGCATATTTGATGGGATATGTAATAGTACACAACTTGAAATGTTCATATTTCTCAAATTAAAAAAAATATTATAGATATTGGGAGCAGCTAGATGGTAGTGACACTCGGTTACAGTCGAGAGACGAGATGAACATTACAGAAAGCGAAACCATAGCCAATGAAAATCACAGGAAAAGTCAAATAAGTCACTTTAAAAGTCTATTTTCCCATTAGCCAATATGTCTTATATCGTCCACGGTCTGGGCTTTGTGCAGGGATTTTAATTACAACCAGATTCTCACTCTAAAACAGATCTGTCCTCGTTTCAACTTGAACTTTTTCTTGTTCTTTTTCCTCTTCTTCTTTTCTTGTTTTTATGCCTTTTTTTTCATTGTTATTTTTCTTAAATGCTGACGGGAATTGAACCGGGTCCGTTCTAGCGGCACCGAATCTCCTTTCAACTCAAGTAAACATTGTTTCAGTACTTGACCAACCACATCCCACGGACGTGTGCTTCTATTATGTATTTAGAAATTTTTATTGTTATTTATTTAAGGAAGAAGAAGAACAAAAAGTAGAAGAAGAAAAGGAGCAATGAAACATCTGTTTCAGACTGAGAAGATGGTTGTAATTGCCTCACTACATTCTGACGAGACAGTGACTATATAAGACATATAACACAACCACGGACCTGGTTCAATTCCTGTCAGTCGTAGAAATTATTTTTGTGTCTCCTTATTCTTCCTATTTGAATGTTATTTTCCTTGTTCCTTTACTTCTTGTTCTTTTCCTTGTTCTTTTTCTTCTTGCTCTCGTGTTTGTTCCTTTTCTCCCTTTTATTTTTCCTTGTTCCTTTTTTTGTTCTTTTCCTTGTTCATATTTTTCTTGTTTCTTTTTCTTGTTATTTTTCTTCTTGTCCTTTTTATTGTTCCGTTTCTTCTTTTTCTCCTTCTTGTTCCTTCTCTTCTTGTTCTTTTTAATGTTCTTGTTCTTTTTCTTCTTGTTTTTTCTTGTTCTTGTTCTTTGTTTTCTTGTTCGTTTTATTGTTCTTGTTCCTTTTCTTCCAGGTCTTATTCTACGTTATCTTTTCTATTTAATTTTCTTTTTTTTTGCGTCTGTTCCATATTCTCTTCCCATTTGTGCTCATTTTTGTTTTCCTGGTATTCTATTTCTTTTAATGTTTTGTCATCTAATGTGTTTATTTTTCTACTTCGTTGGCATCTTCGTTTTTCCTTCTCTGTTTTTCCATTTGCTTCTTCTTCTTATTCCTCTTCTTTCTTCTTTTTCATCATACCCCTTCCTTGAATCCTTCTTCTTTTTCGTCTGTTGCTGCATCTTCTTTCTTAAAAACTGGCTTTAAAAAAAATGTATTTGAGCCAAATAAAAAGGAATTTAGTGTGTCCTGGTTCACAGCTTGGCTACGATGTCTGTCTATATCAGCCTGACACATCTGGCGTCAGCGTTATTGTGGGTCATTTTGACCTATGAGGAACGATTATTATCGTCACGCCCAATACCATAAACCTCCTACGAAATGCCTACCATATTATAGTATCTGTGTTTTGTGATATTATTGCACACCTTGTCAACACACGGGAGTAAATCACAAAAACACGCACGCCCTCTCCCCCCCCCAGTCCATATCTTAAACGTATTGCCTTACTGATACCATCTGGCACTCAGTCCAATAGAATTACTGCGCCAATAATTCAAGTGACGTTATTGGCATACATCAAATTTCTGTTCGTTATGTTGTCTGCCGCAAAATATTTCAATTTGGAATACAATTTCTAGGTTTCTTTATCCAAGTTATTCTTTTGATTCAGACTTTCACGTGATTCTTCGTTCAGTCTCAAACTCCCATCTGTATGAAGACTGGAACATTCTTTGTTCAGTCTCAAACTCCCATCTGTATGAAGACTGGAACATTCTTCGTTCAGTCTCAAACTCCCATCAGTGTGAAGACAGGAATATTTAACTGTGATTTACACCATCACTGTCACATTCTGATCCGACATGACTGACTTCAGTACTGCAATGTTTGATAATCTTTACATTCTATGAGGTTGGATAGCCAATCCCACACTCAATCCTCCTTAGTCGCACTTTACTACATATCAATCAATAAACCCGTAATCCTTCAGAGTCGTAGGAGTACCACATTGGATGTCACAGCACACAGAGTCCTCCAGCGAATTCTATCCTCAGCGATGCGGATGAGTGTGGAAATATCTTGCCCTGTCCATTCCTTGATGTTGTCTGTCCATGCCTTAATTTATTCTCCTCTGCTTCTTCCACCCTCGACAGTTCCCTGCAGTATTGTTTTTGACAAGGATTCGTGCCTGCATACATGTCCGAACCATGCTAGTTATCGTCGTAGAATTCGTCTGTAGCATTTGTACTCGAAAGCCTGTAATCTTCTCTCCATGTCGCAGTGAGTGTCCATTATTCTCTGTGTGTGATTATCCATTGTAGTATTTCAGTGGGCAAAAGGTTTAGCTAGTCTTGCCCATCTCCTTTCCAGCTGTTTACTACATATATTTTCGCTGGAATTTTACTATAATTTCCCATCATTTCTATCCATGAAAACATACGAAATACTCAAATCAACCACCATTTTAAATATATGCGTTACTCATTCCTAATGTTTTTGTGTGTGTGTCAGACTTGTATCGCTTCTATAGTTTTAAGTTTAATTTTCCCTTTGTATACTCTCTGCTTCATCGTATTATACGTTTAGTCTTAGTATTTCATTATTTTTTCAGGTATAATCTTAATTAATTTTGTTTCCTTTATGAATACATTCGTCTGTGTCTCACATTATGTGTTAACAATGTCTTTGTCTTATAGACCAGACATTAACGTCCACAAAAGAAAACGATCTGTCTACAGACGTCTTATGAGAACTCTTCATTATTTCCCACGAGCGATATTACTTAGTACTATGTCTACAATGTCGGGTCGCTATTCTGGTCACAGTGTCGTTTCAGTGACTAAATGGGTACCCCGTGTTCTAATCTATCCCATTCAGAAAACAAATCACATAAAAAAACTATGATAACCAGAAAAATCGTAAAGGAACACAGGTTAAAGATAAAAATACATTAACAAATACTGAAACATGTAGAGAAGCGATTATATATTGGAAATATATATGTAAATGATGATAGTTGTGAAATAAAAGTTACAAGGGTAATAGGAAAGACTATAAATGTTTGCGATGACAGGAGGGAACTATTAGCATCAAACAAACCACAAGAGAAACAACAATGAGAATTATAAAATGTTACATATACTCTTCATGAATGTTTGACTCATTAGAAACGTGGATAATAAACAAACTACTAGAATTAGATGTTGATGAGGATATACAAATATTTTCTGTCACTCAAAATCAGTTTCACAAGCCATCAATATGTCAAACAGGACAAACTCACCAACAACACGACATAATATAGAATTCTCTAGGAAACATCATTAGTACTAAAATGGATACAAGTCCACCGTGGCATTAATGGCAAAGAAAAAACAGAAGGATTAGCAAAAAAAGGGAAGTGGTTTCCATCAGTCCCAAGAATCAGGAATGAAAACTCCTTTATAAAACAACCCATGCGAATTCAGTAGAGAAAACTAAACGGAAACTGAGCAAGACAACATTAACAAATTAATCAGAAATGAACAAGCCACGATATTTCGACTGAAAATTGGTCATTTCCAATTAAAGAACACACATAAGCTGCATCAGTAACTCTGCGGTGTGCATCTGTGGAGCAACACCAATTACACAACATTTACAACATGATTGCTCACAAGAACGACAGTGTCACATACAAAACACATACTACAGGACTGCCCCACACAACGACAGTCTGCCACATACACAACATATACTAAAGGACTGCCCCACACAACGACAGTCTGCCACATACACAACATATACTAAAGGACTGCCCCACACAACGACAGTCTGTCACATACACAACATATACTAAAGGACTGCCCCACACAACGACAGTCTGTCACATACACAACATATACTAAAGGACTGCCCCACACAACGACATTCTGCCACATACACAACATATACTAATGGACTGCCCCACACAACGACATTCTGCCACATACACAACATATACTAAATGACTGCCCCACACAACAACAGTCTGCCACATACACAACATATACTAAATGACTGCCCCACATAACGACAGTCTGCCACATACACAACACATACTAAAGGACTGCCCCACACAACAACAGTTTGCCACATACACAACATATACTACAGGACTGCTACACAGAACGACACTCTGGTTTACATGACAGTCACTTCAAAATAAATTATAAGGAACCCAAAACGACAGGAAAAAAACACACAAAACTATGACATATATATCGGACAGGTTATAAACTAATTGATCGCACAAGGAGATAAATGTTTTTTCTGTTGTGTATGTTGTTTATGCATGCTATTTGAGCATGTTTTATCGTTAGTGTATGATAAAGGAAGCTTGACATGTTGATGGCACTAAGTTTACATGGCGGTTTAAAAAAAAATACATTTCAACAGAAAAAAAGTCTCTACTGGGAATCGAACCATATAATAATCGATGATTTATCATCAAAGACAAATCATAATATGGAACGAGGGATTCGAAACAGGTCTGCTCAGATGGCACATATTCACCTTGCAACTTAAATCAACGCATGTTCATCTGCGACAACAGCACATCCCTAAAAAAGAAGAATGTGAGGGAATAGAACCATGGGCTCCAATGCTGTGATACTAACGCTTTAACCCCTTGGCCATACGCCACTTAAGATTTGTCTGTAAGATTTCTGTAATTCTGGTCTGTGATTTTCTTAAAATGTTTTGCTTCAGACATTGTGCCAGTTTGTCAGATTGTGCCAATTCACTTGCCAGAAAGTATTACACAACATGTATTCCAGAACTCTATAAACACACAATAGCCAGAATTTTAATGTTTTAAACCAATTTTTTTTCTGGTTAATTACTATTTTTCCGTAGTATTTGTTAAACCTTGCCAGGAATACCATAAGTTAACTTCTGTTACAACAATGTCGACGTTACGAGGCAGGTTTTTGTTTTGTTTTTCATTTACAGTATGAAGATAGCAAAATAAATCAACAGTAAGGATGTTCAATTAGAGTGCATTTGTTTAGTTGTGTTGTATGAAGATATTTTGATAGAAACTCGACATTCTGTGGAGTTTTTTTCCCCCACGAAAAACCTCGTCTAAAGTGTTATTTATTCATTCTGTTGGTTATTCTATGTTTCGAGCAATCTTCTTCTTCTTTCCTTCCTCTTTTACCCTTTACGGGTGTCGAGGGAGATACAATGTTCTTGTTTTCGCTTTTCTGGCAGCTTCAGATAATGTTATTTGGTGTTCGTGTAATGTCTCTGTGATGATGTCGATCCAGCATACTCTAGGTCTACCATTGGCTCTTCTTTCTGCTTCTCCTCTCTTCGTATATGCTTTATAAACTAATGAATCACACGGCATTCTTTCCAGATGACCAAACCATTACTTGCTCGAATACTTGCCCTTATCTTCGCTCTACTACCGACCGTAAACTGGTTACACCATTCTGTGGGCGATATTCACCAGTAGAGCTAATATATGTGTTTGTGTGCGTGCGTGTGTGCGTTAGTGCGTGCGTGCGTGCGTTAGTGCGTGCGTGCGTTAGTGCGTGCGTGCGTGCGTTAGTGCGTGCGTTAGTGCGTGCGTGCGTTACTGCGTGCGTTAGTGCGTGCGTGTGTGCGTTAGTGTGTGCGTGCGTGCGCGTGTGTGCGTTTAGAATGGGGTGGAACTCGCAATCAATCTTTGCCGTAGAGTCACAAATCTCGTAACTTATCGTGAGATCCGTACACACGTAGTGTCCATCTATAAGTCATTTATCTGCTTCAGTTTTTTTCTTCCCTTTCATCTTTATTTTCTTCGTCGTTTGTTCCTTCGTCGTTCCTGCAGATTAGAAGGATGTACTCAGGAGTACGAAATCCGTTGTGTCATGGTTTACAGCTTAGATAAGATGTCTGCACTTTTTGATCTGACATATTGATGTGAGCGTGGTTTCTGGTCCACTTTACGCTCATGAGATAGGATAGACAACTTTATACCTGAAAACTACGTAGTCGCCTCCTACCACGTGCGAGGTAGATAAATGTTTCACTATTCTTTGTTCCCAATTTGGACCTCAGCTGCACGCGGGCGAGATCCTTTGCACCAGTACTCTATCCATCTTCCCACCATTCCATCAGTCCTCTATTCGCCGTCCACCATTCCATCAGTCCTCTATTCGCCATCCCACCATTCCATCAGTCCTCTATTCGCCATCCCACCATTCCATCAATCCTCTATTCGCCATCCCACCATTCCATCAGTCCTCTATTCGCCATCCCACCATTCCATCAATCCTCTATTCGCCATCCCACCATTCCATCAATCCTCTATTCGCCATCCCACCATTCCATCAATCCTCTATTCGTCATCCCACCATTCCATCAGTCCTCTATTCGTCATCCCACCATTCCATCAGTCCTCTATTCGTCATCCCACCATTCTATCAATCCTCTATTCGCCATCCCACCATTCCATCAGTCCTCTATTCGCCATCCCACCATTCCATCAATCCTCTATTCGCCATCCCACCATTCCATCAATCCTCTATTCGCCATCCCACCATTCCATCAATCCTCTATTCGCCATCCCACCATTCCATCAATCCTCTATTCGCCATCCCACCATTCCATCAGTCCTCTATTCGCCATCCCACCATTCCATCAGTCCTCTATTCGCCATCCCACCATTCCATCAGTCCTCTATTCGCCATCCCACCATTCCATCAATCCTCTATTCGCCATCCCACCATTCCATCAATCCTCTATTCGCCATCCCACCATTCCATCAATCCTCTATTCGCCATCCCACCATTCCATCAGTCCTCTATTCGCCGTCCCACCATTCCATCAGTCCTCTATTCGCCATCCCACCATTCCATCAGT
Source organism: Meghimatium bilineatum (assembly GCA_034231615.1). Classification (NCBI taxonomy): domain Eukaryota; kingdom Metazoa; phylum Mollusca; class Gastropoda; order Stylommatophora; family Philomycidae; genus Meghimatium; species Meghimatium bilineatum. The sequence goes on along the minus strand of CM067308.1, from coordinate 4,802,537 downwards.
CCTCTATTCGCCATCCCACCATTCCATCAATCCTCTATTCGCCATCCCACCATTCCATCAGTCCTCTATTCGCCATCCCACCATTCCATCAATCCTCTATTCGCCATCCCACCATTCCATCAGTCCTCTATTCGCCATCCCACCATTCCATCAGTCCTCTATTCGCCGTCCCACCATTCCATCAGTCCTCTATTCGCCATCCCACCATTCCATCAGTCCTCTATTCGCCATCCCACCTATTAACGTCTCTTTTATATATACTTTTTTTTTTTACATTTTGCTTTGCTCTTAAACTCCTACGGGATCTCTATTGTAGCAGGACAATGGTCCTACGGGATCTCTATTGTAACAGACCAATGGTCCTACGGGATCTCTATTGTAGCAGGACAATGGTCCTACGGGATCTCTGATGTAGCAGGACAATGGTCCTATGGGATCTCTATTGTAGCAGGACAATGGTCCTACGGGATCTCTATTGTAACAGACCAATGGTCCTACGGGATCTCTATTGTAGCAGGACAATGGTCCTATGGGATCTCTATTGTAGCAGGACAATGGTCCTACTGGATCTCTGTTGTAGCAGGATAATGGTCCTACTGGATTACTAGCAGGATGTAATACATGGAACGGAAATGTGTTGTTTCACCATTTTATTTGATCCAGCACATCCGATTTCGATGTATTATCAGATAAATTCAGTGTGTTACAAGTTTGACTTTACATTGGACGCCTGTAACCATATCTCTACTAGGCCAGACGTACGAGAAAACTGGTTCCCATTATGTACACTGAACACCAATAAAACTAATCACTGTCAAGAATACTGGACCGCTTCATCGCTATAATGTAATGGCTTACAGCTTAGATGCGATATCTGCTCTTTTCGATCTGAGATATCGCTATCAAAATCACGACAGATGCATATTTATCTGCGTTATTTACGGCCATGATGCTGTGCGGTATAGAACGCGTCTCGCATTGTCTCAATGCTCCATGGTAGATTTCGCATAATAAGAATAGGTCAAACCATACGGCAGACATCTGTACTTCTGAACTGTTCATAAAGCAACGGCAACCAACTGAAAGTATTTATATTGTCTTGAAAATCAAATGATAGTTTGATATTTGAATACTATAATAAAATGCCACCAATTTGTTCTTGTACCTGTCCTGTCACAATTCTACTTTCGTGGCTATTTCTTCTTCTTCTTCTGTGGTCGTTCTCAAAGTCCTGCAGATCAGCAGGATGTAGTCTGGAGAACGGAATGAGTTGTGTCATGGTTTACAGCATTGATGTGATATCTGCGCCTTTCGGCCTCGCACATCCGACTTCAGCATGGCTTTGGGTCAATGACCATATATGGGAGGGGACAGCCAACTCCATCCCATAGCCTCCTTAGTCGTCTCGTACGACATGCATGAAGATAAACAGTGTTGCTATTCTTTGCTCCCCTTTCAGGCCCCGGCAACACACGGGCGGTGGCTATTTAACATTAGAAACATTGTGGGCTAATTGAAACATCACCTTCTAAAGTGACTGAATTGACTTTTCATGTGATTGCATTGGCCGCGACACAAAGTATGCACTTAGTTACTAATGAAAATTTCGTGAAATATCAATAGAGTCTCGTTAGAAAGATGAATCACGAAGAGCCAGCAGTACTGTATAATTGAAGAAGGACACGCCTCTGTTAAACCAACTGCAAGACTAATAACACTTTGGTACATATTTTGAGAAGGTTTAAATGGCAGATATTGGATAAACAGGTACAGATGGGAAGAATCTGAGATCATAACACTCGGCAGGGATGATTAGATATTGAAGATTTGTTGACTGTATGTGCACATTGGTTCACAGAACTCAAAAGGCCTTTGAGCCGGGAGGTAGATGTATACAATCTCATAACAAATATAAGACTACATGGGGCGTGGAGTTGGTTTATTTACTCATAAATGTACACAGATAGTGGTATATTGAAGAGCTTTTTGATGTTGTTAGGTGCTGTGGAGAGAATTCCTTCTCAGCGTGTTGCAGGGGACTTGAAAAGGGAGCAAAGAATAGCAAAACTGTTTCTTGTCATGCATTTTGTTCGAAGCGGTTACGGATGTTTGGGGGTGGTTGTTACCTCTACCATCCCGTAGAGAGTTAAAGTGACCCAAAAGAATCTGCTGAAGTGGGATATGTCTGGTCGAAAGGCGCAGATATCGCTGTTTAATTGTAAATCACGATACAAGGCATTCGGTCTTCGTAATGTATCCTGCACATCTGCAGGAGTTTGAGAACGAAAAAAAAGAGAATATGAAAAGAAACTAGATTTTTTTTCTATCCCTTTGTGAATGTGGACGAGTGTATTGAATTAAAATCATGTATCGATACATGATTTTCTTAATCCCCACCCTCACTTTTTCTACCTTCTGATAGCTGTTATGGCAATGTTTAATATGATTAGTAAAAGAAAGACCAGTATTACAGAAAATATCAATCTATAAAAATCAGTGGTGTTAAGTATACTTATATACAAGTGTAAAACTTGGACTCTTCATACAGAAACGGAAAGAATGATTAAGTTAGTTAGTTAGTTAGTTAGTCGTCGGATCATCATCACTGCAAACTGGACACATCCATAGTTGCTCCGATCTCTCATTGAGTGTATCCGCCATCACACTTCTGCTGACAGTACCGGTCCTATGCTGGTTGACCATCATTCTTCTGCGCCCTCCAAAAAGTTCCCTTCTAGCAACACCGCATGTCAATCCCTGATCTTTAATCCTGGCCATTGAAAAGGAATCATCATCCACATTAGTCTCACTCTCGCGTGTTATATCTCTTAAGGAGTTCAAAACGTCAGCGCGATCCATTGCCCCATCGCCCTTTGCCACAATCGCACACGATGCCAGTTGATCCGCTCTTTCATTGCCTCGAACGCCCACATGTCCCGGCACGAAAATAAATGTAACCGCTTTCAATCTCGCATTTCTCAAGGCCTCAATCCACTGTTCGCGAAAGAGACCCACTTGTACCTTCTTAATCATACTCATAGAGTCACTCAAGATGCAGACCTGCGTTACTTTCTGTGTGCGTAGCCACTCAAATGCCTTGGTCACCGCCATAGTCTCCATGGTCATACTACTCGTAGTGACCGCAAAGGCACCACTTTCCTCCTTGATCGTTTTACTTGCGCACTGAGCTGTAAAGGCCCAAGCACTGCGAACATGCCTAATTACAGATCCATCAGTGTATATAATCACATCCCCCTCTTTGGTATTCTCACTGATTAAAGCCTGCACTTCTTTCTCCACAGCTGTGGGACACCATTCTCTGCATTCCCTGCTAAGTGATATTACTACTCTCAAACAAGTTTCGAAATCTGTGGGTAGACCTATCCATTCCGCACCAGCTGCCACATCCTGCAATCGGCACACGCTTTGTATTACATCCTCAGCACGTCCCATCCACGACCTTCCTCTCTTGAGTCTGCTTCCTTTAACTTTCTGTATTTCGGAATGCAACGAGTGTTCCTTATCTGCATGTATTTGAAGGTACGCCCGTGCACGGCAATACTGTAATCTATGCTCAGCTGTTGGGCAGTCAAGTAGGTATCGCATAGCTCTTGTTTTTTAAAGTCATTGAATATAAGTGATACAGACATGTGGTAAAAATTAATGATTTAGAACACACATCCGCCAAAGACGGATGTGTCAGGCCATTAGCGCAAATAAAACGGCGATACAACACATTTCCATTCTCTGGACTGCATCCTGCTGGAAATCTAGCAGGACAAAGGTCCTGCTACAAGAGAGATCCATCGAGAGTTTGAGAATGAACACTGAAGAAGAAGAAGAAGAAGAAGAACACATAAAACAAGGACATTCGTTTGGCAGAAAACAAACAAAGTTGCAAGTTATCCAGAACTGTTGTTGGTAGTTCAGTGTACATGAAACAGCGTACATTTGCTTGCTTCTAACTATCCTTGCAAAATTCTTGTAAACATAGATTGGTGTTATGTCACATATCCAAGCCATATCAGATATCTTGATGTAACTGTTAAATGATTCCCCATTCTGGGATGGTAATAAGGAATAATTTTTATTAGATGTAAGCATTTAATCGTAGTCGTAATCTTCGATAACAGTTACCATGTTATTCCGACAGGTCGACGTTGTGCTTGAACTAGTTGCAGGCACGGCGTGGGTGGGTAGAACAACAAACAAACCTGTCGCAAGGGCCAGAGTTGTGCCCTGATGTCGACTTCAGTTTCGGCAGCATTAGACTCGAAACATCATCGAGTCGGACGGCTGCTGGAACAGCGCGGAGAACTTATGGCAATGCCCCACGTGCTGTGGGACCAGTTTCTAATCAAGAATCAAGAAGAATTTAACTCTTAACAGCCCACATCCTTTCTAACAGCAGCATAGATCCCCCACTATGAACCGAAATGTCATTCACACTCCCCATGAGGTTTATCTGTCTGAAAGGCACGGCTGTGGTAGCGAGCTTATCAATGCATGTTTACTCCATGAAGGAAGATATTCTAGTGCGACAGTATCTCAGTATCGTCACGTCCTGCCAGGAGCGCAGCACATACGTTTGGTCAAACTAATTCATCATTTTGTCTGTCAGACCCTGGGACGCCCATGTGTTGCCGGGGCCTGAACAGGGAGCAAAGAATAGCAACACTGTTTATCTTCCATGCATGTCGTAAAAGGCGACTAAGGAGGTTATGGAAGGAGTTGGCTGTCCCATCCCATATAGGGTAAGCGACCCAAAGCCATGCTGAAGTCGGATGTGTCGGGCCGAAAGGCGCAGATATCGCAGCAGTGTTGTAAACCATGACATAGCGCATTCCGTTCTCTGGACTACATCCTGCTAATCTGCAGGAGTTTGAGAACGAACGCAGAAGAAGAAGACCTTGTGATCTATCTATAGTGATGTTACACCTAACACACACACAAGAGTCTGTTACACCTAACACACACACACAAGAGTCTGTTACACCTAACACACACACAAGAGTCTGTTACAGAAGGAAACAGACAAAATGTTTCCTGTATCTCCTCGTCAATCACGGGTACTGTTTACTTCATTCAAGACAAAAGTAAGAAATCATGACAAGTATACAGTAAAACTAAAGACAAAAGTAAGACATCCTGACAAGTATACAGTAACACTAAAGACAAAAGTAAGACATCCTGACAAGTATACAGTAACACTAAAGACAAAAGTAAGACATCCTGACAAGTATACAGTAACACTAAAGACAGAAGTAAGACATCCTGACAAGTATACAGTAACACTAAAGACAAAAGTAAGACATCATGACAAGTATATAGTAACAATACTTTTTTCACAGGCACCAGTTTCACCCCCACATTTTCTTAGTCGTCTCTACGATATGTCTAGAAAAAAAGAGAGTGGCCCTATTGTTTGCACCGTGAATTATAAGTCAAGACCAGTGTTGCCATGCGGGCGAAGTCTTTTTTTTCTTCGGCATTCGTTCTCATACTCTTGCATATTAGCAGGATGTAGTCCGGAGAATGTTCTCATACTCTTGCATGTTAGCAGGATGTAGTCCGGAGAATGTTCTCATACTCTTGCATGTTAGCAGGATGTAGTCCGGAGAATGGAATGCACTATGACATGGTTTACAGCTTCACTGCAATATCTGCACCTTTCAACCGGACACATCCGAGTTCTCCATGTCTTCTGACTGAATTAACCTATATGGGATGTGGGTAGCCAACTCCGCCCCACAACCTCCTAAATGGCCTCTTTCGACATTCAAGAAAGGTAAACCGTTTTGCTATTCTTTGTTTCTCTTTTGGACACCGGCAACACTCCGGGCATGGGAAGTAACTCATGGAATCCAGCGAAACTGTTTATTTCTTCTTCTTCAATTTTTTTTCCCAAACTCCCGCTGGATCTCTCTTGTAAAAGGGCCATGGTCCTAGTAGATTTCCAACAGGAAGTAGTCAAGAGAATGGAAATGTGTTGTTTCGCCGTTTTTGTTTTGCGCCAATGGCCCCATACATCCGTCTTCGGCAGAAATTATTTAACTCCTGACATGTTCGTTTGTTAGATTATCTCTATAGCATGACAGTAGCATTTCTCTAAAGAATTTATTGCTGAAAGACGTGCATCCATATCTCTAGATTTTCCCTGAGTGTCCAACTCTCAAATTTATATACCATTTTTGATAATACTAATATTCTATATTGCAGATAAGGCAAATAATGTGTTTACCTTTTCTTATCTTGTTTCTTAACTTATTTAAACTTATCGATAAATTTCTGTGTTCAGAAAATACCATATTAGATTATAATGTCTAAAGAAATACCACACAAAAAGGTCATTTTGTAACCTAAACTACCACACAAAAACTAATTTTGTAACCTAAAATAACACATACACGAAAGTAATTTTGTAACCTAAAATAACACATACACGAAAGTAAGTTTGTAACCTAAAATAACACACACACGAAAGTAATTTTGTAACCTAAAATAACACATACACGAAAGTAATTTTGTAACCTAAAATAACACATACACGAAAGTAATTGTGTAACCTAAAATAACACATACACGAAAGTAATTGTGTAACCTAAAATAACACATACACGAAAGTAATTTTGTAACCTAAAATAACACATACACGAAAGTAATTTTGTAACTTAAAATAACACATACACGAAAGTAATTTTGTAACCTAAAATAACACATACACGAAAGTAATTTTGTAACCTAAAATAACACATACACGAAAGTAATTTTGTAACCTAAAATAACACATACACGAAAGTAATTTTGTAACCTAAAATAACACATACACGAAAGTAAGTTTGTAACCTAAAATAACACATACACGAAAGTAATTTTGTAACCTAAAATAACACATACACGAAAGTAAGTTTGTAACCTAAAATAACACATACACGAAAGTAATTTTGTAACCTAAAATAACACATACACGAAAGTAATTTTGTAACCTAAAATAACACATACACGAAAGTAATTTTGTAACCTAAAATAACACATACACGAAAGTAATTTTGTAACCTAAAATAACACATACACGAAAGTAATTTTGTAACCTAAAATAACACATACACGAAAGTAATTTTGTAACCTAAAATAACACATACACGAAAGTAATTTTGTAACCTAAAATAACACATACACGAAAGTAATTTTGTAACGTTGTAAAATATTTTATGGCTGCAGATGTTGAGATATAGTTACTACTCAACATTCTGAAACAAGCCACATTTCGAAAACAAACAAAAATTCCACTTCTGTTTTTAATGAAAGATCCCAGATTGTAAAAAAGCACATGAGTGGCAACGATTTTTAAGAATACACTATTTTTAGGTACACATAATTTTCAGAGCTTATATTTTTTTGAGGTAAATTTGTTGCATGTGCTTCCTGTTTCAATATCGTAGTCTTCTATGAATCTTTTCGTTTCTTTCAGCTGAATTTTTATAAATACCAATGCCACCTTGTTGCATAGATGTTTGCTGGATGATTGCGGGCATGCGCCCGGAATATATGTTAATCAAAATCCCAGGGCATGACCATGCATAATTCAATACTCTAGAGTGGTAACGTTTCTTATAATTACAATACATTATATTCTATTTTATTTCTCATGTATGCCTTTATTTCAATTAATTTGTTTTATATTGTTTTATAAAAGAAGGTGTTTGAATAATTCTTTATTTTAGCATCTCTTTCTTTTTTTTTTGTTCTGCGTGAAACTTTCCTGGCGGTGCGTCTTACCTCAAATATTGTTTATTAATCTTCATCATATCACTGAATGGTTGAACACAATTAGAGATTCAGATACCGTTCACAATCTAAACAGAAAATATGATTTTTTTAATCACTAAATAATTAACGAGTTTCTTCTCCAAAACAATGGCAAACTCAGGAGTTTTGTGCCGCCAAATTCTGAATGAGTACTTGAACAAAGAAAATAATATGAGCATGGAAAAACCTAGTAATGGAAGGAATAGCTGCTCGGAAATGTCCTTTAACAGGGGAAATGTTCGCTCAAGATGACAATTAAAAAACACATTCACGAGAGTTTATATATTGTTCATGTAAGTTCTTGCCTACATCGGGTCAACTCGCCGTGAATGATGAGTAAGAAAGATGAATGTAGATTATGTTGTAGGCGAGCGTAGGCTAACTAAGCGCACAAGATGAATGTAGATTATGTTGTAGGCGAGCGTAGGCTAACTAAGCGCACACGATGAATGTAGATTATATTGTAGGCGAGCGTAAGCTAACTAAGCGCACAAGATGAATGTAGATTATGTTGTAGGCGAGCGTAGGGTAACTAATCGCACAAGATGAATGTAGATTATATTGTAGGCGAGCGTAGGGTAACTTAACGCATAAAATGAATGTAGATTATATTGTAGGCGAGCGTAGGGTAACTAAGCACATAAGATGAAAATCAAGTGGAATCAGTCAACAAGAAAGACGGACGTGACAACTGAATATAAACACTAAATCTAGTTCATTTTTTTTCATATATTTTCATCTAGAAAGACACGATCAAGAAAATCGTCGAGAAATAAGTACATTCAACATTCAACATATTTCTTCTCTTATTTTCTTCTACATCTTCACCTGTCTTTCTGGCACCTGTGACAGTGTCCGTCTCAGGTAGGATTCACGAGCATGTCAGCCAGTTCAGGGCGCGGTTATCACGTCTCCTATATAGCTAACCCTCTTTAATCTTTCCAGGCTCTATTTCTGGCCTGGGAAGTGACAGGATGAGCAACAGATTTCTACACATTTCTCTGGGAAAGCCACTAACACCTGTTCTTTGCTGTAAATGTTCCTTTTAGTTTCGCTAATTCTCAAGAATAACTTCGTTCATTTCTTGGTTTGAAAAGATAACTGATGGTTTGACAAACGCAAAGTGTAGGAAGTAGAAACCCGTTGTGTCGGTACAAGACATAATATAATATATGAAAACGTTATGACAATGTGACAGGTTTGGAACAGACCCCACCTTTGTAAGAGAAATGTGGTCTTGTGAGCTAACGAAGAAAAAGAAAAAAAGAAGAAGAAGACAAAAATAAAGTTCAATGTTTCATGATACCTCTACGTGAATGAGTCTTGACTACGAATATAATTACATGGTGTCTATAACGTCGCTGTAAACTCATTTAAATTGCTGATTATACTACGTCACATGAATTGTGTGTATTTAATGTAAATATGTGACGCTATCACGTTACCAGACTTATGAACCCCCAAAAAACAACACTACTGCTCATGTCAACCGCGTATTGGGTAAGTCGCTAGTAACACAATCAACTTATTTCTTAATGAATAAAAGTTCACTCTTCAACTAACAGCAATCAACTGTATCTCGCTGTACATTGGAAATTGGAAATACACAAATTTTTCAATGACGTCATAGTGAACACATACATTTATTTTCTAATTCAGTGAACATCAACTTTATATACACCCTATACTAAATCTTTATTATACATGTAGAGCTCAGGGCCAAATATTGTGAATAATTTAAAAAAAACACAGTGTCAAAAAATTCGCTGCAATTTCTTAATTTTCTGTCCATTCGTAAGATTACCATGTACTTAAGCTCGTCTTATACGTGAGGTATAAGTCTTATACTCGTCTTATACGTGAGGTAGTCTTTGTCCATTCGACGCATTTTTGTTCTTGTTTGTGTTCCAGCTAAGTACACGTCTAGTTAAGTTGTGCGTTTTTTCCCCCGAGTGTGTAATTACTCCAGTTCACTTTCTTAGAAATATTCCTGGTATAGTTGTTAAGTTATTTACCTTGAGCACAAGCCATCCCGGATTTGTTTTCATTTAGTGATGTATTGTTTTTAAGTGCATTTTTGGGAGATCCCCGTACATTAACTATTGAATCTATGTTGCTACGTCATTGTTTCTGGCTGACACAAAAAGTTCATGGCTCTGTCACAAATAGTTCATGCTCTGACAAATAGTTCCCTGCCTTGACATATAGTTCAAGGCCCTGTCACAAATAGTTCATGGTTCTGTCACAAATAGTTCATGGTTCTGTCACAAATAGTTCATGGTTCTGTCACAAATAGTTCATGGTTCTGTCACAAATAGTTCATGGTACTGTCACAAATAGTTCAAGACCTTGTCACAATTATTTCATGGTTTGATCACAAATAGTTCATGGTTCTGTCACAAATAGTTCATAGTTCTGTCACAAATAGTTCATGGTTCTGTCACAAATAGTTCATGGTTCTGTCACAAATAGTTCATGGTAGTGTCACAAATAGTTCAAGAACTTGTCACAATTATTTCATGGTTTGATCACAAATAGTTCATGGTACTGTCACAAATAGTTCAAGAACTTGTCACAATTATTTCATGGTTTGATCACAAATAGTTCATGGTTCTGTCACAAATAGTTCATGATTCTGTCACAAAGTTCCCTTGAATGATACAAATAATTTTTGCCAGTGTCATAAATAGTTTCTTTATCTAGTACAAATAGTTACTGCCCTTGTTTCAAATAATTCCTTGCTCTAACGGGAATAGTTTCTACCTGTGCCATAAATAGTTTCTACCTGTGCCATAAATAGTTTCTACCTGTGTCATAAATAGTTTCTACCTGTGTCATAAATAGTTTCTACCTGTGTCATCAATAGTTTCTGCCTGTGTCATAAATAGTTTCTACCTGTGTCATAAATAGTTTCTACCTGTGTCATAAATAGTTTCTGCCTGTGTCATAAATAGTTTCTGCCTGTGTCATAAATAGGCAGAGACTACCACCCATATCACGCATGGCTGACAGAAACACCTCACAGCCCTGGCAGAGTTTTCGGATCTGACACAGCTAGTTCTGAAATCTGACATAAATAGTTCTAGGATCTGACATAAATAGTTCTAGGATCTGACATAAATAGTTCTAGGACCTGACAAATATTTCTCATATCTGACATAAATAGTTCTTGAATCTGACATAAATAGTTCTGGAATATGACACAGACTATATACATCTCCAAAAACAAATTATAGAAATCGAACCAAAATCTCTTGATTTGAGTCACTCGTAAATTATATAGCTCTGTGAACTCATCGGTTCATCCTTGAAAAGTGACACTATTGAAGTTTCCCTTGATTTTCATTGGCTGTCGATATAACGTATAAATAGAGTGACCAATGAAATCCACCGAATTCAAATAGTTAATTCAAATAGAGTCGTTTTTAAAGGTTGTGTTCGCCCTCGTGTTTCCGGGGCCCGAAAGGGGAGCAAAGAATAGAAACACTGTTCACCTTTCATGCATGTCGTAAGAGGCGACTAAGAAGGTTATGGGATGGAGCTGGATAACCCATCCAGGGCCAGTCTTAGGCCATTGCAACCTATGCGGCCGCAGTGGGCCCCGCACTTTATAGGCCCATAAATTCATATTATAATTTATTTTATTATCCTCTTCCCTACCCAGAATGGGCCCCGCGTAATCCGTTTCGCATTGGGCTCCGCAATTGTAAGTGCCGGCCCTGATCCCATCTCATATAGGATCAGTGAAACAAAGCCATGCTGAAGTCGGATGTGTCAGGATGAAAGTCGCAGATATCGCAGCAATGCTGTAAACCATGACACGGCTCATACCGTTATCCGGACCGCATCATGAAATACTACAGGAGTTTGAGAACGCAGAAGAAGAAGAAGAAATGTTCTGTTCATATAAGACCACGGGACGGCATATTAAAATAGAGACTCGCCTGTTTAGAAAAGAAACATGATTTAGCTACAACGAAAGCAATCTATCCGATCAAAGATAGAATAAAACATTGAATTCTCTCCATAGCGTGTATAGACATGATACCATGCCTCATTAGCGTCGCAATGAGGACAACATCAACTGATGCACAGGAATTACACGCAGACGTTAAATCCCGAGCGTGCAAGTAGGATTTAGCATTTTTTTCCAAATTATAACAGCTACAAAATGACGATTGATCATTCAAATAGATTAGAATAGTTGATAAATAGAACAAAATAGATTAGAATAGTTGATAAATAGAACAGATTAGATTAGAATAGTTGATAAATAGAACAAAATAGATTAGAATAGTTGATAAATAGAACATATTAGATTAGAATAGTTGATAAATAGAACAGATTAGATTAGAATAGTTGATAAATAGAACAGATTAGATTAGAATAGTTGATAAATAGAACAAAATAGATTAGAATAGTTGATAAATAGAACATATTAGATTAGAATAGTTGATAAATAGAACAAAATAGATTAGAATAGTTGATAAATAGAACAGATTATATTAGAATAGTTGATAAATAGAACAAAATAGATTTAAATAGTTGGTAAATAGAACAAAATATATTAGAATAGTTGATAAATAGAACAAAATAGATTAGAATAGTTGATAAATAGAACAAAATAGATTAGAATAGTTGATAAATAGAACAAAATAGATTAGAATAGTTGATAAATAGAACAACATAGATTAGAATAGTTGATAAATAGAACAAAATAGATTAAAATAGTTGATAAATAGAACAAAATAGATTAGAATAGTTGATAAATAGAACAACATAGATTAGTATAGCTGATAAATAGAACAAAATAGATTAACATAGTTGATAAATAGAACAAAATAGATTAAAATAGTTGATAAATAGAACAACATAGATTAGAATAGCTGATAAATAGAACAAAATAGATTAACATAGTTGATAAATAGAACAAGATATATTAGAATAGTTGATAAATAGAACAGATTAGATTAGAATAGTTGATAAATAGAAAAAAATAGATTAGAATAGTTGATAAATAGAACAAATTATATTAGAATAGTTGATAAATAGAACAAAATAGATTTAAATAGTTGGTAAATAGAACAAAATAGATTAGAATAGTTGATAAATAGAACAAAATAGATTAGAATAGTTGATAAATAGAACAAAATAGATTAGAATAGTTGATAAATAGAACAAAATAGATTCGAATAGTTGATAAATAGAACAAAATATATTAGAATAGTTGATAAATAGAACAAAATAGATTAGAATAGTTGATAAATGGAACAAAATAGATTAAAATAGTTGATAAATAGAACAAAATAGTTTAGAATAGTTGATAAATAGAACAAAATAGAATAGAATAGTTGATAAATAGAACAAAATAGATTAGAATAGTTGATAAATAGAACAAAATAGATTAGAATAGTTCATAAATAGTACAAAATAGATTAACATAGTTGATAAATATAACAAATAGATTAGAATAGTTGATAAATAGAACAAAATATATTAAAATAGTTGATAAATAGAACAAAATAGATTATAATAGTTGATAAATAGAACAAAATAGTTTAGAATAGTTGATAAATAGAACAAAATAGATTAGAATAGTTGATAAATAGAACACAATAGATTAAAATAGTTGATAAATAGAACAACATAGATTAGAATAGCTGATCAATAGAACAAAATAGATTAACATAGTTGATAAATAGAACAAAATAGATTAGAATAGTTGATAAATAGAACAAAATAGATTAAAATAGTTGATAAATAGAACAAAATAGATTAGAATAGTTGATAAATATAACACAATAGATTAAAATAGTTGATAAATAGAACAAAATAGATTAGAATAGTTGATAAATAGAACAACATAGATTAGAATAGATGATAAATAGAACAAAATAGATTAACAGTTGATAAATAGAACAAAATAGATTAAAATAGTTGATAAATAGAACAACATAGATTAGAATAGCTGTTAAATAGAACAAAATAGATTAACATAGTTGATAAATAGAACAAAAAAGATTAGAATAGTTGATAAATAGAACACAATAGATTTAAATAGTTGGTAAACAGAACAAAATAGATTAGAATAGTTGATAAATAGAACAAAATAGATTAGAATAGTTGATAAATAGAACAAAATAGATTAAAATAGTTGATAAATAGAACAAAATAGTTTAGAATAGTTGATAAATAGAACAAAATAGAATAGAATAGTTGATAAATAGAACACAATAGATTTAAATAGTTGGTAAATAGAACAAAATAGATTAGAATAGTTGATAAATAGAACAAAATATATTAGAATAGTTGATAAATAGAACAAGATATATTAAAATAGTTGATAAATAGAACAAAATAGATTAACATAGTTGATAAATATAACAAAATAGATTAAAATAGTTGATTTATTTTGACCAAGATACCGAGTTCGATCCGAGCCACAGACATTTGAACACTATTATTATAAATGACTTTCTTAGGAAAAAACAGTTAGTATAAATGATCTTCTTAAACAAAACACTGTTATTATAAATAGACTTTTAAAATAAAACACTATTAGTATAATTGAACTTTGTAAATAAAACACTATTAGTATAATTGGACTTTGTAAACAAAACACTATTAGTATAATTGGACTTTGTCCCGCCGAAGACGGATGTGTCGGGCCATTGGCGCAAATAAAACGGCGACACAACGCATTTCCATTCTCTGGACTACATCCTTCTGGAAATTTATTAGGACCATGGTCCTGCTACAAGATATCCAGTGGGAGTTTGAGAATGAACGCTGAAGAAGAAGAAGAACTTTGTAAATAAAACACTATTAGTATAATTGGACTTTGTAAACAAAACACTATTAGTATAATTGGACTTTGTAAACAAAACACAGTTAGTATAACTTTTAAACTAAATTAGCTCAATTATGACACAATGAATACAGTAAGTAAAGTTAATAATTCATTGTGCAATAATTTACACTTCACTTTTAGGCCGCACACTCACAGCTCAACATTTTCACACAAAAATTTTAGGACGCTTTTAAGTGAAAAGTGCGCACGAGAGATGTGCCAAACAACAAATTGATTTTGAAAAGTGTGGTTTTAGAAGTGCATTTGTCATAACGTGGTAAGGTCGGTTTCCCTGTGAGCATGTGTTTCTCAAATACTTTATGGGTACTCTACAGTAATTGTAGCATTTCCAAACAACGTATGTGTATTAGAATAGACACTCGTTTCTTTCTTCTTTGTTTTCTCTTATCCTTAGCTCACAGTAATTACTCTGAGTAAGCTATTGCCAGTCTATGTTTATATTTTTGCCGTTTGTTTGTTTGGATGATAGCGTTTGGATAGAGCAAGCTCACTATCAACTAGGCCACCGCGATTCCTCATATCCAAATTAGTGAATTTAAAACAGTTGCTTTTAACTTCTGTGTTCTGAAGTTTGAATAATATAATTGTAAAATGTGAATTATAACACAGAATAATATAATTGTAAAATATGAATTATAACACAGAAAATATAATTGTAAAATGTGAATTATAATAAAGAATAATATAATTGTAAAATTTGAATTATAACACAGAATATGGGAGTATAGTTTTATATGTGGTTGTCCCAGGAGATACTGTGGTGATACTTGACTATGACTGATACGTCATCAGCAACATGTGCCATGTCGAGTGTTGTATACGATCATTAATCTTCACATCATTTCCCCGTGCCAAGTTGTATTTCTACGCATTAGAACAGGACACAACCGACTCCGCAGTCACATGTACACAAAGTTCAAGATTGGCAGCACGGCCATGTGGCCTTTGTTTTTTTCTTCCTCAAATTTACATGTTGTTACGTTATATTCCAACACCTCTTCTCATAATGTGATCAATAATTGTGCACTGTTTCTTAACTGTTTTTTAATAAGTGCCTTTCTTTTAATATAAATCTTTCTGAGTACATCATTAGGGAGACATTGACATTTATGTTCCTGTGTTATCCGAATTATTCTGAAAAAAAACCCAATATCTTTCTGTCTTCTAGTTAACTACTTCTATATGTATTGTCCATGATTCACTTCCATATGACTGAAATTGTACTATGTAGTATTGAAGCGCTCATTTTTTTCTACTTCTATTGTAGAGACATGTTACATTGCATGCTATTTATTTGTGAAAGCCTGGTTTTACCTGTCCTAGAATAGGATCATCTGTTATTATAAATGGACTTTTTTTTTGGTTCGACCACATGTACGGTCAAGTACGGAAAACCTGTTAACTTGTGTTGCAAAGCGATTCGGTGCTACTAGAACAGACCTGGTTCAATTCCCGTCAGTTGTAAGAATTATTTTCATTTATCCTCATGCTTCCTACTTGAATTTACTTGTGTAGAATGTAGGAGTGAAACGTGGTGTTGCAAGAAACGAGAGGCATCTAGGAATTGAAATATGAAAGATAAGTCAACACAGCAGGAATAGTCAGTTATCACATGCTGAAGGAACATACTGAATATGAGATAGGAGCAACTATGTTATCACATGCTGAAGGAACATACTGAATATGAGATATCTCAGTATGAATGCTAATCACGGAGTAAACTTTATAAATCTGTTTATGAATGATGGCCACAGAAATAAACTTTATAAATATATGCGTAAATAATGGCCACAGAAGTAAATTTTGTAAATGTTTGTGTGAATGATGGCCACAGAAGTAAACTTTATAAATATATGCGTAAATAATGGCCACAGAAGTAAACTTTATAAATGTGTTAATGATAGCCTACAAACATATTTATATTGTTATTTATGAACAAGACCACCAAACACAAGTTTTACAACTGATCATTTCAATGAAAAACCATTAATCAACTTTAAAAATTTCATTTTAAAAGCGAACTCAGAAATGGTATTCCCATTATGTTCCTGGAAATGCGTTCAGTTCGGAATTTTTAAAATAACTATTCATATAACAGACAATTCTGCTATGCCTTCTATAATTATTCCTCTCAAGTAACGTTAGAAAAATGCAATTTTAATTATTCTTATGCCCAAAAAATGATCTAGAAAGTATGTTTTTTAAAATTCCGGTATTAAAAAGAAATTTTCAGTCAGTTGCTTCGTCCATTCCCCTCACCCCCCCCCCATATTATTCAGCGCTAATACACAAACACGGTAAACAAAAATGTATTTTACAGCTAATTTTAGATAACCTCAACTCCATACTGTGACGTCAGAATCAGACTTTACAGTTGAGGTGAGAAATCACGTGAATGCACCTCATAGAAGTTCATCTTATCCGTTTGTTGGTTGGCTAAGCAAAGGGCTGACAAGAATAGCGGTACACTGACCACCCACATAGATATCAAATCCCGTAGAAGGTCGCGATGATGATGTTGTCGATGATAATATTGATGAAATAATCCCTCTTACTAGTGATTAGAAAAATCGTTGAAATATTGTAACCCTTTTATCTCGTTTCTTAATCATCACTCACGTCTTTGAATCATCACTCACGTCTTTGAATCATCACTCACTTCTTTGAATCATCACTCACTTCTTTGAATCATCACTCACTTCTTTGAATCATCACTCACTTCTTTGAATCATCACTCACGTCTTTGAATCATCACTCACGTCTTTGAATCATCACTCACTTCTTTGAATCATCACTCACTTCTTTGAATCATCACTCACGTCTTTGAATCATCACTCACTTCTTTGAATCATCACTCACTTCTTTGAATCATCACTCTGGCCCACCCCAGTCAGCGTCGAAGAGAAACTGTATGGCACAGTGGCAACTCTAAAACAGACAGCAGCCTATATCATAGAATTCGAAGTACCAACCTGACTGAGCGATGATCGCAGAAGAATCATCACTCACGTGTCTGAATCATCACTCACGTGTCTGAATCATCACTCACGTGTCTGAATCATCACTCACGTGTCTGAATCATCACTCACGTGTCTGAATCATCACTCACGTGTCTGAATCATCACTCACGTGTCTGAATCATCACTCAGATTGTTGAGTTATCATCTAAGCCTCTGATTCATAAATAGACAAACCACCAAGAAAACACTATACATGTTAAACATGAAAATGAAAAGTTGCATATCAAATTTAAATATTCAATAACAGAAGACAAAATAGGAATACGCATGAATAACAAATGAAAATGTAGCATGAATCACTAATTTGTATTAACACATTTCTTCAGGTAGAAAGTAAAGGTATCATAACTTACCTGGCCAGACTTACTGCTTGGCCCCCATAGTTCTGTAGGGTCCATGACATAATCCACTTGAATTTCTATGGAGAGAACTTCTGCTGTCCAGGCTGAGTCACGACGAGGGTTAGACGATATTAGAGATTCTGGTGGAGCAAGATTATTCTGTGACGAGTTTCGACGAGGGTCTAAAGTTTGATCTTGTGGATTTAGTGTATCCAATGCAGATTCGCTGCGTGCTCTAGCTGAAGCTAATTCTCTAGGAGGTAGAAGATTGTTGTTTGAGAATATTGATGATTTCCTATCGGAGTCTGGGGTAATGTCGTAAGAAGTGTGTAGAGATTGGCTGGAAGTTGTTCCGTCGTGTTTAGATAATAAGCCGAGGTTTCTTGGTGGAAGTGCATCTCTAAACGCAGGCCAGTCGAACGTGTCATCATTCAACAGAGCTTCTGGAGAGTTCAGCTTTCTTAAGACAAATATCTGTTGTGGTTGATCAGTGCCACTTACACTTATTAAAGGAGCATCGATCAGAGATTCAGCAATCCTACCTGGGGTGTCATTCTCTGGTATTTTATATTCCATGTCGTTTGGATATGTTTCGTTGCTTTTCCCAGGTTGTGAACTTTGATTACTATTTTGAATCTCACTTTGAGGGTTAACTGATGCCATGTCAAATAACTGCCGAATTTGAGGCATATCTGGTATTTTGTCAATGATTTTCTGAATTGAAGGGCTATCTGGTATTTTATCAATGGTTTTATGAACTGGAGGGCTATCTGGTATTTTGTCAATGGTTTTCTGAATTCGTGGTCTATCTGGTGTTTTGTCAATGACCTGCTGAATTGGAGGTCTATCTGGTGTTTTGTTAATGGCCTGCTGAATTGGATGTCTATCTGGTGTTTTGTCAATAGCCTGCTGAATTGGAGGTCTATCTAGTGTTTTGTTAATGGTTTTCTGATTTGGAGGTCTATCTGGTATTTTGTCAATGGTTTTCTGAATTGGAGGTCTATCTGGTGTTTTGTCAATGGCCTGCTGAATTGGAGGTCTATCTGGTGTTTTGTTAATAGCCTGCTGAATTGGAGGGCTATTTGGTATTTTGTTAATGGCCTGCTGAATTGAAGGGCTATCTGGTGCTTTATCAATGGCCTGCTGAACTTTAGGAATATATGATGTTTTGTCAATGGTCTGTGTCATTTGAGGGACATCTGGTGTTTTACCAATAGTCTTCTTAACTGGAGGGATATCTGGTGTTGTGTCAATAGTCTTCTGAATTTGTAGACTATCTGATGTTCTGCCAATTGGCTGCAACATTTTTGGCCTACCAAATGTTTTACTAATGGCCTGCCGAATTTGTGGAATATTTTGTGTTTTGTCAAAGATCTGATCACTTTGAGAGCTGCGTGGTTTATCAAAGGTCTGGATATTTTTAGGGCTGCCGGGTGTTTTACCAATCGTCTTATGAATTTTAGAACTATCTCGCGTCTTACCAAAGCTCTTTCCAATTTTAGGGCTACCTGATATATTATTGATTCTTTCTGATTTTTGAGAACCGTCTGGTATCTTGCTAATGATTCGCCGATTTTGAACGGTATCTGGCATCTTATCTAGATTTGGTTTAATGTAGGAACCTTTAACTGATCTATTTAGTGGGTAATTGGAGAGTCGTGAAATGAAATTGGATTTATTATATTTACTTGTTGCTGCATCTAGGCTCAATCTTTTTGGCTCTGTCGGTGCAGGCGATACTAGAGCGGTTAGACCATTGTTTCTTCTGGACGAAGTAGATGATGACTGCACAACTTCATGTGGTGTATTACTTGTTGCTGCATCTAGGCTCAATATTTTTGGCTCTGTCGGTGCAGGCGATATAAGAGCGGTTAGACCATTGTTTCGTTTTGACGAAGTTGATGCAGACTGCACAATTTCATGCGGTGAATTACGAGGATTCAAAATGTCTGCTGTTTTGCCTAATGTTGCGGCTGTTCCTTGCTCTATTGTGGACATTATCCCATTGTGTAAAGATCCGTTGAGTTTGCTCATCTACGAATTGTGAAACTGTACACTACAGTTAAAATAAGATGTAGATTAGAATAAGAAAAACACCTACTGTACGCATGAATGTTTAGTAATGTCAAGAGCCGATCGTTCTGCCCCGGAGTAGTGGTTACGCCGCTCTCCTTGTGCTCAAGAATTCGTGGGTTCAAATCCGGATGTGGTATTTACAAAGTGATTTTTTGTCGGCGATACCATGGGATTATCTCTCTAAGCACAGAGTTACCTTCTGTGTGCGGTAATCTGTGGCATGTAGGCGGCGTACCAGGGACAGAGTACATATAGAAGTAACTCGAGTACAACTTAGCACCTTCTTCAATGTAATTAGATCCAACTTCAAGTAAGGAAAACTGAACTTTTGAAATAATTCGTATCCCTTAATACATGACTAATTTCAGGTATTTTAATTTAAGTCAAGGAAATCCTATTAAAATGTTATCTCTCGTCTTATAGGATTTAGAGGTGACTGATTCCTAAGACTGTTAGACGTTGTGGAGCCGTTGCCAAAGCTCCAGTTTTAAAATCACTTAGATGTCTGCACTAGTCGTTGTCGGAGATGTCTTTACTAATCGTTGTGGGATCCTGCAATTCTTAGATCTCTGCACTAATCGTTGTCGGAGATGTCTGCACTAATCGTTGTGGGATCCTGCAAATATTTATTACATAGGTTTATGTTGATAAAACATCATATACACAAAAATATAATAACGATAATCGTTGATGTTATTAAATGAAGGCTTGTTTTGATTCTGTTATGTAGGCCGTTACTGTTGATATGTCGATAGCCACGTATCATCATTAATACTTTCATCAACTGCCCATAGCTACCTATCAGTATATATACCTTCATCAAGTACTTGATTATCAACTACGCAAAACAGACGGAGTTTCTATGGAGTTTTTTAGACTGTACCTTCGTCACTTCAGAATAATCTCTAATCAGACCAAGTCTACATGTGACCAGATCATGTCTACATGTGTCAAACCATGTCTACATGTAACCAGACCATGTCTACGTGTGTTAAACCAAGTCTACATGTGACCAGATCATGTCTACGTGTATCAAACTATACCTGCATGTGTCAAACCAGATCTACATGTGTATGGTCAGACCTTATCTACATGTGATCAGACCTTGTCTACTTGTGTCAAACCTTGTCTGCATGTGTCAACTTATACCAGAATGTGTCAAACCAAGTCTACATGTGACCAGACCATTTCTACAGATGACAGACAAGAATGTATCCATGTGCCTAACCCTGTCTACATGTGCCAAACCGTCGACATGTGTCAAACCTTGTCTACCTGTGTCATACCATTCCAATAAATGACAAACAAGAATGTAAACAAGCGTCAAATCACGATGCCAACACTAGTTCAACTGTACAAATACTCGAAAGTTCAAATATAGTAAACCCTGTTCTCATATGAAAATCCATGTTCATATATGAGAAACTATGTTCATACATTGAAAATCCATAATCAAATATGGTAAACCATGTTCATACATAGAAGAAAAATGCTCAATTATATGGCAAACCGTAGACACATTGCAAATCATTTTCACATACAGTAAACTCTGTTCACATATGGTAATCCATGTTTATATATGTTAACCATGTTCACACATGGCAAACCGTGCTAATATGTGACAAACTTCGTTTACATATGCCAAACCATGTTCAAATATTGCAAACCATGTTCAAATATGGCACACCATTTTCAAATATGATAAACTATGTTGAAGGCAATCCACGTTGACGTTTTGCATAATATGTTCGCATATGACATACCATGTTTAAATATGACACACAATATTCAAATATGGCAAACCATGTTTCAATATGGCAAACCATGTTTCAATATGGCAAACCATGTTCAAATATGACAAACCATGTTCAAATATGACAAACCATGTTTAAATATGACACACAATATTCAAATATGGCAAACCATGTTCAAATATGGCAAACCATGTTCAAATATGATAAACTATGTTGAGGGCAAACCTCCTTGACGTTTTGCATAATATGTTCACATATGGCAAACCATGTTCAAATATGACAAACTATGCTGAAGGCAAACCTCGTTGACGTTTTGCATAATATGTTCACATATGGCAAACCATTCATAATGTTGTTATCTATATACGGATGCTTCAAATCATTTCCTAATATGTCACAGCACCGGCTAATATCAATTAACATTGAAGGGCTTAGTGGGGAAAGGGACTATCCCACATTTCTAAACTTCTAAGAAGCACATAATCAAAGGTAAAAAATTCCAAGCTTTCTATGAACTTCCCTTTTCTTAGAATATGTTCATAACATAACAGACTATTTGGTTATTATTTGATACATACTAGTTGCTACGAACTATCGTATTTGGTGAAAATACAAATTTTAGCGATAGTGTATGATCGCTCTTTCTTCCAATAGTCCTTTCATTCACAGAATGTTCACATGGGAGTGAGCAGAAGTATGTTGAAACTTGCCCATATACCTACTGATGTTCACAGATTTCTATAGATTCACTAGAAGTATGTACAAACATGCCCATATATATCAAAACAGTTTTGCTAATTTCTATAGATTCACAAGAAGTATGTAGAAACATGCCCATATACCTACTTATGTTCACAGATTTCCATAGATTCACAAGACGTATGTAGAAACATGCCCATATACCTACTTATGTTCACAGATTTCCATAGATTCACAAGAAGTATGTAGAAACATGCCCATATACCTACTGATGTTCACAGATTTCCATAGATTCACAAGAAGTATGTTGAAACATGCCCATATACCTACTTATGTTCACAGATTTCCATAGATTCACAAGAAGTATGTAGAAACATGCCCATATACCTACTGATGTTCACAGATTTCCATAGATTCACAAGAAGTATGTAGAAACATGCCCATGTACCTCCTGTTTTCGCTAGTTTTCAAAGATTCTCATGTATTCTACATAATTTAAAACTTTACATATTTTTATTCCTATGCTTAACGATGATCGGCTGGCGCATCTAACTGTTAGATTGGCCTCGACCACCAAATACGCTAGCTAGACCTCTAAGAACACACAAATATACAAAACTCGACCAATAAATAACTAACTAACATACTACCCAATATAATGTCAAAGACTATATATTAAGACAAATAAATAGAAACCACATTTGTGTACACATGTTTCTGATGAAAAGAATATTCTTGTTTATTGCGTATATTTCACGAAGCTGTATTTAAACTCAGTTACATTGTCTGCCTTCTAGCTTCAGAAAACTTAAAGTATTATTAGATTCAATTTGTGTTTTAGTTTGCCAAAAGCAGTTTAGATTGTACAGCAGACAGACAAAAAGTTGGCTGAAAAGTTGAAAAAATGTCCTGTTGAGAAGTACACACTTTTATAACAAGTTAAAGTTAATTTTCTACAAAATAAAGATGTAATGCTTCACGGGAACAAAGCATAAAATATATAATGACTTGTCCTATTCTTACGTGAGAAATACATTTTTAAAGTTTCAAAGGAAATGAGAGAGATATGTTTTAGATGAAATACATTTAGCAGATATAACGTTTATGTTAAGTAGTTAAGTAGACCTATGCAAACTGCGGTTACACTGTCATATATATATATAATATATAATATATATTATATTATATATATTATAAGCGTTCAGGATCTATGTAAAGTTTTTTAAGGCCAAACTGCGTCAATCTATCTCTTTATGTCGTTAACATATTAACAGATTGTGTTCCGCTATATACGTGTTATTTCTATGTGTATTTTATATGTGATAGTGTTGTGATTATTAACATAATGTGCATGTTTCTTTTTGTGGCAGAACAATTGTGAAGATTTGAAGTGTTCAGTTATTAATTAAGAGTATTGTAAAGTTTATGATATGGAAGGTGGCTTGGTTTTGCAACATGGTCCATACAACATAGAATTGCAATTAGTGCAAGGTAAAACTCGAAAGGAATGTAGAGATATATAATTAATATAATTTATTATTGTGTTATTAATTTCTATTCGGAGTCCTCGGTTTTGAGGAAAAGCAGCAAGCTTTTGACACACAAAGCGACAACACACCTGACATTTCTCCTACAACAGAACAGTTCATTGTTACTTCACACACACAAAATTACTCAGGAAAAGGGACAAACATAATAACACACACAAATCGATGTTTCGATCAAACGGCGTTTATCAAACCAACAATTGAGACAAAATTAAGACATATAACTGAAAATGAACAGTAATCGTCGGTTACATTGGTATGCGTAGTATGGATTCAAATCCATACAATCAATCCATACTACACATATAAATGTGACCGTCGATGTCATTACTGTTCGTTTTCTGTTATATATTTTAATTATTTCAATTGTTGTCTTGATAAAGGACTTTTGGTCGAAACGTCGATTTGCGTGTGTTATTATGTTTGTCTCTAACTAGCAAAACTGTATTACCATATTCCTGGATGTATCTGTTGGATTTTAGTTTTGCGCAGTAAGTACATATTATCGATTTTCTTCCACAAATCCATAACCCGTAACTGCCTAGGTGAACCATCCATAAATCCATAACCCGTAACTGCCTAGGTGAACCATCCATAAATCCATAACTGCCTAGGGGAACTATAACGTTGTTGGATGCATCAACACACACATTCCTCCAGGGATTTCTGTCTTCAGCGAAGCGGCAAATATGACAAGTCCCAACATATTCAATTCTTTATTTTATATGACCTCCTCTGCATCTTCCACCTTCGACTCTTATCTGAAACATCGTTTTTGTCAATGATACATGCAATATTTCGTCATTTCACTATTGAAAATAATGGCTCCTGTGGAATGTACAAATCTCTATTTAATTTCTTACGTACACATATGTCATTCTCTCTATACCGGAACATAATCAACAATCAATTCATTATATCGCTGTTTATTATATCGATCTTACATTATTTTCAGGAACAAATGGTATTTTAGTATTCAGATCTCTCTAACAACGTCAAGAATTCCATTTTTTCCTTGGATACATCCCACGCGTGTGAGATAAATGAAAGCACGGTGATTGGTTCTAATTCAGGCTTGTCGCCCTCACAGATCATAGGTCAGGTAATTGAACTTCAACTTGTATGAAGGTCTGGAATAACGAAGAGACCTGAAATAGATATCAGCCAGAACATCCTTAAAAAAAGCGTCTGTTCAATGTATTCCGCTAAAGTCTGCATTTACAAGAATGGCAACTTTTTGAGCGTTTATTTACCTTTCCTCTGTTGTGTTTTATTATTAATGTTCCATAGAATAGTCTTTCATATCTACTTTTCTGTACCACCGTAACGTTTTTGTCATAATTTTATTGTTTTTTTATGTATAAATAATTTTTTATTGTATAATATTTATTTTTATTGATAGAATTAAATCCAATTTTCAACTAATGAGAGGTAAAATACAATAAAATGTTCAACTCTCGTTGTCAAAAATATCACACGTTACGCATGTAAAGTAACAGAATTAGGCCAATCATTGAGAAATGACTCTGTCCTCACAAACAGACAAGCTATGGGCATAACTTTCAACAGGCTAATAAAGTTGTTCTAATCACTGGAAACACATGTAAGACCACGTACACACACGTCGACGTTTCGCCCAAAGTAACCTTTATCAAGAACACACAAATAACTAAAATAAAACGATGAGTAAGAACGACACTAATAACGATACATTGCAGTTAAAGAGATATTTGATATAAATCTAGATACAAGGAGAAGAACGAACCAAACTTAAGAAAGATTTATTTAGAGGTTTCTCATGCTGACCCAGCTCTGTAGTTTTGCTAGAACACAAGGCCTTCTAATGAGTATTGTTGTGCGTGTTGATCTCAAGTTACGTCACTTACCATGACATATCCGATTTCTCAGTTGTTGTTTTTTCCCCCAGTGGATTGTGACACACAGTACACGCATCGACACATTATATGTCCGTTTAAACACAAAAAATGACGTTGTGTGAGATCAGCACGCCGGACAATTCTGGAGCAGGACTTAGTAAATAGTGTACGTGTAATTCCGGCTATCTTTGGTAACAAACGACTCTTTCTGTGACGTTATACAAGCAGTATCATGTTCTTTTGTATATCTAGATCTCCATGCCGCAGGCCAGATGACGTAAAAATATTATGGTGACGTAAAATATGTGCCACGATGCAGTAGCAGATGCGTTATAATGCCGAAACAGAGGTGTTATGATTACGAAACAGTGGCGTTATGATGAAGTAAAGGAAGTGTTATGACGAATCAACCGAAACAGAGCCGTTATGATAAAGTAACGGAGGTGTTATGACGAATCAGCAGTCGTTATTGTGCCGTAATAGAGGTGTTATGATGACGTAAGAGGCGTCACTATGACTCACCAGATACGTTATGATGACGTAACAGAGGCGGTATCATGATGTAAAATAGCCGGTACGATGACATAACAGGCGCTACGACGACGAAAAAAATAGGCGTTATGACGACATAAATATGAGTTATGATGATGATGATGATGATGATGATGATGATGATGATGATGTTGTTATCGATGATGGTCACGATAAAACTTAATATGAATACAGCGATAATAATAAGAATCGGGTTCGTAGGGTAAAGGTAGGTAAGTCTTCAGTAAGGTTGGTGTGATATTGAAAATATAAGATTATTAATTCATCTTGACGTGTAGTTCCTTCTTGTTATTATTAGTTCATCTTAGCGTGTAGTTCCCTCTTTTTCATGTTAATTGTAATGACCTTTTCCTGAAACATTGATAGTAGGGAGTAGTGGTGGTGGTGGGAGGGGCGGCGGGGGAGGTTACCAAATTTGTACTAAATGATTAGTACTAAGGATAATGTTGTGATATCCTGGAGGGCGTTGTGATGGGAGGGGGCTGTTTAACATCCCATATTTCCCATTCTTTACCTACGGTATTGATGATAATGGTGATACATATAATATTGAATGGTCACACACAGCATCATTCGAATTTCTATGGCTGTTCATTGGTTTGCGGTGCACAGTATACGTAAAATAACCAATTAAAAATTCAGATCAGTTGGATTTTTCAATTTGAGTAATGATATGTGTAGCCAGTTCCTAGAATATATATCGGGTAAATAATTGTCTAAGATACACGTGTAAAATATCATTTCAGTTTATCTGAGTGTCAGAGCAGTCACTGTCTCGCCTTATCAAACAATATTTCAGATAGGTGAAATTTATGTATAATATTTATGGTTAAAAACAAAGTAAAGTAACCCATAGCATTTATTAATTCCGTAGGGGTGTGAGATGTTAGCGATCTCACATTTCAGAGGCTCTGTAAATGAGGGTGGTAGCCATCTCCTCTCCCTAGCAATCTTAACTTCCCGGATTAAACCAGTACCCATTTTAAGGCTGGGTCGACCCTGGAGCCGTTGCGATCTGAAAAACTTCTCCGATACAACTGGGGAATGAACCCATGATCACTCATATGCGAAGCCAGTGCGCTAACCACTGCGCTACGCGGCTCCCTTATATGGTACAAACACTCAAGGACAGGTCAACTTTATCTATAATATTGATGGTAATACGTAAAGATTATAAAATACAAAGACAAGGTTATCTTATAAATTTCACTTCTTTTCTCGTTAACTTTCTCTCACTTTCTCCTGAACCTTTCCGAATATTCTACTAAACTTCTGAACACTGTCGTCTAAACTTTATTTTTCTCCTAAACTTTCACTGTAACATACAAATTATATTTTATTCTAAATATGCATCGCTCCTTGAATCGCTTGGTTCTCTCACATCTGACTCCATTTTCATTGATTTATTTTTTCTCTTTCTATTTCACTTTCTCTGGATTTCACGCACATTTTCTCACAAACTTCCTCTCACTTTCTCCTAATTTTTCTCCATAAACTTTCTCTTATTTTCTCTTAAGATTTCACTTTCTCCCACGTTCTCTTTATTCTTATCTTACTTTCACTCATTTTCGTTGAAACATTTTTTATCTCCTTCCTAATCTTTCTCTTACATTATCCTAAACTTTCTCTTACATTATCCTAAACTTTCTCTCATCCTCTCGCTTTCTCTTATACATTCTCGCGTTTTATCTTAAATGTTTTTATTCTTTCTCCAACTTCCTCTATCAGAGATAATATACAAGCATAAACAACACCATATATCTCTCTAAGAGAATCTACAGCTAACAACACATTTCTCTAAGAGAATCTACAGCTAACAACACATTTCTCTAAGAGAATCTTCAGCTAACAACACATTTCTCTAATAGAATCTACAATTACCAACACATTTCTCTAAGAGAATCTACAGCTAACAACACATTTCTCTAAGAGAATCTACAGCTAACAACACATTTCTCTAAGAGAATCTACAGCTAACAACACATTTCTCTAAGAGAATCTACAGCTAACAACACATTTCTCTAATAGAATCTACAGCTAACAACACATTTCTCTAAGAGAATCTACAGCTAACAACACATTTCTCTAAGAGAATCTACAGCTAACAACACATTTCTCTAAGAGAATCTACAGCTAACAACACATTTCTCTAATAGAATCTACAATTACCAACACATTTCTCTAAAGAGAATCTACAGCTAACAACACATTTCTCTAATAGAATCTACAATTACCAACACATTTCTCTAAGAGAATCTACAGCTAACAACTATTTTTCAAAATCTACATCCCGTGCCTGGAGAGACAAACGATAAAATATATAGATAAAAATAGAGCATAGATGATAGAAGAACTTAACAGTTAAAAATGGAATTAGCGTTAAAAAAAGGGAAGGTTGAATTCTTTATATTTATAATTTATTTTTGGCTGTTTTATACGTGTATTTTTCTCTGGAAGTCAATGCCTAGATTTCTACTACTACTTTTCTTATCGTTGTCCCGATCTAAAGAAGAATATTTTTTTTTACAAATCACGATTTCAGTTTATGAAGCCAGTAATGTTGATGTAAAGAACAGATACATTTCTGATTACATTTAGATATACAAAACTGATTTATACCCAAGGACACGTTTATTCTCTATTTTTCTTTTCGCTGTATACTCCCTTTTTGTCCTGCAGCGTTAGGGGTAGAAGAGTTCTCAGGAGATGGATGTTTTGTGGGCTTCAGATATGTCTGTTTTCGTTGACTCTTTTATTTCTGTAATCCATCGTTTGCAAGGTCTACCCCTGTCTTTGTATCCATCGTGCCTGTATAGGAATGCTTTTTGAGGGGTTATTCCATATTATACTAAACAGCCTATGTAACCATTGTATCACTATATCTGCCGCTGCTTTGATTAATTCGACTTGTATGTTATCGGGCCCTGGGGATTTGTTTTCGGGCCCTGTGGATTTGTTATTGGACCATGGGGATTTGTTTTCGGGCCTTGGGGATTTGTTTTATGGACACATTTGTGAATTTGTGAATATAAAGTTAATTAGTTGCCACGGTACCCGAGTGGATAGAGCGCAGGATATATACCACTATGGTTTTACGGTACGTTTCTTAGTTGATCTGGACATTGATGACTTGGCCTGGTGATAACACATTATCTCTGTAGCGACATTGATGACTTGACGTGGTGATGACACATTATCTCTAGCGACATTGATGACTTGACGTGATGATGACACATTATCTCTAGCGACATTGATGACTTGACGTGGTTATGACACATTATCTCTAGCGACATTGATGACTTGACGTGGTGATGACACATTATCTCTAGCGACATTGATGACTTGACGTGGTGATGACACATTATCTCTAGCGACATTGATGACTTGACGTGATGATGACACATTATCTTTGTAGCGACATTAATGACAATGTACATGACATAACCTGATAATCTATAGGAGTTTCAGAATGAGCGCAAAGACGATGAAGGGCAATGGCATGCGACATGCTTAGGTCACTGTCTTGTAACGTCTTATCGTCAACTTGCACAACGTGACACGAGAACTCTATTACTTGGAATGGTACAATACTGGAAGATGAGCCTGATATGGAAGCGGATCAGGAAATAATATTATGATATTTAAAAGTTGGAAAGTTACGAAAAACCAAATCGGGGCAGATAAGCACTGTTAGTATAAATATGGATAAAGATGCACTACGCATGTCACAGTAGCTAGGATTGCTGCCGGACGCTTCTATTATGCCCGCTACATACTGAGAGGCACCCCTCCTCATCTAACCTATTGGATGATTCTCTTCATTTTGTTTAATCTTTTCATCTCTTCGTTTTTGTAACAAACGAATCTGTATTCGGCATGCTCAGTAAACATACGTCTCCGATGAAATTAGCCATATTGTTTTTGTGTCAACATGGTTTGCTAGTTACGTGATTTCTGTGGCGTCACGAAAGCTGTGCATACTATAGCAAAGTTGGAAGGAAACTGCGCATAATATTAAAATGTTTATATGTAGGCACCTCGCTCCGTATTGAACGTTTTCAATTTCTTTAGATCTAAGCAATACAAAGAAACAAATAAAGAAAGAATCTCCTTATGAATAGGACAATAAAAGCATAAATCCTCAGTGTTAAGGAACAAACTAACGTACTAAAGATGTTAGTGTTGTGCTGGTGCAACACAGAGTAATAAGGGACAAAAATTGAGATACATAAGACGTTTTGCAGAAAAAATACGAAACACACTAACGACCTCAACAGAAAGGAACGACGTTTCGACTGAAAAGTCTTTATCAGGACAAAAACAAATAAGAAAGGGATAGGAGGCTTCTTCTCACAACATTTTAGCACACTGAGAGTTATAGAATATTCATAGAATGAAATGAAGATCAGATGAATTCCATTCCAAATTTCACAAAAAGTTACACGAGCTTTATTGCAGGTCCTTCTAAACAACCAAAACAAATAAACAACAACAAAAATAAGTAAGCGGATGACTAACTTTGTTTATTATATTAGAAACGGCATTACGTGCTCTGAGAGGTACTTTTGACAGTCAAGATGTTGCTATGTTGAGATGGACCATAGACGTTACGTGCTCTCAGTGATAATCTTGACAATAAATATATTGTTATGTTGAGATAGACCATAGACATCTAGATGCATGTTCCAAATACGCATCACACTTAGGGTACTTTGCCTTAGGGATTTCCCGTTTTGAACCAATTCTTACTCTAGAAAACAAGAGCTTGTCCGTGATAGTCTTGCGCATTTATCTCTTACAGAGTCGTTTATCAGGCGTTTATCCGAAATTTCCCGTGCTTGTAAATAGGTGGATCGACAGATCAATCACAAAGCGACAAATAATATGTCGAAATAGCCAAGATTAGTTGCGCTGTGAGAGATCAGCACGCATGATTGTATTGAAGAAGGACTTGATAAATACACATTTAAAAAAAATGGTGGCATGTTCTATTTAGGATGCAACCATCTACCTAGATTTTTTTGCTGTTGGCTGTAGTGATTTTCTAGACAATTTAAATACATTTAGTAATAAATCATTGAACGGTCCCGATGTACAATTGTTTGCTGTGATATTCAAATCCAGTACCTTGACTATCACAGATGTACACTATACCACGCCGCCACAGAGTCCAACCTTGATAAATGCTTGCTGTGAAATATATTTTATGTGACAATTGCTATTTCTATCAAAAACAGCGCGTCGGCCTGTATATACAGAGAGATATCCGTGGATGAGGGGAGAATTTATTGTCAAACCAGAAAGCAGTGAAATTAATCCTTTTTCTTCTGAGCACTTTAAAAATAGTGAAGTTAATCCTATTTCTTGTGGGCACTATACAAATAGTGAAGTTAATCCTATTTCTTGTGAGCACTATAAAAATAGTGAAGTTAATCCTGTTTCTTGTGAGCACTATAAATATAGTGAAGTTAATCCTGTCTCTTGTGAGCACTATAAAATAGTGAAATTAATCCTATTTCTTGTAAGCACTATTAAAATAGTGAAGACAATCCTATTTCTTGTGGGCACTATAAAAAATAGTGAAATTAATCCTATTTCTTGTAAGCACTATAAAAATAGTGAAGTTAATCCTGTTCCTTGTGAGCACTATAAAAATTGTGAAGTTAATCCTGTCTCTTGTAAGCACTATTAAAATAGTGAAATTAATCCTATTTCTTGTAAGCACTATAAAAAATAGTGAAGACAATCCTATTTCTTGTGGGCACTATAAAAATAGTGAAGTTAATCCTATTTCTTGTAATCACTATAAAAATAGTGAAGTTAATCCTGTCTCTTGTGAGCACTATAAAATAGTGAAATTAATCCTATTTCTTGTAAGCACTATTAAAATAGTGAAGACAATCCTATTTCTTGTGGGCACTATAAAAATAGTGAAGTTAATCTAGTTTATTGTGAGCACTATAAACAATTTTGACACATTTTATGATTTTATGCTAACATCAGTGAGAAAACTCTATATTTGCTTCATAGACTACAGCAAGGGTAGGCATAGTAAGTCATAGACTACAGCAAGGGTAGTCATAGTAAGTCATAGACTACAGCAAGGGTAGTCATAGTAAATCATAGACTACAGCAAGGGTAGTCATAGTAAGTCATAGACTACAGCACGGGTAGTCATAGTAAGTCATAGACTACAGCACGGGTAGTCATAGTAAGTCATAGACTACAGCACGGGTAGTCATAGTAAGTCATAGACTACAGCAAGGGTAGTCATAGTAAGTCATAGACTACAGCAAGGGTAGTCATAGTAAGTCATAGACTACAGCAAGGGTAGTCATAGTAAGTCATAGACTACAGCAAGGGTAGTCATAGTAAGTCATAGACTACAGCAAGGGATTTGACATTAATACAAAAAAAAAAATAATGGACTGTCTTCAAGAAATAGGTATAGATGGAGCAGACATCAGACTGATTAGAAATATATTTTGTAACAGACTGCATCAATAAGGTGTTAAAACAGCTACTCACCATACACATAAATAAAACGTGGAGTAAGTCAAGGATGTATTTTATCAACCAGCCAATTTAATATCTACACATATAATATTTTTAAACATATAGAAAGAACGCTTGGATTCAAGATCAGAGGGGAAAATAATAAACGGCCTCAGATATGCAGATGACACTGTTCTTTTAGCAAAAAGTTACAGGAACCACAATGACTAAGATATAAAGTCGATAAATCAGGTACAGAATATGGATTGGATATAAACATCACAAAATAATTTTAAAAACATGATAACCAGCAAAGTCACAGAAAAACAGGTGTTAAACATAAGCATACACGGAGAGAACCTAAACAAGTAGAACATTATCAATATCTTGGACACAAAGTCACAAATGATGGCAGATGTGAAACAGAAGTTAAAAGGAGAATAGGAATGGCTAAAAGTACCTTCAATGACATGAGGGAAATATTAACATCTAAACAAATTACAAACAAGTTTACAATGAGAATTATAAAGTGCTACATCTATTCTATATTAATGTATGCCTCAGAAACATGGACAATAAATAAATAATTAGACATCAGAATTGATGTCTTTGAGATGTGGGTATATATAGGAATATGGAGAACATCATGGAAAGAGAAGAGAACAAACAAAGAGGTTCTAACAAACACTTAGTATGAAGAAAGGATTATTAAAGGAAATAACGATCAAACAAATACAATATTTCAGACATATTAAATGACGTGTACTTATTAAACACATTTCTTGAGTGTAAAATCGAGTGAGACCAACTAGAGGTAGGCAGAGATACAAGTGGAAAAGTTACATCACGAGATGGGGAGGTTACAGTCTAGCAGAGTGCACCATCAAGACACGAGATATGGTGTGTTTAAAATATGTTTCAGCAAACCTTCGTTGCGGAGACGGCACTTGATGATGATGATGAAAAAAAAAAAAAGTCTAATTTAATTTTTTGATTTATATTAAATCTGACATCGGAATGTTAAATATTGTATTTGGTTTATGCTTTAATTTGTTAACACCCACACAAATCCGAGAGTACATTGCACTTTAACTGATCCCACAAGATTAGGGAGAAAATACATTAGCTGGTCTTTGCCTGGAGATCAAGAGATGAACAACTCCTGACATTTACGGAATAGGAAATTGGGTTGCTATTTTGTTTTTCTACTAAAATAATGTATATGAAATATTTAGTCTCGCCCGCGTTTTGGAGCTTTTTCATAAATTATATAATTACATGCTGGGCAATTTTTTTGACCCGCCCCCCCCCCTTTGTCAAACCCTGTCAAGAATTCTCGGAATCACGAGCCTCCTGCTTACACTGACCGCCGAGCCCCCGCCCCCCCCCCTCCTGCTTAATTATGTTAAACATTTTTTTAATCACGCCAACCATATTTTATTTAACACTTCATAAAAATTGTACATGATTTATTTCAAATTTCTAGAACAATTTTTCAAGACAAATTCAAGCAAACAATTTAATTGTTGCATAATAAAGGTATCATTGACGTCAACGTATATTAACCCCTCCCCCCTCCTGTCAAAAACTGTGACGATTTTTTAGACCCCCCCCAAAAAAAATAATAATAAATTGTTGACGTAAATTATGGACATCCCTTGTTTGTGTCCATAAAGTTTAACACAGAATAGTAACAATATCGATTTTTAAAAAATGGCTACTAGAGATGGACATAGTATTGGCTACTCCATTTCCTGGAAGATTATATTGACACATAAATGTCGAGATGACGATGGATGCTTCGCGTCCACACACCGCATTCAAACTGTAAACCACAAACAAATTAATTCCGTTCTAGGACTGCATCCTTAAATTATAAATGCGTTTAATATCCGCCTGTCCCAATTTTACAAGTATTAGTGCCCCATTGGACATGCTCCCCCCTGTCCATGTGGGGGGGGGGGGTATTCCCCCCCCCCCCGTTAAGAACTATCGATCTACAGCAGACAATTTCGATGAAATAAAACAGTGAACTCAAGTTGCATTAACAAATATGAACATTGACAGCAAGAAAATAAAAATAATATATGATGGATATTGCCAACAAGCATCATTTGTAAGATTCGATAATCAAATACAAACATTCCAAGAGATAAACACCAGGCATCCCTTTTTTTGATTGGCGATATCATCAGATATGTTTATTTTTGTATATCGACATGATAATGAGATCCATATATACCCGTTCTGGAAATGTAGTAGGCTGGTACAAACTAAATAACCTGAGATACGCTGACGACACCGCCCTGATTGCTAATAATGAAGAAAACGTGTAGTGTCTGAGAAATACAATGGGAACAGAACGTAAGAGTGATGTTGTGTTATATATATTAAGGTTCTCAGTCTTTTGTATTCAGTGGTCACAATTAGAGACCATTTTTTTCTATGCCACATCCTTGAAAAAATTTAATTTTCTGGATATTGTATTTCTCCATTTATTATAAATTATCGTTAAGTTATTGAGCCCAAAGTTGCCGGGGCCAGAAAGGAGAGGCAAGAGTAGCGACACTGTTACCTGCCAGAGATGTCGCAATGAGCGACTAAGGAGGTTTGGAAGATGGAGTTGGCTGTTCGTATTTCATAGTGGATCAAAGTGATCGATAGACTATGATGAAATTAGATGTGTCGAGCTGAAATGCCCAGATATTCCAGTCAAGCTGCAAACCATGAGACAACACATACCATTATCTGGTGGATTACAGTCTATCATTCTGCAGGAGTATGAGAATTATCACAGATGTACAATAATAATTAGAAGTACTATGTATATATATATATATATGTGAGAGATAGAGAGAGATAGAGAGAGAGAGAGAGAGAGAGAGAGAAGTTTTACATCACATTTTAAACACTTACATTTCCGAAAATGGATAATTATCTCTTTATGACGTTTCGGTAATATTACTTTTCTGCGAACTGACTTCATTCGTCATATTCGCTGATGGATATCAGCTTGTCTCCCCAAAATATTCTAAACGAAACATTCAACATTCTTTGATAAAACCACATGTCTATGGCACTATGTTATCACTGCTGTTTAGCTATCGCTCATGACTGGCTTCCACTTCTTAAACGGGTTCTTCTCTCTAATACAGACATCTCTAACTTCCAAAGACACATGTCTATTTCATATGATAAATCTAATTTTTGAACAGTCTGCCAGTTTTGATTACTCCTTGTGTCTGAGCCAATTTATCGTGGGGGACGCTGTATCGCAGTAGTTAGAGCACTAGGTTATCGTCTTCATGGTTCAGATTCAATTTCTTCCAAAATAGATTCTTCTTGAACATCGTGTATTCCTACTTAACATTGGAAAATCCTATCTGGAAACAAATCTTGTCAATTACAAATGACTGTAAATTAGCCGGTATGATGTAAAGTGAACGTGGCTGTAAATTGGCCATTATTGCTAAATTGAGCATGGCTGTAAATTACGCGATATGCTGTAACATCATCACGGCCGGAAGTTAACTGGTATGGTGTAAAATTGCATGACCGTAAAATGACCGTATATACCAATGTTGCCTAGCCTTTTTTTTTAAACCATGTTACACCTAAGTCGTTCTAAAATTATGATCCCCCCCCTTTATGTAACATATATATAGTTTTGTATATTCAAAAATTGAATTATTCCCTAAATGAAACCTAATTACACCTTGTTCGAATTTGCCCATGAACAATCAAAATGCCCCCCCCCTGTGGTGTTTTGGCCCCATGTTGGGAAACTGGTAAATATTATAGCATTAAAGTATTAACCACATAAAGATATGTCTAAAATATAAGCTACGACATAGGTCTGATATATAGGTCTAATATATTAGTCTAATATATAAGTCTAATATATAAGTCTAATATATAAGTCTAATATATAAGTCTAATATATAAGTCTAATATATAAGTCTAATATATAAGTCTAAGATATAAGTCTAATATATTAGTCTAATATATAGGTCTAAAATATAGGTCTAATATATTAGTGTAATATATAAGTCTAATGTATAAGTCTAATATATTAGTCTAATATATAAGTCTAATATATAAGTCTAATATATGTCTAATATATAAGTCTAATATATAAGTCTAAGAAATAAGTATAATATATAATAAAAAGCAAAACCAAAATTTAATGAATTTCTTTTCATTGTTAAAGTCTGAAAGGCTCTTCGTGCCAAAGTTGAAACATTGATTCCGCAAAATAAAAAATGGTACACGTTTGTAATTTTTTGTCTATTAGCACTGCACTAATGTCGCGTTTCTTTTTTTTGTGAATATCATATATATATATATATATATATATATATCAGCTAATTTATATTGGAAATAGTAATTTTCATTGATCATTTTTTATATACTTTATTCACAAAGTCAATGAAAATCACGGGAAATATCCAAAAGCTTAAATTTTGAAGGTTGAAACACTATGCGTTCACATGACTGTATAAATTACTCTGGACGTGGTAGTAGCTCACAAAATACTGTAATGAAAATCCCAGAAATGTTTATTGTACAACCATCTATTACTGTGACGTAGCGAAACCCGGAGTTAGCTCTTATACGTGTCTAGATGTCCGTAGCGAACCTTACATCTCAAGGTACAAAGAAAAACATAAGTGGAGTTAAACGAGGGCGGATATATTAGACAAGACTGCATAACGAACGTATCTGTCGCCCGTGTGTTGCCGGGTCCGAAAGGGGAGCAAAGAATAGCAACACTGTTTATTTTCCATGCATGTCGTAAAAGGCGACTAAGGAGGGTATGGGATGGAGTTGACTGTCCTGTCCCATATAGGGTCAGTGACCCAAAGCCATGCTTAAGTCGGATGTGTCAGGCCGAAATGTGCAGATATCGCAGCAGTGCTGTAAACCATGACACAACACTTTCTGTTCTCCGAACTACGTCGTGCTAATCTGCAGGAGTTTGAGAACGAACGCAGAAGAAGAAGAAGAGGAAAGTATCTGTAAAAGTTGGCACTCAAATAAAGTAGGAAGCTAACACTCTAATAATAATAATAATAATAATAAATAATAATAATAATAATAATAATAATAATAATAATAACAGACCTATACACTAAAATGTATGCTGCATATGTTGCAATTTGATATTAGCAAAATTGTTTAAAATCAAAATAACTGAACAATTAGTGAAATAATAACATGATGGTGCATCAAAATTGTTTTGGTGAAGAATGTGCAGATTTTACTTGTTGGTAAATGCAACAAAGCAACCAATATATACCAAATATAAGAAAACATATTTTTAACAAGTCTACGTTTGGACTAGATGATTTGTTTTAGAAACAGTACACACAAAAACATAACTGGGAAAGCGGTTTACTATACTTAAGAAATAATACATGATTATAAGAGTATTATATGCGTAATATGATGTAGAAATTGATTGTGTGGTCTAAGCATAAAAAGAAGAGGAAGAAGAGATAGATTTTTGAAAAGAGTGTTAGAAATTCTATGACGATGGGTTTCACTGTTTAACTTTATGTTGGACACAAATGGGGCAATTTGTCTCTGTGATGTGAACTGGTGTGTCTGTTGAATTTCATGTTATCTCAGTTATAATGAATTATGTGTTCACGTTATCGTTAGTCACACCTGACAAATGTATAGGAGGTTCGATCCTTGTCTTAGTAAATCCGTCATTGTGTAGCTGATCGCAATTCCATTTCGGTATTGTATCATTCTCTTCCTATTAGACCTATCAATTATATTTCTAATTACTGGCAGTTATACAATTAAATCTTACTAAACTATCTATGCGACATACAATAGATCTGTAATACCGTTGAATCAAATAGATTAGACCATATATCTTGCATGTATTTAAAATGCGTTCAATCCAAATTACCTATGATCTTCTGGGTCTCATTTGTTTTAGGTCATCGGTAATCTAAGACTGCATGCAATAGTTCAGAATAGTAATCATGGCTGAGTTGGGAGTAAGTCATGGGACCATGTTGTAGATTTGGTATTAGCAGCTTCATATGTCAAACGTGTCAGTCAGGTGGGTTCCCCGTCTTCTCACGCCAATCCGAAAGAAGCGTCGAGCCGAAGCATCCACACAGATGTTGGACATTTGCAATGCTGATGAAGGAATTACTGTGGAGGAATGTTGGGTGTATCTCTATGACTCAGAGATATAAAACCAGAACAAACAATGGAGACATTCCTGTTTACCACCACCAAGGAAGGCATAGAGAATTCCCTCTATGGGAAAATTCATGCTCTCTGTTTGTTTGGGACTGTCGTTGGGAAGTACTCACCCATTACCTCCTTTGTTGCCATACTATCAATTCAGCGTACTAACAATGTCTTCTCAGGAAAGTACGAGAAGAAATTAAGTGCAAAAGTCACGGGATGCTGTCCTAAGGCGTTCGCCTGGCTCAACACAATGCTCAGACTAATGCAGCTCATGACTTTATTGTTGTTGCCAATTTGTGCGGGTATGAAATCTTGCCCCATCCACCTTACTCATCTGACTTAGCACCAAGTGGCTTCACCAAGTTTCTGTTTCCAAACATGAAGAATCCGCTTCCTGGGCATAATTTTTCTGACAACCAGAACTTAATAAACTGAAATGGAGACATGGTTTCAGGACATGGAGGAAGTGTTCCAGAATCAAGACATTAGGAAGATGAAGAAGAAAAAGAGAAGTGGATCGCCGTGAGAGATGACTACATAGAGAAGGGCTACAGTTCACACCATATTTCAGGTAAGTGTCCTGATTTCTTCGCACTAACGTACAAAACGTTTCGACCAGCCTTCATAGATGCAACATATAATACCGAATCTTGAAGCAAATGTCTCATATTTTCAAAAACAAATATGTGAGCATGAACACAACAATTGCACTATATAAAACGATTATCATACCATCACTATGCTACCAATGTCAAACGTGGACACTAACAACATAATCCGAAAGAAAGCTTGTTACAACAGAAATGACTTTACTACGTAGAATCTTCGTAGTAACAATAAGAGACAGAATCAGAAACGAAAATATCAGGAGACAAATAAACACAATGCCAATCCTGGATTACATCAGAACACAACATATTAAGTGGTATTCCCATGTTTACAGACTACAATCAGACAATGCCCCTTAAACAGCATTACTATACAGATACGATGAATTCAAAGCCAGGTTTATATCTTGCAAACAATGGATTAAAGAAATAAAAGAGTCAAGGAATACAGACATATGTGAAACACACAAAAAATCCATCTCCAGAGAACTCTTCTACCCCTGACGCTGCAGTGCATAAAGCGAAAAGAAAATAGGGGAAATGCGCCTTATTTGTTTATTGTTTTTTTTCTCTCTCCAGTTCTTCATTGGATGTTAGGCAAAGTATAAATATACTGGCCAATTAAAAGCTCGATAAAATAAGACGCCATCAGTGACCGAATTATATTGCTGTGAAATGCAGCTGTTCTTGCTTTTCGTGCGTATCAAATCGACACTGAAATCACTTTTTTATGAGTGCGAAATATGTAAACGTTTATTTAGAGATTTCATTTTTATATCTTAAAATAATAGCTAAATTCCAGATTACTCAAAGGTGTATCGCATATTCGACGTGTTTTTATTGTACTGTCATTTTCATTTTCACATCTAATCGAAACTACCATGCTGAGATAAATGGTCATATATTTACATAGTGGATAGAGAAAACGGTACTTCCATCATTAACTAGACCATACTGTCTCGTTATGGATAATGCTTCCTGCCATAATGTTGTTGCATGCTAAAATAAGATCTCTACATCCTCATCTACTAAGAAAAAATATGACTTTAAAAAAAAGAACATATTCTATTTACTGAAATGAACTTGAAACTGGAGTTACTCTTGCTGATAAAGAATGCACACAGAGCAAAGGTTCTCTACATTTATTAAATTATAGAGCGGCATGGCCGTATATGTCTACGATTACCACCGTACAATTCACATTTAAATCCAATAGAATTTGTTTGGGCTAAAATTACGGCAGCAGTGGCATAGGAAAATAAAAAAATTCACACTTAATGATGTTCAGAAATTGCATGTACTATACTCTCCGCCATTGCCAAAGAATCCTGGATAAAATGTGAAGATCGTATATTAAAAGTGGAATAATCATAATGGCAGAAGGATACATTATGCTTCATTCAACCAACTACAATTATCGATCTTTACGATTAATCGGATTATTAATAAAGAAACAAGAAGAATTAGAAAGAAGGTCATGGGAGAATCGAGAAGAAGAAGGATTTAGATAATATCAAGATAATAGTGAACAAATATGAAAACAACATAGCCGAAGTGACACATCTATTATTGTAAAGACATGCCAGATATAA
Organism: Meghimatium bilineatum; assembly: GCA_034231615.1. Classification (NCBI taxonomy): domain Eukaryota; kingdom Metazoa; phylum Mollusca; class Gastropoda; order Stylommatophora; family Philomycidae; genus Meghimatium; species Meghimatium bilineatum. The sequence continues at coordinate 4,761,080 of CM067308.1, read as the reverse complement.
ACCCTTGCTGGACAACAAACATATAAGCTTGCTAAACGTGTAAGCGTATGTTATTTAGCCATTTGAAGGTATAAGGAGAAGAGGTGGAGGTGGAGAACATAAGGTCTGGACTGATACTATTAAAGGTTTAACATTTTTGAATTTCTTCACATTGTTACATGGACTCAGAAAATATTTTGGTCGAAGAATCCAGAACTCACCATTAGTACTTACAATGCTCATAATAGGAAGATGATTATGATAAGTACAATGTATGTTTACATTTATTTTAAATTAACAGAAATGTAAATAATACTATTATTTCATAAATATGTAACTGTTAATTTTATATGTCGTTAAAATTATAATCTTAACCCAACGAAAGAAAAATATTACCTTGGAAATACTTCATGTTTACCCATGTAGCAACAAATGTTTCCCCATGTAACAACATATGTTTACCCATGTGGCAACAAATATTAACCCATGTGGCAACAAATATTAACCCATGTGGCAACAAATGTTGACCCATGTAACAACATATGTTTACCCATGTGGCAACAAATGTTGACCCATGTAACAACAAATGTTTCCCCATGTAACAACATATGTTTACCCATGTGGCAACAAATATTAACCCATGTGGCAACAAATATTAACCCATGTGGCAACAAATGTTGACCCATGTAACAACAAATGTTTACCTATGTAACAACAAATGTTTACCTATGTAATAACAGATGAATGATAGGACAACGCCTACGCCTTTAATAACAATTACTATAAAACTTCTTTTGCAACATAAAATAAAATCATTGCTATATTAAAAACTACATACGTAGCGATTGCTGCGATAAATCCTTTCAGTCTAGATAATAATGAATCATACGTCTTTAACGCGGTTAGAAAATAATACACTCATGAGAAATATAAAACCCATACGCTTAGTAATTACGGAGATGATAGACAATATCGGTCTTCAACTATTGATGAACGCACTATAGCACCTTTTTTGTATCTTTAGTGTAGACATATGTACTAAAATTTTCATATTTTTTACTGTGGCGGCAATTCTCCAGTCGAATTTAAAAGATTACTGAATTGTCAATGTTGTTTTCATTATGCACAGAAGAACTCCGAGTGTTTCCTCCTCCTCAAATCAGATTGTACAAAAGCACACAAGGTGAAGAGGATTGTCTTAATTGAAAGCGGTTTTCTTTTTATGTACACCATCCTTCTCAACACAGCTGCAAGCTCTAGGCCGCGAGTACCACTCATAGCCCGTAACTACGTAGTTTCATTCGTTAATGCCTAGCAATCTCCCGAAAAAAAGACGTCAAGAGTCGGGTTCGAACTCGCGACTGCTTGAAAACCCGCTTACCTATGACCAGTTGCCGTTATAAATCACCTGTGTACAGAAACATGATCTGCAAGGCTGATTTTAATTATTTCCGTGAATTTCGTTGGTCGACCTTGGCTTTTTTGGCATGCGACTTCAAGTATATAAATAGTGACCAACGAATATGAAAGCAATACTAAAAAACGTAACAAATTAACACATTTTTTCAAGTTTATGTACAGAGTTCATTCCGACTGTCTAGGCTTAATCCCTACGCCATGGAGATTTCCAAATTAATTGGTCGGTCTGGGATTTGAATTCATAGCATCTAGCTCCCTTAACGAGAATGACACCCATAAACTAATGAGCCAATAACGAGTCAATGAGACTAAACAATTCACAGCAGGCAAAGCTTACTTTAACGTTTCTTAACTGTTCTCACTAATGAAACGAACTTAATGGCACCTGTGTACAGTGTCAGTAGCTCAAAGAACATGTCGATCCACATAACAATATCGCAGAATAGTGTTCGGTTATGAAGCAAACCTAGACATTTTGTTGTTGTTGCTTGTTACCATTGTTGCTGGTGCGCCTCTCGAACTGCTATCTCCGACATCAGTAATTATATGGGCAGGACTGTGGTCTTGTTTGATGTCAAGGATGGTCCGACCAATCTTAGTTTCCAACCTCTGCTGGATGGTGTAAGTCCCATCACTACTTCAAGGAGTTGGTCTCGAGGAGAACCTCCCCATAATATGATGATATTTGTGAATTTCAATAAGGGTTGCGTTTCACTCAGATGGCTGAGAGCATGAATGAAGATTATTTCCGAAGCCCGTTGATTGTACATCTTCTTCACCACACCCCTCACTCGACCCTCTCTAGTGTCTGCCATGCACATCAATATTCCCCTAATTTCTCACAAACAGTTGACTGTTTCGGCAAGCAGAAGCTTTGGTGAAGACATAAGCAGAAAAACAACTTAGACAATACCGTACTATTTGTGTTTCCTGAAAAAAGAAACTTTGCCGAAACGTCGAACTCGTCCCTGTCTTCTGTGGTGCTAAAATGTCAATAGTATGTGGAAAAATATCGACTCGGTGGTTGAGTGGATATTGAACCCGCCTCACTAACCCGATGGAAATAGCTTGTGATGTGAAACTAAGCGTCCAGATTGTATTTGCGATACTATTTAGATGTAGGCTATTACTGGTTCTTTCTGCATCGTATGTTCTCATGTAACGTACTTATATCTGAAGCTTTGTTTCTTCTATACATTTGATTATTTTGTAACTGTGCCTAAAATAAATTATAGTTTAATATGAATGTCGTAGAAGGATACGCTTCATTTATTATTATTTATGTTCGTAGTGTCTAGAATGCATGAACCGCAACTTCCACTATTCTTTGCTAGTTAGAAGCTCTTATATAACCTAATTGAACTATTATTAGCGGTTGAATGAAGCGTATTCAACCATATGTGGTACTCACTTAAATTACAAACAAGTTAAAAATGAGAATTATCGTTGCTGATCCAGCGGTCCATGGGCTCATGCCCTTTGACCCAAAATGAGAATTATAAAATGCTATATCTATTCTATATTAATATAGGGCTCAGAAACATGGACACAGAAAACAAATAAAGAGGTGCTAAAGACACTTAATATGAAGAAAGAACTACTAAGAGAAATAACGATCAGGCAAATAAAATATTTTGGACACATTAAAAGACATGACACCCTATTGAAGACCTTACTTGAGGGTAAAGTCAAAGGGAAACGAGCAAGAGGTAGACATAGATATAAGTGGGAGAGTAACATCACACGATGGACAGGTTACAGTCTAGCAGAGTGAACCACTAAGACAAGAGACAGGGCATGTTGGAGATCCGTTGCAGCCAACCTTCGTTGCGGAGACGGCACTTGATGATGATGATGGTACTCACTTTGTTAACACTACATAGATATAAAACTTACAATGTGATGCCTTATTAGAAACCTATAAGCTCCTCAGTAAAGTTTAGTGATGTTTTGAAGAACATACATTGCACTAAATCTCACCTGAAGAGATTTGCTAAAGTGTTGTAAGAGTTTGGTGTTTGCTTTCTTGCACTTTCAGAGACACCTCTCAGAGAAAGATCAACAGAAACCGAAAACTGAAGCTTAATAATGAAGTTATTTTCTTAGTACAGAATATTGCTAATTTGTCTCTCTTTTTTAGTTACTTGTCTTCTATTTTCTTTTGCAGTTTATTTTTACTTTCTCCTTGAAGTAGTGAAAAATCTTTCAGTTTTCATCAACGAATTTATATTTTGAATTTCTGTGTTACAGTGTTTATTTTGTTTCTCTTTGTTTGGAGTTCGATTAGCTTTTTGTATATTGTTTTTCCTTCTGATTTTGAAACATTTGGGACAAACCAGGATAGTGCGAGGATGACATGAGATGCAGATGATTCATTTCAAATCATTGATTGAAATACAGAGGTCGTTGTGTGTCCGCAGTTTTTCTGCGTAATACAGGTTGTTTAGTCGAAACGTTATGCTTATCCTTGTGTTTCAGTGTTAGAATGCCATCATTCAATGGAACTCTTGCATTCACTCTACCAAAAGCGTTAATTTTTACAACTTATTTATTTATAAAGGTATTCGTGTTTGCTCAGTGGGTAGATCACCGTCTTCTTAGTTGGTTTCCCTGTTCAAGTGAATACTTGTTTTCACTACAAATTCACATGACGCATCCAGCATATGCAAATAGATACTAGATACTATAAGATTTGAAAACAACGGCATTGTTTCTGACCATATCATGCCTAACTATGCAGCTGGTCAAATAAAAATATGGGTCCATATGCTGCCTATTCTCTCATACTATTGAAAAGCATTCAGGACCGTAAATACATCTTTGGTATATAAGGGGGTGGGGTCGTTACCTAAATAAAACAACGAAAGTGACCATTCTTGGGAATACCAATTAGCTCGTGTGTGTGTGTGTGTGGGGGGGGGGGTTACACGCTCTTTTGACTTGACTTCTAATACTAACCAGTAACCAAGTGTCGGAGGATATCCAACAAGGTGGGGAGCGACGCAGTAACCAAGTGCCAGAGGATATCCAACAAGGTGGAGAGTGCTGCAGTAACCAAGTTCCAGAGAATATCCGACAAGATGGAGAGTGCTGCAGTAACCAAGTTCCAGAGATTATCCAACAAGATGGAGAGTGCTGCAGTAACCAAGTTCCAGAGAATATCCGACAAGATGGAGAGTGCTGCAGTAACCAAGTTCCAGAGGATATCCAACAAGGTGGAGAGCTGCAGTAACCAAGTGCCAGAGAATATCCGACAAGATGGAGAGCGCCACAGTAACCAAGTGCCAGAGGATATCCAACAAGATGAAGAGAGCCGCAGTAACCAAGTACCAGCTCTCTCTAATGATTCCACACATCCCCTCCGTACATCATGTTGTGTTTTGCATGACGGAATGCGTTGTGTTATGTTTTACAGCTTAGCTGCAATAGCAATACCCGCGTCTTTCAACCTGACAAATACTAATTGAGAATGGCTTCTGAGTCACTTTTATCATCTAAGTAATAGGAAACATCATTCTCACACCTCCGTAGTCGCCTCCTACGACGTGTGTGGTGCGTAGCAGTGTTGCTATTCTTTCCTCTTTTTCGTGCCCCGGCAACACACGTGTTCCAACTTCTAGCAGTGTTGTTTTTTTTGGTAAGAAATACTGCATTTTAAATAACACACACAAATTTAATGCCCTCAGATTCTGATATTTAATGCCCTCAGATTCTGATATATAATGCCGTCATATTCTGATATATAATGACCTCAGATTCTGTTAAATGTATATCGTAATAGGTTAAACATCAATTCTCTTTCCAAATGTATTCAGCTGACAAAAACTAGTGGCTTATCAAAAAGGGAACATCAAGGAATATCACTTCTGTAAAGTAAAGTACACTGACATTCACGACTGATTTGAGACCATAAGCTAAATGAGTACATGACATACAATGTCTATGTGTCTAATACAAAATTTCCTTGGGGGAGGGGGCATTAAACCCTCCCCACGGAAATCTATACATTACATTTAGTCCTAGAAAGCAAGACAGAAAAGTGGGTACCGTAACACACACACCCTTTACTGGTTATCCCCCAAAAAAGGCACAAATAATCTAACTAAAGCGTAGAGAATCCCCATGATGACAAGGAAATGACCGTTTCTTTTGTAGACAATCTCCGCGATTTGAGAAAATCATTCTAAGAATCATGCAGATTAGCAGGACGTAGTCCGGAGAACGGACTTGTTTGTGCCATGGTTTTTAAGCACTTAATATCGATATCGGTATAGAATGATAAAATCAGAGAAGAGACACATCACAATTTCATCACAGATGTTATCAGAAAACGACGTTGGTCCTACATCGGGCATGTCCTACGCGCAGACACCAACAGAATACACCACCAATCACTTGAATTGATATCTACAGGCAAAAGAGCAAGGGGTAGACCAAAAGAAACACTCAGAAGAACAATACTTAGAGAAAGTAAAACAACCAATATTCATACTATTCAAGAACTGCACAGAATAGCTTTGAACAGATAGAATTGGAGAGATCTGTTCTCTGCCCTATGCGCTAACTTCAGCGCAAAAGGAAAATGAATGAATGAATATCGATATCTGCTCATATCGACCTGGCATTTCCGACTTCAGCTTGAATTCTGAATCACGTTAACCCTATAGGGGATTGTACAGCCAACTCCACCCCATATCCTCCATCGTCTCCTCTTACGACGTGTATAGACGGTAAAATGTTCCTATTCTTTGCTCCCTTTTCAGGAGTGCCAAACATATACTTCAAGAGTGTTCTGAGCATGAAACGCTGAGGCAGACATATTGGCCAGAGGAAACAACACTGAAATCAAAGCTCTATGAGCGGGACACTGTATGAACTACAAAAGACAGTGAGTTTTATTCAGGAGACAGAATTACAGATATAGACATGTTTCAAGTGAACGAAAGAAGAAGAAGGTGGTCCCGGCAACACACGAGGGTCGTAGTGACTGGATAAGCAATAAAATGAAGAACAATATTCCCAGTAAAAAGATAACTTGCGATAAGTGGATCAATGCCCTTTACCCCAGCAAATACAGTGAGTTATCATGTATGAATTCTACACATCTGTTTTTCGCTGTAATTTATTCTTAGTTGGAAAGATAAACTGTTTATGATATCTGATGAAAGAAATAATTTTCAAGTTCCAAACATAAAATATGGAATAGGTTCATTAAAAAGAGGTTGTTCAGTGCACAAGAGTGCGGTTAATAGTGCATCCAGTAATAATATTTGTGTATTTTGAAACATTTAAAATTTCGCACTTCCTAATTGCAATAACAGAACAATAACAAAACACAAAACGAGACTATAATATTACAAGCACAAATTACATCACGTTGAATGCATGTAACAAGGGCTATACTCCTATATATAAAACGTTGTGGTGTTGTGTTTTTTTTTCAAGAAAAGGGGTAAGGTTATATTCAAGAATGTGTGGCGACATTTGTAGCTAGACAGCATAAGATCATTCTTGAGTATTTTTTGGTATAAACTATTATCCGTCGAAGACAGATGTGTCGGTTCATTGGCGCAAATACAACGGCGGCACAGCGCATTTCTTTTCTCTGGACTGAATAATGCTGGAAATCTAATGGGACCATGATCTTGCTACAAGAGATCTCCATCGGGAGTTCGAGAATGAACGCCGAAGAAGAAGTATGAACTATTATTGATTTCTGGACTTGAGAAGAGGTTTTGATAGCTTTTCCTAATTACAAATAAAAATGACGCAAGATGGAGATACAACAAAAGAGATTTCTACCAGAATTTCGATGGCATCAAGTGCAATCAATCACCTAACAAACATCTGGAAATAAAAAAACAACAAGAAAATATGCCATACTACGATTGTCTAACAGCAATATAATATTGGTATTAACAATTGGTTTAGAAATCTGATACACAACAAGCAATAGGAAAGAAAGTAAATTCATTTGAAAACAAATGTCTTAGAAAACTTACATTTTAGCTTGGAAGAATTCAAAAACAAGCAAATAAGAGGAGACATCAAACAGCAACATGTTTCAACAATATGAAGAAATCGTGAAATTTATATCAGACATGTTATTAGAATGAGTAGGAAAAGGCTGCTAATACAAGCATTAAAATGGGTACCAGACGGAAAAGAACAAATGAAGACCATACGAAAGTATTCATAGAACAGCCATCAATGAGTCTATGGGTCTCAATAACATGCAAGAGCTACACACAGCAGAATCACATCGCTCGAACTGGAGAGCACTGGCGTCTGTCCTAGGTATGTACCGTATGATGCCCTGAAGGAACATGGATAGCTTTCATTCTTAACGCCGACGGGAACATTTTGTACGTCTCGATGACTTGAGTACACAGGTTGAGAGTTTTGATAATATCACACGTTTGGGGATGTTGTTGAGCAAGTACGGAAAAACTATTTACTCCAGTTGCAAGGCGATTAGGTGCCACTAGAATAGGTCTGGTTCGTTCCCGTCAGCGTTAAGAATCCCTATCGAGGCCAGAACCTTGAAGTGGTGATAGGGCTTAGTTCAGCCATCAGAGGCTGGAAACTAAGACTGGTCGGGCACTCCCACTCGAACAGGACCATAGTCCGGCCCAAGTAAGTAGAGTGCTGAAGACGGAGGCAACCAGCAAAAAGGCGCACAGATAATCAGGTTGCCACGCATAAAACACAATGGAAACAAGTCTGCATCTAATATCAGTTATGGTGCCTGCCCTGTGGCGGACGTTCAGGCAGGGACGGTGCCGGGCCCTATACCTCGAAAAGGCCCATCCTCAGTTACTGGAAGTCATTCTCAATTGCCCCGAGGAGCCAGGAGGCAAGGGAATAGAGCTACTGGCCAAACAAACAAACGACCAATAAACGCTGAGGCAGACATATTGGCCAGAGGAAACAACACTGGAATCAAAGCTCTATGGGACGCTGTATGAACTACAAAAGACAGTGAGTTTTATTAAGGAGACAGAATTGTAGATATAGACATGTTTCAAGTGAACGAAAGAAGAAGAAGAAGAAGCGTTAAGAATGTTTTCATTTATCCTCATGCTTCTTACTTGACATTACTTGTATAAGTTATTATTATAATTAGCTGTAAGAATTATTGGAAGCAACACTGTCCTGTCTCTGTGTTATTTATGCTTACTAGTAGGCATATCATATCACCTGGAGTTTTTTAGATGTATGCGCCTGGAATGATATGAGATGTAAACATATTCTCTCCTGGAACAATATGAGATGTAAACACATTCTCTCCTGGAACAATATGAGATGTAAACACATTCTCTCCTGGAACAATATGAGAAGTAAACACATTCTCTCCTGGAACAATATGAGATGTAAACACATTCTCTCCTGGAACAATATGAGATGTAAACATATTCTCTCCTGGAGTGCTATGAGATGTAAACACATTCTCTCCCGGAGTGATATGAGATGTAAACACATTCTCTCCTGGAACAATATGAGATGTAAACACATTCTCTCCTGGAACAATATGAGATGTAAACACATTCTCTCCTGGAACAATATGAGATGTAAACACATTCTCTACTGGAACAATATGAGATGTAAACATATTCTCTCCTGGAGTGCTATGAGATGTAAACACATTCTCTACTGGAACAATATGAGATGTAAACATATTCTCTACTGGAACAATATGAGATGTAAACACATTCTCTCCTGGAACAATATGAGATGTAAACACATTCTCTCCTGGAGTGCTATGAGATGTATAGCTTACTGGATATTAATGCGAATATAGAAAGTGGTATATTCAGTAAACTCAACATGAAAATAAAGTTGCCTATTCACTAACTTGCCTAATATGTAAAATATGGTATACTAACTAATCCAGGTGAGTGTCTGTGGATGTAGTGACAGAGACGCACGAAAGCGACCAGAGGTCAAGCATTCGCGATCGAGGGTAGCTTTAACTGTCTACGGTTTAGTGGAAGGGGTACAAATAATGAATGTATTAGATAACTACGCCGAAATCGGATGTGTCTTGCCATCGGCACTAACAAAACGGTGACACAATGCATTTCCGTTCGTTGGACTACATCCTGCTAGACATCTCGTTGGAGTATTTTCCTTCTATAACAGAGAGTCATTGGGAGTGTGAGAACGAACAAGAAAAAGTAACTTACCCAATATGGAAATAGACTTATTTACTATCTCTAACTCAACATGGAAAGAGACTTATTAACTATCTCTAACTCAACATGGAAAGAGACTTATTTACTATCAATATTGTCATTTCCACCTGTGCCGTTAAGTGTCGTGGGGGTGGGAGAGTTGAAGTTCTCTGTCTTTGGTATGTGGGCCGTATTGACCATGGCCAGCCAGTCTATCTTTAACTCTTAATGGACCCAAAGGATAAATAGATTGCGGCCGCGCTTGGAGAGAAAAAACAGAAAGAGCAAATAGGATGTCGTTTGGTCCACGACATAAAATTTCTTTGATTTTTTCCACCCATCTAGTTCGTGGTCCTCCTTGTACCTGTAGGCCGATCTTCTGCTATTGTCTTTACGGATGGCTAGTTACGTTGGTCCGAATTGTCATGATGTGGTCAATCCTCGTGGTTTGCTGTCTTTCGATGTAGCATTGGCTCAAGATTTCCTCATCCAGTAAGAAATGTTACCTACTGACCACTCATCCAGTAAGAAATGTTATGACAACATTGTAGTGGTAAGCATACTCAGATTACAGCCGATGGTTCCCATCACCGTGTATAAACTAGCCTGCATAATTAAACTGATTATATATCAGTCTCCGTACAAATACCACAAGTCTCCGTACAAATACCACAAGTCTCCGTACAAATACCACAAGTCTCCGTACAAATACCACAAGTCTCCGTACAAATACCACAAGTCTCCGTACAAATACCACAAGTCTCCGTACAAATACAACAAGTCTCCGTACAAATACAACAAGTCGATTCAATAGCCACGCACTTGATTATCAATTTTAATATGAATTGAACCCCAGAGGTAGAACCATAATCCCAAACCAATGATTCTCGTTTCCCTTGTTATGTCTACATTTTCTGAGACGATATCTGGTAAAAGCTTCTCCAGAACGCAGGAAACACGGAAGTCGAAGGTAATGAGCTTAAAAAACGAGAAACAGAAGAAAAAAAAATCATACAAGACCAGACATTATTCTCATTATGTTTCCTAAATTATGCTGGAAACTAACAAAAGCGTAAAACGTGATGCTCTTCCCGGAGCTTACGAAATAATTAATACAAAAGTTTGTCAGAATGAAAAGCGTGTAATTAGCTAAACTTTTCTTTCACTGGAAGTCATAGATCTTCGGTTAGAAGAACCGACAGCAGACATTGCCAGATACACAAAAAGATGACGGAAGCTGCAATGGGTAATATATATCATCGCGGTTACTTAAATTGAGAAAGGCAGACGGGAAAAATGCTAATGGTTTGTCGAAAGCTCAAGATACTCTATAATGTCGAAGTGGCTTGTGATGGTTCTCTCAGTGATTAAAATAATTATAATTTAAACATACTCTGTAATTCTCAACGTTCATTCTCAAACTCCCGCTGCATCTCTCTTGTACCTTGTTTTATGGTAGAATACCATAGTTCATGGTTATACTAGATTTCTAGTAAGTGTAGAATATACTATGTAATATGACCTTGTCATTAGAGGTGAGAAAGAGAGTTCTGCAGTGCTATATAACCCCTATACTAACATATGGGTGCGAGTCTTGGACAATAAACAAACTGGAAAGTGGGAGATTGGAGGCAACAGAGATGTGGTTCTACAGAAGAATGCTGAGAATACCATGGACTGCCAGAAAAACTAATGTAGAGGTATTAAAAGAGTTAAATGCGAAACGGACCTTAATCAACAATATAAGAAAAAGGCAATCTTCTTTTTTTGGCCACTTCATGAGACAGGCAGGTTTAGAGAACATAATCACAACAGGCAAGATTGAAGGCACCAGAGACAGAGGGCGACAACGTGAGAAAATATTAGACAGTTTGACAACCTGGCACGGCAAAGAAACAACAACGACTTTGATACATAATACTGTGGACAGAGAGCTGTGGAGAGCCATGACCGCCTACGCCACCCGGCATGGCACCTGATGATGATGATGAGTAAGTGTAGTCCAGATAATGAAAATGCATTTTTGTCGCAGTTTTATTTTCGTCAATGGCTCCACACTTCCGTCTTATGGCGGGTTATACCTTGTACAGTACTTCTTTAAGTCTTATTTTTCGCTTTATACACTTTTATGACTTAAAACGTGTTCTCTGGAAACGACCTTTTTGTGCTTTATATATGCTTGTTTTCGTAAACTCGTGAATTTTAATAATACATCATTTGCATGGTCTGTCCCAGGTTTTGTATTCATCGTGTCTGTATAACAATATACGATGTTGTAGTATCGTAAAATGATTACCTTACAATCTGATAGTCTGTGCATTTATTAGATTTGATCGACTTTGTGTTTTACCTAAGTACTATTGTTACTGTTATTTTGTGGAAAATTCGAGACAATAGAGACGTGGTTCTACAGAAGAATGATGAGAATACAATGGACTGCTAGGAAAACTAATGTGGAGGCGTTGAAAGAGTCAAATCTGAAATGCACCTTACTCAATAATATAAGAAAAAGACAATTTTCAGTTTTTGACCACTTCATGAGACGGGGAGGTTTGGAGAACATATTAACAACAGACAAGATTGACGGCAACAGAGACAGAGGGCGACAATGAGAGAAATATATATCAGACAGTTTGACAATCTGGCACGGATGGGAAACAACAACGATCTTGATATATACTGCTAGAGATAGAGAGCTGTGGAGAGCCATGATCGCGTACGCCAGCAAACATGGCACCTGATGATGATGACTATTGTTATAACAGAAAATTGGACAGAAAGGTTGAGACAAGATGCAAGAAAGCAAATATTGTGACATACCAGCTACCACCATTACTACTCAACCCAAGGATCAGGATAGAAGTCAGGAAACAGATGATAAACCGTATTTTTATGCCATCATTCTGCTACCAATGCCAGACAAGGGCGCTGACAGCAACCCAGCCGAGAAAACTTACAACATGTGAGATGAAATGCATGAGAAAAGCCGCAAAAGTGACCAAACTAGATACAATGAGAAATGATGAAATCAGAAGAAGAATCGGTATAAGACCATGCACAGAATACATCGAGAAACAACAAATAAAATGGTTTGGACACCTTACAAGAATGAACTATAACACTACCGACAAGAACAGATAACTTGAACAGATTTGGATACAAAGCTAGAGGAAGACCTAGAAGAAGATTGATAGATAATATCGAGACAACCCTGAACAATTATAGATTAAACACAACCATGGCTCCCAGTCACCACCTCTGCGCTTAACGGCAAGTGTGGACATTCATCTGGGGGGTAAACGATATACTAATGTTATATATGTCGGACAGCGGTCACACTTATTACAGCAAGTGGATATTCTGACCATCATCCAACTGGTGATCGACAATAGACAATAGACTATTATCTATTTTTACATCGATCTGAGTTATTATTGATTGTAGGATAGTAAAGTAGATGTTCCCTTTTCCACGTCATTGAGGCGTATTGAGAAATACATTGAGGCGTATTAGGGAATAAATAATAAATATGCCAAAGGTAGACCAAGAAAACGGTGGATAGAAAACTTCAAGATAATCTTGAAAAAACATGGACAAATGCAACCTCGGCGACACATCTGGCCTTGAAACGACAGCTTAAGATACCACCCCTACGCTTAACGGTAAGTGTGAATGCGATCAACAATCATTCAACTGGGGATAGACAATAGACAATAGGGAATAAATTGAGGCGTATTATGGAATATATTGAGGCGTATTAGGGAATAAATTGAGGCGTATTAGGGAATACGTTGAGGCGAATTAGGGAATAAATTGAGGCGTATTAGGGAATACGTTGAGGCGTATTAGGGAATACATTGAGGCGTATTAGGGAATACATTGAGGCGTATTAGGGAATACATTGAGGTGTATTAGGGAATAAATTGAGGTGTATTGGAGAATACATTGAGGGGTCCATGTTTTTCGACATCATTGAGACGTAGTGTGTGGTCCAGGTTTTTTCGACTTCATTGAGACGTAGTATTCGGTCCAGGTTTTTTCGACATCATTTGATTGTTACCAATGTTTTTCAGTGGAACATTTAACTATTCAAATATTGTAAATGTTTTTCAGTGGAACATTTAACTATTCAAATATTGTACAATGTTTTGTCAATACTTACACAAGTAACATTGCAAGTAAAATCTGGACGTACGGATGCTCCGTTTTACAGAACTTACCGGTAAATCGCAACCACTTTAACGAGTAGTCATTTCTGGAAAGATTTCTCTGGGTATCGAAATGCTGATTCTAGAGAACAGAGTGTCGGGAAAGAGAAGAAGAGGATGACCAAGAAAACGATGGACCAGCGACATCGAAGAATGTATGCACGTGTCTCTGGCCAATGCATAACTGCTTGCCTGGAACAGAGAAGCGTTCACAGTATTCACGACGAAGACAACGTTCTGGAAATAATATGGCACTTGATATTAGTGATTTTCTAGGCAATATAAATACGTTGAGTAGTTTGTCATTGCCTAAATGCGTAGTAGAGCAAGCACATCTGAAGTGATTGCTAATATTGCAATATTGCCAATTTTAGACCTCCTAAGTGATACACGGGAGAACTGATTTAATAGAATCACCTGCTGTGGTATGGTTAATTTACTTATTACTTTCTTTGATCGCCTGAATATTCTGCTGAGCTTATAACCTGATATGCGTGTGTCGTGCTTGTATCTTGTTAGAATCAATATGTACCAGATTACAGAAACTAACTTGGCTGCTAATCAATACAAAATATCTCTCTCTATTGTCTTTTCTCTACTTGTGCTTTAAGGGCGTCGCAGGAATGAATGACAATCAGTTTTCGGGCTATAGCACGTTTGGTCGGTTGATATGCAGTAATATTGTGATGTCTCAGAATTGTTGTAACTCCTTCAATCCATCGTCTTCTTGGTCTTCTGCTGTTTACTGTTGTTTCCATTTTCAGGTTTTATGCTCTTGTTGGGTTTTTTTCTAATGAGTCATCAATATTAGCGATTGATCTCCGATACACACTTTCTCAAAGAATGACGGAAAAGAAATGAAATCTATTATACATCGAAGACATAAGCTATGACGAAGAATGTTCTAGTTATTTTTCAAATGCGCAAAATAATGTTCTAGTTATGTTCTAAATGTGCAAAATAATGTTCTAGTTATGTTCTAAATGTGTAAAGTAATGTTCTAGTTATGATTCAAATGTGCAAAATAATGTTCTAGTTTTGTTTCAAATGTGCAAAATAATGGTCTAGTTATGTTTCAAATGTGCAGAATAATGTTCTAGTTATGTTTTAAATGTGCAAAGTAATGTTCTAATTATGTTCTAAACGTGCAAACTAATGCTCTTTTATTGTATAGTCCATGCTGTAAGAACGTTGGTTATAATTTATGTCCAGAGGGGCCCAGAGATGACATGCACTCCAGAGTGCACAGGCCGGCTGGAAACAGGAGTGCAGCAACCCTGCTGTAGCCTGGCCAATTACTAGGGATTGAAGATACGAGAATGCCAACCCGGCCCAAAAAAATGCTGGCTGAAGACGGATGTGTCGGGTCGAACGGCACAGATAACGCAGCTTGCTGTAAAACATGACACAACGCAGATCATTCTCATACGTCCTTCTCAGGACGGTCAGCGGAATGCTTTCAGAGGGTCCGCCGCAAGGCGTACGATGAAGAAGATTTATGTCCAGAGAAATCTGTCTCGTTTACTGCCAATCATTTCTTATAGACCATGCTGTGTAAAGTAAGCAAAGTTATCCATATCATTTATTAATGCTGTAGGGGTGTGAGATGTTAGCGATCTCACATTTCAGATGCTCTGCAAATGAGGGTGGTAGCCATCTCCTCTCCCTCGCAGTCTTTACTTCCCGGAATAATCCAGTACCCATTTAAAGCTTGGTCAACCCGGGAGCAAGTGCGATCTGAAAAACATTTCCACCTCAACTGGGGAATAAACCCAGGACTACTCATATGCGAAGTCAATGCGCTAACCACAGCGTTACCCGGCCTCCCACAATCATATATTTCATGGTGATGGGTCAATCTCATCATTCTGTCTCGTGTAATGCTAATCAATTCCGATACCGACATTCCTTGATGTCATAATTTCAATCTGTACACCATCCTGTAGTAGTCTTCCCATACACTTCTTGTTCTTCAGCTTGCCAGTTGTCACGATTTACTCCAATTTTACTCCATGTTTATGATGTCTAAATAATTTGGTCGGTCTTCTTACGATGCACGCAGCTTTCTTCTTTAATTAACTTCTTTCAAGATATCTTTATTACACTTGTATCTGCCCCTGGAGTTTTCTATATTCATACAATGAAGTGACGATCGGATGGGATACACAGAAATGTGTAGAAATAAAGCATATAAGTATTTCATGGTCTGGAGACAAGAAAGATGATCAAATGTTTCCAGTTTATATCTGATTAATCTAATCGTAGCGCGCTCAAATAAAGATAGATCGGCCTTCTGAATTTATCGGTCTAACCATCAGCACAGCGAAAGAAAAATAATACATTTCACAAGCAAAACAACTAACATTCAACTTAATGAGGATATCACGAAGTTATGTTGGTATAGTAGCTAACCAAGAACGTCGCCAGCAGAAGACCTCTGTAACGGACTTCATTCGTTAGATTTTGATTATTGTCATGATCTCCGTTAGGTCACTATTTATATACTTGGTGTCGAATGCCAAAAAAAGTCAGCCACGGCGGACCAACAAAATGCACTGAAATTCTCAAAATCGGCAATTCAGGCCATGTTTACATATTCTGTACACAGGTCGTTATACCTGAGCCCGGTATAAGACCATGTAAACCTTTGACGACCGAATATCGCTCGTCACGTCATGTCAAAGTGTTTGGAAGATCGAATCCCGCTGGCGATACCCTGTTAAAATGTTTAGAAGATCGAATCCCGCTGGCGATACCCTGTTAAAGTGTTTAGAAGATCGAATCCCGCTGGCGATACTCTGTTAAAATGTTTAGAAGATCGAATCCCGCTGGCGATACCTTGTTAAAGTGTTTAGAAGATCGAATCCCGCTGGCGATACCCTGTTAAAGTGTTTAGAAGATCGAATCCCGCTGGCGATACCCTGTTAAAGTGTTTAGAAGATCGAATCCCGCTGGCGATACTCTGTTAAAATGTTTAGAAGATCGATTCCCGCTGGCGATAACCTGTTAAAGTGTTTAGAAGATCGAATCCCGCTGGCGATACCCTGTTAAAATGTTTAGAAGATCGAATCCCGCTGGCGATACCCTGTTAAAGTGTTTAGAAGATCGAATCCCGCTGGCGATACTCTGTTAAAGTGTTTAGAAGATCGAATCCCGCTGGTGATACCCTGTTAAAGTGTTTAGAAGATCGAATCCCGCTGGCGGTACCCTGTTAAAGTGTTTAGAAGATTGAATCCCGCTGGCGATACCCTGTTAAAGTGTTTAGAAGATCGAATCCCGCTGGCGATACTCTGTTAAAATGTTTAGAAGATCGAATCCCGCTGGCGATACCCTGTTAAAGTGTTTAGAAGATCGAATCCCGCTGGCGATACCCTGTTAAAGTGTTTAGAAGATCGAATCCCGCTGGCGATACCCTGTTAAAGTGTTTAGAAGATCGAATACCGCTGGCGATACCCTGTTAAAGTGTTTAGAAGATCGAATCCCGCTGGCGATACCCTGTTAAAGTGTTTAGAAGATCGAATCTCGCTGGCGATACCCTGTTAAAGTGGTGTGTTTTTTCAGAGATCCCTGGGGATTATTGCTTGACACATAGAAATACGTGCTATGAGTGGTACTCTCTGCAGGCTTAGTGCCGCTTCGTCCAGATGGACATCATACATATAGGGTAACAAGAGTACAATAAAATCATTCCTCTACGTCTTTTATACCTTTTTGTGTTAGAAGGAGTTAAAACCTTTCATTATTTTGCAATATTGCTAGAAAATCGTCTCATTTTTGAATTGGGTACACTCAAGCCTTTTGGACTCAATTCCGACCACTCTTATGTCTAGTACTGGGTTGGTGTGGTCTTTGTCTTTATTCTTTTTGTTCCGTCACTTACTCATCTTTTTGTTTGTTTCGTTTCCACATATATTTACGTTTTTATGTACTTTCTGACCTTCCGGCATATCATTTCCATATTTCCGTTGGACGTTGTGATAATTTTTCTATTCGTCGTCTTTTAATGTTTTATTTGTGTCTTGATAAAGACCTTTTGGTTGAAACGTTGAATGTGATTTGTGTATTGTAATTTTTATGATTTCTTGTGTGCTCATCATTGCCCATCATTACCCACTAGTTTTAGATATAGTCTGTCGTGTCCCATTGAGACGAAATATAAACCTGTGTTTTACGTAAGTCTAATCATTATTTTGCCCGTTTTGTGTCGTAGAGAGAGTTAAAACTTTTGTATTTTTTATTCCTTTTTACGTTCGAGAGAACTGAAACCTTTGATTATTTTATGTTTTTGTTAGAGAGAGTTAAAACCTTTGGTTATTTTGTCAGTTTTTGTGTTAGAGAGTTAAAACCTTTGGTTATTTTGTCAGTTTTTGTGTTAGAGAGTTAAAACCTTTGGTTATTTATTGCTCTTTGTGTTAGAAAGAGTTAAAACCTTTGTTTTTTTAACTCTCTTTGTGTTAGATACAGTTAAGACCTTTTGTTATTTAGTCATTTTTGTGTTAAAGGTAAAGGTAGGTCCCATAGCAGTGGTCCTGTCGGGATGAAGATAACTCTTCATGTACTAAGCCTCAGCAACTATTAGGTGGTGGGGTCATTTCTTTTCCTTGCTGTCTTTACCTTCATTAACTCATGCTTCAGGTAATCATTTACAGCTGGGTTGACTAGATAAACGGTAGTATCAGGCAAGAAATCAGCACCTGGACAATTTTATTTAGTAAGCAAGCTCACTATCAACTAGTTTACCGTTTTCCTCTTTGTTTTTGTGTTAGAGAGAGTTAAAACGTTTAGTTATGTGTGTCGAAATTAAGCACAAGATGGCGGTGTAACATTGACAGACCTCTAGCAGCACGTGCATTTAACAGAACTTTCAAATATACGGCGTTGATAGAAGTTTAACATATGTGAGTCAGATGTTAAAAGAAAAATAAGAATGGCTAAAAGTACTTTCCATGACATAAGGAAAATATTAACATCCAAACAAATTACAGACAAGTTACAGACAAGTTACAGACAAGTTACAGACAAGTTACAGACAAGTTAAAAATGAGAATTATAAAATGCTACATCTGTTATATATTAATGTATGGTTCAGAAACATTAACACTGATCAAACAATTAGGAGACAAAATTGCTGCCTTTGAAATATGGATATATAGAAGAATAGGGAGAAAATTATGGAAAGAGAAGACAACAAAGAGGTTCTGAAAACACTTAATATTAAGAAAGAATTATTAAAAGAAATACAGATCAAAAATAAAATATGTTGGACACATTAAAAGACAAGGCACCTTGTTGACGATTTTTTGTGAGGGTAAAGTCGAAAGGAGGCGAGCAAGAGGTAGACAGAGATACCAGTGGGAGAGTATCATCACAAGATTGACATATTACAGTCTAGCAGAGTGCACCACCAAAACAAGATACAGGGGATGTTGGAGGTCTGTTTCAGTCAACCTTCGTTGTGGAGACGGCACTTGATGACGATAGTAAATTTAACAAAAAAAACAATATGTAGGCTGTTCAATGCGTGCGTAATTCCTAAATTGATATTTGACCGTGAAAGCTAGAAATTCAACTTCCGAAACAAGTGCCTTTGATGTATACTAAACATATAATCTATCCATCAATCCATCCATCTATACATTCATCCATTAGTCCATATATCGATCCATACATCCATACACCAATCCATACATCCATACACCACTCCATCCATCCATACATCAATCCATCCATCTATACATTCATCCATTAGTCCATATATCGATCTATACATTCATCCATTAGTCCATATATCGATCCATACATCTATACATTCATCCATTAGTCCATATATCGATCCATACATCTATAAATTCATCCATTAGTCCATATATCGATCCATACATCTATACATTCATCCATTAGTCCATATATCGATCCATACATCTATACATTCATCCATTAGTCCATATATCGATCCATACATCTATACATTCATCCATTAGTCCATATATCGATCCATACATCTATACATTCATCCATTAGTCCATATATCGATCCATACATCCATACACCAATCCATCCATCCATACATCAATCCATACATCCATCCATCAATCCATCCATACATCAATCCATCCATCTATACATTCATCCATTAGTCCATATATCGATCCATACATCCATACACCAATCCATCCATCCATACATCAATGCATACATCCATCCATACATCAATCCATACATCCATCCATATATCAATCCATCCATCTATACATTCATCCATTAGTCCATATATCGATCCATACATCTATACATTCATCCATTAGTCCATATATCGATCCATACATCTATACATTCATCCATTAGTCCATATATCGATCCATACATCTATACATTCATCCATTAGTCCATATATCGATCCATACATCTATACATTCATCCATTAGTCCATATATCGATCCATACATCTATACATTCATCCATTAGTCCATATATCGATCCATACATCTATACATTCATCCATTAGTCCATATATCGATCCATACATCTATACATTCATCCATTAGTCCATATATCGATCCATACATCTATACATTCATCCATTAGTCCATATATCGATCCATACATCTATACATTCATCCATTAGTCCATATATCGATCCATACATCCATACACCAATCCATCCATCCATACATCAATCCATACATCCATCCATCAATCCATCCATACATCAATCCATCCATCTATACATTCATCCATTAGTCCATATATCGATCCATACATCCATACACCAATCCATCCATCCATACATCAATCCATACATCCATCCATCAATCCATCCATACATCAATCCATCCATCTATACATTCATCCATTAGTCCATATATCGATCCATACATCCATACACCAATCCATCCATCCATACATCAATCCATACATCCATCCATCAATCCATCCATACATCCATCAATCCATCGATACATCAATCCATTCATCCATCCATCAATCCATCCATACATCAATCCATCCATCCATCCATACATCAATCCATCCATCCATCTATACATTCATCCATTAGTCCATATATCGATCCATACATCCATACACCAATCCATACATCAATCCATCCATACATACACCAATCCATCCATCCATCCATCAATCCATCTATACTAGTGTGTAATTCTTGCATGTCGTTGAGACCTATAGTCATAACGTCTTTGATGATTGTTTCTGCAGAAAGTCTCTCTTGGTTTTCCTCTTTCTCTTTTGAACATATAATGGACAGATTCCAAAACAAATAAATCAATGAGGGAAGAGACTAAATTATAATTGTGCCAAATTTCATAATGAGACGGATTTATACTGGCTTTGTACTCAAGAATAGTTGAGAAACTGTCTCCCTAAATAGTCATTCATCGAAAAAAAAGGAAAAACATAAAAGTAGAAAGCCCAAAAGTAAGTATACGCACAGCAACCAACAGAGATAACTCAAGTTTCGACATAAGCACTTCACAAAAAGTACAGCCACTTGCAACGAGGAGCTCAGCATGGAACGAAATTAGTTCTGCCCGATGTGCCATCTTTGGTCCAGGAGGAACTAGCTAATACACCGAAATATTGAAGACATTCTCTTAACTAAGAATGGATCCAGGATGATCTTGAAGAGAATCTATAACACTTACCACTCTACCGAGACTACGTGCGTACTCCGTGACATTCGCCAATAGAGAACCTACCAACAGAATTAAAACAATCCTTTTGGATAATGTTTCGATTATTCTCTTGCATTTCGTTAGTCGGCGTTTGCAGCCGACATCAAAAATATAAATCGTGACCAACGAAAATCACAGCAATAATCAAGAACATCACGTAAAACGGCCGACTATGTTGTGTATTGATTCTTCTGTTAGGTCAGATTTGACGATTGCTCGCGTGTACTTTGAAAACCTTCTTTGTACTACAACAGGTCACATCAAACTAACCAGATAATCAACGCATGACAGCTTTAAACCTCCGTTCTCAAGTAACCTTATAACGTTCATGTCTGTTTTTAGATGGAGAAAAACAGAGAGTACTCAACGATACCACTAACGCTCGCTGCTTGCTGGACGAACATGGGTAATTTACACAGTCAGTTCATCACACCGCGAAATATATTTTCACCTTTCAATTTACAAAAACAAAACATTTTCCATAAATTATTTTCCTCTCTGCTTCTGAGAGAATATAAATATATCTTCACGACTTCACAGATTTTTTTCCGTCTTTCTTGTACAGAGAAAAAATAAATCAAGAAAAGCTCTATATCCACATAAATATACAAGATTGAAGATCGTTGACGACAAACAGAAACAAATTAAGATTAAGGTATTCACACAAAGACATATGGCAAGTTCGTATGAACAAAATTGTCATTAAAAACACAAAATTGAAAGTCTAATAGGGAAACACGTGAAATGTTATTCTATGTTTTGTAAATTACTTTCAATTGTTAAAAGAGGAAAACGTGCACGGTTTAGATATGTATGTCGGTAAAAGATTCCTTTAAAAAGCGGCGCTATAAGGAATAGTCGAGGGTGGAAGAAGTAGAGGACGACAAACAAAATCATGATCAGATAATATCAAGGACTGGACAAGTCAAGATGTTTACAGCTCCACCCGCACCGTTGACGATTGAAACTGTTGAAGGACTGTGCTTTGATGCATCCAATGTGGTACTCCTACAACAATGACGGGTTATGGGTTTTCGCTGTTCACCGTAAGAAAATCTGACCCACAGCAACTTCTCTGTAAAACTTTTTGTAGGGGAACAAACGATGACATTAAACAGACCGCACTATACATGGCGAATATTGGACTTTATGTTTAACAATTATTGGCAGAAGAAGTAGATATATATATTTGTACAACTCTAACAGGTACATGGAGAACGCGTCGCCTGAAAAGATCGAACGACAAAGACACAGATATCCAATACGGACCATACAATTCCCAATTGTAACAAGTAGTTCTAGACGAGAATTAGACTTTCCACAAATCTTCAAACACATCAAGAAATATTCGTTTATGTCTCACTGATGTTTCTTGTTGCGCTGTACGGTTGTGAGAGTTGTACGCTCATTGTGTACATGAAAAGATGACTTGTGGCATTCGAGTACAAATGTTACAGAAGAATTCTACGAATTTCCTATAGAGAGTATAAGAGAAATGTGTACGTAAGAAATAAAATAGAGATGTGTACAGGTACACAAAACCATTACTTTTAATTGTGAAACTACGAAACCTTGCATGGTTTGGACGTGTATGTAGATATGATACCTTGTCAAAAACAATGCTGCAGGGAACCGCCGAGGGTGGAAGAAAGAGAAGGGGCCAAATAAAATCATGGACAGAAATCAAGAACAACTATAAGACCCTGCGTGTTGATGCATCCAATGTGCTACCTTTACAACCCTGACGGGCTGCTGGTTTATAGATTTAGATAGAACATACCAGAACAACGCTACATCACTTATCTGAAGTTGTGTCGTCATCGCCTGCTATGGACGATCATTATTAGTACAGATAATTCTGTCTTCAAAAAACAAAAAAATAACTAAAATAAATACTTAGTTCAAATTTCTATGTAACCAATACTAATAAACAGATAATATTAGCTTAGATTGAAACAACGAGAACAAAAATAAACATTGACATAAAATACTCCAGGACGATCACCGCTAATACAAAGAAACAACACATTTTTGTAAACTGATATTAAAATAAATACGTTATAGCAATAATTGACAGTTCGTATTTCTTCAAGGATTAACGATAATATTTGAATCTCGCAGAGTAATATATTGTTGAATGTTTCAGTATGAAAGAACTGAAAACGGAGATTACAAAGATTAAGTATGGCAACAATCGTGTAAACTGAGAGGCATACGTTTGTCGAGGTTATATTCGGTTGAGAATATGATTGTAGCATTTACATCATGACGGTGCTGGTGTAATGCGTTTAAATTTGACAGCTCATAAACATTCTGACAGTTTTAGCTTCGAGCAGATATCTTTTGACACACATAAACATTCTGACAGTTTTAGCTTCGAGCAGATATCTTTTGACACACATAAACATTCTGACAGTTTTAGCTTCGAGCAGATATCTTTTGACACACATAAACATTCTGACAGTTTTAGCTTCGAGCAGATATCTTTTGACACACATAAACATTTTGACAGTTTTAGCTTCGAGCAGATATCTTTTGACACACCATAAACATTCTGACAGTTTTAGCTTCGAGCAGATATCTTTTGACACACCATAAACATTCTGACAGTTTTAGCTTCGAGCAGATATCTTTTGACACACATAAACATTCTGACAGTTTTAGCTTCGAGCAGATATCTTTTGACACACCATAAACATTCTGACAGTTTTAGCTTCGAGCAGATATCTTTTGACACACCATAAACATTCTGACAGTTTTAGCTTCGAGCAGATATCTTTTGACACACATAAACATTCTGACAGTTTTAGCTTCGAGCAGATATCTTTTGACACACCATAAACATTCTGACAGTTTTAGCTTCGAGCAGATATCTTTTGACACACATAAACATTCTGACAGTTTTAGCTTCGAGCAGATATCTTTTGACACACCATAAACATTCTGACAGTTTTAGCTTCGAGCAGATATCTTTTGACACACCATAAACATTGTGATACTTTTAGCTTCGAGCAGATATCTTTTGACATCCAATAAACATTCTGACAGAATTACAGGTTCTTCTCAGTAGAGTAACCTAGGTGACACCCAAACTCGTATGCGGTTCAGTTGATGAGACATTCCTCAATAACACAATATGTTCTTCAAGATGCGGTAAAGATGGAAGAAAACTAGGCTCACAGAAGAAGACATGGTTGGATTATCAAGAACTCGGCAGCGTGTAAAATGTATAGACCTGTTCTACATTTTGTGAAAAGTTTATAGACCTGTTCTACATTTTGTGAAAAGTTTATAGACCTGTTCTACGTTTTGTGAAAAGTTTATAGACCTGTTCTACATTTTGTGAAAAGTTTATAGACCTGTTCTACATTTCGTGAAAAGTTGATAGACCTGTTCTACGTTTCGTGAAAAGTTTATAGACTTGTTCTACGTTTCGTGAAAAGTTTATAGACCTGTTCTACGTTTCGTGAAAAGTTGATAGACCTGTTCTACGTTTCGTGAAAAGTTTATAGACTTGTTCTACGTTTCGTGAACAGTTTATAGACTGGTACTATCTTTCAGGAAAATTGTATACACCGGTACTGCCTTGCGTGAAGAGTTTATGCACCTGTTATTCCTTTCGTAAATAGTTTATAGATCGGTGTCCCCTAACCTGAAAAGTATATTATTTGGTGCCCCCATACTTGTTTATAGACTGGTGCCCCTTTCATGAAATGTTTATAGACCAGTGACTCCTTTCATGAAGAGTTTATAGACCGGCTCTCCCTTTTATGAAGATTTTACAGACCGGTTGTCCGAATTGTGAAGAGTTCATAGAGCTATGTCCCTCTTCGTGAAAATTGGTGTCCATTTCTTGAAGAGTTTATAGCCATGGTGCCCCCTTTTGTGAAGACTTTATATACTGGTACCCCTTTCGTGAAGAGTTTATAGGCTTATTCACCCTCCCACACACCCGCCAAACCGCATCTCCCATATTATATTTTCTAAATTATTATCTGTTACTACACGCAACTAGACTACAGCAGGTATTTTGATAGGACATTTGACATTATGGGTAGCCAACTCCATCACATAATCTCCTTAGTCGTATTTTAGAGCATGGCAGGTCACCGTGTGAACTCTCATTTACTCTCCTTTTATTCTCATCATAGATTACTCTAAATAAGCGGGTCAAAGTACAACGTTGACATTTACCTTCTGATCCGTAATCAGTCATCCAGTTATGCACTCACTGACTCGTGTCATATATTTCATCCACTGCGCACCAGGTAGTCCTGGAGTTCGAGTCTCAGATGTCTAGATGTCAGTTCCCCCAAACACTTTCAGGTATGTGTATGTGGGTGTGCTAGTATGTGTATGATTGCCTGCTGGGGTGTGCATGTGTGTGTATGTTTGATACTAATTCTGTAGAGAACCGGATACGACTGGCAATGATTGATTTATCGCCGTGTTATTACTCAAATTTATTTCCATGTCGGCAAAATGTCGTTGTTAACTTTGCACTTCATTTATAAAATTTTGTTCAAATGTTCGTCTTTGCTGATTGGATAACGAATGGATGTTTGGGCACTCCGAATAGATTTATAGTTGGACAATTTCCTGTGGATACCATGATTTTGGCTGTTGTGATCTTTAGAAATTATAAGCAATTAACTCTTGTAAAAAACATAATAATCAACAAATTTGAAGAGTAACAAACAATAAACATAAAAATACGTGGATACTTAAAAAAATAGACTAGTATTTCCATGGTGCAGTGGTTTAACCGGTCTCTTTGTGTTCGTGAGATTGCGGGTTTGAATTCCACTCGCGACGTCTTGTTTACAACAACATTTTGGGGGATGTCAAATAGGGTTGTTGCTTAAAGCACATATTTACGTTCTGCAGGTGATACTCTCAACAGACACTTCATGGTTTCATTGAGTGGAAATTATTGAATCTTGGACAAAGACAGTACAATACAAAAGAAAAATAGTGACTGTAGAAGAATACTCGGAGTGTCATTAAGAGATAGAATTAGAAACGATAAGATTAGACAGATAATCAAAACAATACCAGTATTGGAACATATCACAAGATAACAGATCAAGTGAGTTTCACACGCTTCCAGACTACCGATAGATAGCATGCCACAGATGGCTGTGACACATAGACATAACGGCTATAAAGCGAGAGGCGCACTGTGTAAAAGATGGATCAACAGAAATCAAAGAAGTCACAGGAACAAGATTACAAACAGCACACAGGAACAAGCTTACAAACAGCACACAGGAACAAGATTACAAACAGCACACAGGAACAAGATTACAAACAGCACACAGGAACAAGATTACAAACAGCACACAGGAACAAGATTACAAACAGCACACAGGAACAAGATTACAAACAGCACACAGGAACAAGATTACAAACAGCACACAGGAACAAGATTACAAACAGCACACAGGAACAAGATTACAAACAGCACACAGGAACAAGATTACAAACAGCACACAGGAACAAGATTACAAACAGCACACAGGAACAAGATTACAAACAGCACACAGGAACAAGATTACAAACAGCACACAGGAAGGCCATCTCCAGATAACTCTTCTATCCCCGACGCCGCAAGGCAAACAAGGTCTACAGCGGATGTGAAACAAAAGTTTAAAGGAGAATAGGAATGGCTAAAAGTGGTTCAATGACATGAGAAAAATACTAACGTAATAACGAAGCAGACAAAAAACTAGAAATAAGAATTACAAAATGCATCATCTATCTACATTAATGTATGGCTCAGAAACATGGACAATCAACAAACAACTAGAAGACAGATTTAATGCTTTTGACATGTGCATATATAGAAAAAAAAGGGAGAACATGAAAAGAGAAGAAAATAAAGAGTATCGCACAACATTTGGTATAAAGAAAAAAAATATATTCAGGGAAATAAAAATCAAATATTGTGCACATTTGTTACATTTATTAGAGGGTAGAGTTAAGGGACGGCGACCAAGAGATAGGCAGAAGTACACATGCGATTGATAAATTTTAAGATGGATAGGATTCTGCCTGTTAGAGTGCATCAGCAGGATAAGGGACAGAGTATGTTGGAGGTCAATCTTCGTTGCGGAGAAGTAACGTGATAATCGTTATGAACACTCATGTAATAATGTATGCAATGGGGAAATATGTTTTCAGAGTTTTATTTCATACCGAGAAGATTGCAACTCTTACCGGCGTGCAATGCTTGAAGTAGACAGCTAATCTTGGCAGCATGCAATGCTTGAAGTAGACTAACTCATATCAAGTTAAACAACAATAGGCCATATCATAACGATGCTTGTCGCCATGTAAGATTCGTTGTACTGTGATCTTTGGTTTGTCCTGATGAAGGCTTTTTAGTCGAAACATCGTCTGTCTCGGTATCTCGTTGTTAGGTTGTTTTATGTTTTATTTTAGTAACACATCTACCTATTTTTGTTTATCTTGATTAACCCTGTGTATAGCCCTGCTCTTTAGCCCTGTGTTACTCCAGCCACCTACTTCCTATTTAGGGTTGTTACCCTACACTGGAACATTTATCCCCTGCAACTCATAACAGAGTGCTGTGCTTGAAGAAGAAGAAGGAGAACTCTAAACTGAATAAATGGGATGTGGGGTAACATAAAATTGTAGAGGATAAAATAAAGAGGATTGTCTCACTATATATATATATATATGTGTATATGTGTGCATGTCATCTACTAGTTGTTCATGATGGCTTCGAATACATATGTTAGAGACAAACTCTGCTCATTTTCTACAGATACCATATGATAGATGTGTACTTCAGAGATAAAGTAGACAATCTCACAGGTTCATAAGATTGACTACTTTCAATAGTAAATCCACAAAGACTTGAATTTCTGCTCCTATCGGCCTGACACATCCGATTTAAGCATAGCTTAATGGTCGCGTAACCCTTCATAGTGTGAAACAGCTAATTCCACCTCCAAAACCTGTTTCGCCTCTTACGACGTGCATGGAATGTAACTGTGTCACTATTCCTTGCTGCCCTTTATCGCTCCGGCTATACATAGACGATACTCTAATCTGCTCGATACTTTATCGCTCCGACTATACATAGACGATACTCTAATCTGCCCGATACTTTATCGCTCCGACTATACATAGACGATACTCTAATCTGCCCGATACTTTATCGCTCCGACTATACATAGACGATACTCTAATCTGCCCGATACTTTATCGCTCCGGCTATACATAGACGATACTCTAATCTGCCTAATACTTTATCGCTCCGACTATACATAGACGATACTCTAATCTGCCCGATACTTTATCGTTCCGACTATACATAGACGATACTCTAATCTGCCCGATACTTTATCGCTCCGGCTATACATAGACGATACTCTAATCTGCTCGATACTTTATCGCTCCGACTATACATAGACGATACTCTAATCTGCCCGATACTTTATCGCTCCGACTATACATAGACGATACTCTAATCTGCCCGATACTTTATCGCTCCGACTATACATAGACGATACTCTAATCTGCCCGATACTTTATCGCTCCGACTATACATAGACGATACTCTAATCTGCCCGATACTTTATCGCTCCGGCTATACATAGACGATACTCTAATCTGCTCGATACTTTATCGCTCCGACTATACATAGACGATACTCTAATCTGCCCGATACTTTATCGCTCCGACTATACATAGACGATACTCTAATCTGCCCGATACTTTATCGCTCCGACTATACATAGACGATACTCTAATCTGCCCGATACTTTATCGCTCCGACTATACATAGACGATACTCTAATCTGCCCGAATAAATGACATCATAACACTTTCAAGAGATGAATAACAGCCTGGAACATCAGGATGTCCTTGTACACAAGGCGCAGACATAGGACTTTCAGCATTTGAAATATTTCTTAATATTCTAATCAAATGGCGTTTTCAGAAATAGAAATCAATCTGAGGTGTTACGTCACGGTCATCTAAATATATAAGGTCATGCCATGACATTGCTAAGAGTCGGTTGTTATTAATAATAACCGAATTTCCCCTTACTGTACATACCAAACCCTTCACTAGAACAGTACTGCGCTCTGATCCATGACACTCTGCAATATTGTTTGTTTTTGTTTGAGAACCCCGGGTATTGCCTTTGAGAACCCCATATATTGCGAGCGATTAGTTCCTACTGCCTATTATAAAAAAAGGTTAAAGAATACCTCAAGATCGCTAATAATGATCATCACCTCTTACATCAATCTCAAGACACCACAAAAGAAAGGAGTATCAAGAGGGGAGGTCTTGGATGGCAGAAGCAGAAGATACTCAGAGTTTGTAAGCTGGAGGAAGTGGGAAGACGCTATGAATGGGTGGCATTTGGCGAAGATAGAAAGTTTTTGACAACAGTTATGATACAGATGGGAAGAAAGTGTCGCGACTGGGCTGCCAACAGAACAGAGAAAATGATCCAAGAACTCATACTGTAGCGCTCGAAGCCACACGATACAATAACTTATACAGATGGCCCAGTAACACAGGAAACAAACAGGTGTGGTTGGGGTTTCGTGGCCTACCAAAATGGCAAGAATTTAGCTGAGAAGTCAGCCCCACTACAACATCGAGTATGAGATTAGAAATAGAAGCGATGACAGCAGCTCTCACTTGGCTGGCGACGCTACCACCAACAGACTCGGTGTTTCCATCGGGCTCTCATAGTATGCTGCGCAAGATAGAAAAGTGTATGATCAGAACTGATTGGGTCACTCTTCTCAACAACTCGCAGAGCATTACATGGATCTACTGTCCAGGACATGTTGGGGTCAGGGGAAATGAAAGAGCCGATGTGTTGGCTGGTAAAGCCTTATTGAACGACACCGAGATAGGAAGAGACATGATTGAATTGATTAGAACAGCCATGAAAGTACGAGAAGACGATACGGAGGTCGAACGAGACAATGCACATATTCAGAGAATGGTAGAAATGGGAGTGACTAGAGGCGATGGGAGAAAGGTCTCCCTCTCCGGAAAGGTCAGAAGAACGCGTAAATTAGCAACTGACTGGGACACTGAGCTTATGCACTTTTAGATGGTTGACGGAACAACAAGCAGAGCATATATGGGAATGCCCCCAGTGCTGTGACGCTTGCTTCTAATGAAGAATCAAGCGTCAGGGATGTATGGGTGCCACATTATAGACATAGCTTGTAGATTGCTTGATTGAGAACCTCAGAAATTGCGAGCTATTAGCTCTTACTTCCTATATGCAGAGTGGTGGTTTTTCTGAGCTTTCTGTCATACCCAAGAGACTTCACCTTTCAGCTTAGTGCAATGCCTATTGAAGGAGCCTTATTTTCAGACGCGGACCGATTGGCAAATGAGAAATCCATTCTTCTAAAATGACTCATTTGGCTCTCCCCTTGATTTTCATTGGCTGTCACACAAATTATAATCATAATGACCAATTAAAATTTCGGGAATAGTCAAATGAGTCATTTAGAAGGCTGTATTTCCCATTAGCCAATAGATCGTATACTGTATGCTGTCATGGCTGATGTCATTCAGCGTAGCTCATGCAGCTAATTACTAATCACTTTGCGGTTACATGTCACCAGCCAATGAAGAGCGCGGATAGATAAGCCAAGATAATTGACGCTGTGTGACATCAGCACGCAAGACTATTATGGACATGTGCCTGGTGTTCACGAGGTCATTTATGTTCCAGCTACACAAGTACGAATGATTCAATGGCGGAACATTCCAGCAAAGATACTTGACAACCGATTCTTCCAAGAAAGCTACTTGACAACCGATTCTTCCAACAAAGCTACTTGACAGCCGATTATATGTGTAAACGGATGGCTTCCAGCACTCCGAGATAAGTATCACGTTAATTTTTCTTTTTAAATTTTGCTCCATTGTATCGTCTCGCTCAATTTCATCAACATTCCTCTATCCACACTATCCACTCGTCACGTTATGTCTGTCTTCTCTTGTCCACTCTATCCACTCGTCACGCGATGTCTGTCTTCTCTTGTCCACATTATCCACTCGTCACGCGATGTCTGTCTTCTCTTGTCCACATTATCCACTCGTCACGCGATGTCTGTCTTCTCTTACTTTGCTGGACTTTCAAGCTTTGGTATTTCTCTTCTCCATGACTTGTTGACATCATACCAAGCATGAATCTCTTCCTCATGCCATCGTCACGCCATATGTACTTTCTTATATTTAGTATATTGTTTGTTTTGTTTGTTGTCTTTCGTCCTGATGAAGATTTGTAATCGAAACGTCGTCTGCCCCTGTCTCGTTACTATTGTATTTTCTTTGCAAATATCGATAAGATTTTTACCTATTTACGTTAATTGTTTACATTTTACTTTTTACAACGCTCTTGCATATAGGCCTATATATCTTCTACCGTCGTAAAATAAGCCTAAATCTACACTTTTTTTAAAAAGCCCACAGACACGGCGGGTAAACCTTTCATAAGTGGGTAGCATTTTGTAACTATCTTCTGTCTATTTTTGGAAGCTTTTATTTTGAGTTTCATGACACTTTTCAGAGATCTTATTTTGTTTATAGAAACGACTTAACATCGCTGATACCTGCCACAAGTGTCAGGAAAATGTCGTGTGTACTCTAGTAAGCAAACCTCCACTGAAGCGTAAAGTCGAACATATTAATTAATGTTTTTTATGCAAATAAATACGAGTGTATATATACATACGCACACAAATACACACACATACATACATACATATATTTGCATGTATATAATTTTAGTATGACGTATCCGAGGACTGATTAAAGCAAAGAAGGGCAGCCATTTTTAGGTTGATGGACGTGACCAGATTGAACCTGTTCTTGTGTTTTGGAAACAGCCAATCACAGCGAGATCCAAAATATATATCTAATAGCACAGAAAATAAAAATTATGACAACAGACAAAAGAAAAATTACACTATAATCATAATAGACAATATAGAACTGGAATGTGTAAACAAATTCGAATATATGGGAGCAAATATACACAGTTTCAGATATTGTGCAGTGGAGATCAAAAGAAGGCTCGCAATTGCTACACTCACATCAACACAAATGAGAAAGTTATGGTACAGGTAGTAATAATGATACTAAAATAATCTCTTTAAGTTTATGTGTTTTCCCAGTGGCAGCATACGGCTACGAGAACTAGACTTGAAACAAGACAATATTAAGAAGGATAAATTAATATGGATTGAAGTGCTGCAGAAAGATCCTACGAATATCATGGACAGAGAAAAGAAGAGGGGTGGATTTTAAATACAGTCATAAGAAAAACGCTACTTAAAGATACAGTGGATACTTAAAGAGATATTGTGCATAGAAATGCTGATTCTAGAGGGCAGAGTAACGGGAACAAGAAAATTAGAAAGACCAAGAAAACAATTGACCAACAACATCAACGAATGTATGAACATTTCTCTGG
Source organism: Meghimatium bilineatum (assembly GCA_034231615.1). Lineage (NCBI taxonomy): Eukaryota > Metazoa > Mollusca > Gastropoda > Stylommatophora > Philomycidae > Meghimatium > Meghimatium bilineatum. The sequence continues at coordinate 4,728,112 of CM067308.1, read as the reverse complement.
CCAATGCAGCCCTGTTTTCTCAGGACAGAAAGGCGTTCAGATTATTCACAACGACAACGTTCTGGAAAGAAAATGTCGACACATTTCCTAAAAATAGATTAGATATAATATTCATTTTTATGTTCACTTTCACCTTTATACAGAACAAGCCTAAGTTCTTTGCAGAGCTATCACATGTCATCTTTATGACTAATATTAGTCTGTGTTATGGCTAATAACTCAGACAGTATACAAACCCTTACAGGCTAGACAAACTGCGGATGGACTATTCCCTCGGTGGAATAAGTTTTTCACAAATCACGGCCAACATTTACACATACAATAATGATTAGTACTGATTCGTTTGGGTGGTTAGTTGGTTGCTGATTCAGCGGTCCATGGGCTCATGCCCTTTAAATGGCATTATATTGCTTGGAAGTCTGTGGATTTTCGCCCCACTGCGGACAGAGCCAGAGAATAACTATCACACCTCCAGGAAGGTAGGTTTCAACATATGCACTGTTCCTAACCACTGTAGCCAAGATAGGGTTCACTGTGCTCATTCCCCGCCACCAATTGACTACTGGTTATGCCGAACTTCTCTATTGCTCCAGGCATGCAACCAAATGTTCAAGTCAAAAGGATTGTCACATCCTGAGTCACTGTGCTTCTATGATGGTTCTCAGCCATAGGAAAAAACAGTGCTGTCAGTTTCCTCCTCCCCAGTGCTGCACAGTACATCTCTGGCTCCCTCCCAACCACAAAGGGTGCATAAATATATATTCAGGTAAACATGAAACACATTTCAACAATAAATTAAAAGCATAATTGTATAGATGACGTGCCATGAAGCTTCTATAAAATAACCTCAATATAACGGCATGCCATCCACTAAGGTTTTCTGTTGCATGGTTGGTTTGTCTAGTGGGCCATTGGTGAAACCCACAGACGCAACCAAATGCGTAAACTGATCCGGTATGGGAGCACTGAACAATTTTTAAATACAGCAGCATGTATCAGGAAAATCGGACTTTCTATGTAGACATGTTAAACCAGACTTGCTATGTAGACATGTTAAACCAGACTTGCTATGTAGACATGTTAAACCAGACTTTCTGTGTAGACATGTTAAACCAGACTTGCTATGTAGACATGTTAAACCAGACTTGCTATGTAGACATGTTAAACTGTTAAACCAGACTTTCTGTGTAGACATGTTAAACCAGACTTGCTATGTAGACATGTTAAACCAGACTTGCTATGTAGACATGTTAAACCAGACTTTCTATGTAGACATGTTAAACCAGACTTTCTATGTAGACATGTTAAACCAGACTTGCTGTGTAGACATGTTAAACCAGACTTGCTGTGTAGACATGTTAAACCAGACTTGCTGTGTAGACATGTTAAACCAGACTTTCTGTGTAGGCATGTTAAACCAGACTTTCTGTGTAGACATGTTAAACCAGACTTGCTGTGTAGACATGTTAAACCAGACTTGTTGTGTAGACATGTTAAACCAGACTTTCTGTGTAGACATGTTAAACCAGACTTGCTGTGTAGACATGTTAAACCAGACTTTCTATGTAGACATGTTAAACCAGACTTGTTGTGTAGACATGTTAAACCAGACTTGCTGTGTAGACATGTTAAACCAGACTTTCTATGTAGGCATGTTAAACCAGACTTGCTGTGTAGACATGTTAAACTGTATGAGAGCCTTGTGGAACATTCAAATACAGGAGCATTTCTCAAGAAAATTGGTCTTGTTGCGTAGACATGCTGTACCGCGAACGAGAAGAAGAAGAATAACTAATCCTAGACCAGGGGCCGGCAACCTTTTGCTAACTGTGTGCCAACTTAAGGTTTCAAATTATTCAGAGTGCCGAAAGGAGCGAGGAAACAGCGCTAATCGATTTATAATCAACTTTATACAGAAAACGTGAAGAGTCTGCGTGCCATTTGAAATCGCGTGCCATTGATTGCCAACCCCTGTCCTAGACTATAAGGTCACAATTACATTTTTTTTGGGGGGGAAAGGTAATACGTACTGCAGGTCCACCAATTCAAATATTTAGGTACAACGATTACAGCAGATGGAATAAGTTCAACAGAAATAAAATGCAGAATAGGACAGGCAAAAACAACATTCAGAAAAAAAAAGAAAAATATACTGTGTAATATGACATTGTCCTTAGAGGTGAGAAAGAGAGTTCTGCAGTGCTATTTAACCCCTATACTAACATATGGGTGTGAGTCTTGGACAATAAACAAACTGGAAAGTGGGAGATTAGAGACAACAGAGATGTGGTTCTACAGAAGAATGCTGAGAATACCATGGACTGCCAGAAAAACTAATGTGGAGGTGTTGAAAGAGTCAAATGCGAAGCAGACCTTAATCAATAATATAAGAAAAAGGCAATCTTCTTTTTTTGGCCACTTCATGAGACAGGCAGGTTTGGAGAACATAGTCACAACAGGCAAAATTGAAGGCAACAGAGACAGAGGGCGACAACGTGAGAAAATATTAGACAGTTTGACAACCATTACGGCAAGGAAACAACAACGACTTTGATACATAATACTGTTGACAGAGAGCTGGGGAGAGTCATGACCGTCTATGCCAGCCGGATTGGCACCTGCTGATGATGAATACGTACTGATATAATCACAACGTACTCTGGGCAGAGGTTGACAGAAACATTCCTGGCTTAAATAGGTTGTCTACCAATTATGTCAACATTTTGAAGCCAATTGTGTATTCCCATCCCTTCCTTTGTCAAAAATTGTGAATAAATCATAGATCCCAACCACCTGCTTACACCTAAAAAAAACAACCCCAAACAAATTTATAATAAAATAAATATATAAAATAAATATTTAAATAAAAATAATAAAATTTTAGGAGGAAATTTTCCCAAAAACTACATATTTTATTTTCAATTGTTTATACAAATATTTAAAATTCAAACAATTTAACTGGCATGGGAAAAAAGTATTGTTTACGTAATTCATAGACAACGTCAAATTAGATTTAATCCTACACTCAATAAACAAACAAACATAAGGCAGACATTAGATGAAGCATACATTTTAATACATTCGGAAAACATGACATCGTCACCCTGACATGTACCTTGTTTAACATTTTTTTAAAAACACTCGAATTTCTGGATGTACACACAAGAAAAGAAAAATCAAACAGTACACAGAAGAAACGTGGATGGTAAAATAGTATGGTCTACAAAGAAACACATCCGAGCTCAGAACCGTTAAAATGTAATGTCTAGTCTGTACGAGAGTCTATGTGGGAGGCCAAAGACAAGACAAACACCAAGAATGATATCTATATTAGGTAGATAAAACAGGTGAGGATCACAGACAGTACTAACCTCTGAAGAAGCAGGTGTACGCGCTCAAGAGCTATGCACGCCAGGACCACCTTGTTAGTTTGATTAGCGGAAGTTGATGGTTCATCGTGACATAATCGGATATATAAGCATTCTTCTTCTTCAGAGTTCATTCTCAAACTCCCGTTGGATTTCTCTTGTAGCAGGACAATGATCCTACTAGATTTCCAGCAGGGTGCAGTTAAATGAATGGAAATACGTTTTGTCGCCGTGTTATTTGCTCCAATCGCCCGACATATCCATCTTCGACAGATACAAATATTGCGAATCGAACAGATGAATTCAGATAACACACTGTCTCCGTAGAAATTATTTGCTGTAATAGATCTCAAATACCCTGAATACTCGCTCAATCTACTACACCACTCTAAAAATCTACTTGTTACCTTATTGTAATAATCTCTTATAATAGTAATATTGCAATATTAAAATGTAATATAATAAATCTACGTCAATGAAAACTAACAGGCAAATAAACAAATTCAATCTTCATACCAACATTTTGTTGTGAATGTCAGACATGGACACACTATAAAACAAGAGAGAAAGCTTACTACGTGTGAAATGAGATGTCTAAGAAAAAGCAGCAAACAGAACAAGAAGAGATTATGTGAGGTATGAGGAGATTACAAGAACTGTTGGAACATCATCTGTAATCAAATGTATCGAAAAACAAAATCTTAAATTGTTCGGATTTAATAAGAATGAAACCGTATTGACCAGCAGCAAGAGCATACCACATAAAAATGGAAACAGCAAGATGCAGAGGAAAACAATGAAGAAGGTGGATTGAAGGAGTTACAAACATTCTGAACCGTCACAATATTACTGCATATCAATCGACTAAACGTGTCATAGCCTGAAAACCCCGATCGTCATCCAATCATAGAACGCCTAACATGAAGATATGAGAAAAGACTATATAATAATATATTAATAGTCTCTACCTATCTGTAGTTTTGACGTTCACTTGTCTGATTGTCGTCAATCATTTATATAGTCTCGTCATCAAAACTATATTGCCTTTATTATCAAATTAGTCGATTGTCGTTCACTCAGTGACTCCATATTTGATATTCATCATCAGTCAGTAACTCATTTGGCATCAGTCAGTGACTAATATTTGACATGAAACATCAATCAGTGACTAATATTTTTTTTCATGAAACATCAATCAGTGGCTCATATTTGGCATGAAACATCAATCAGTGGCTCATACTTGATATTTAACATCAGTAAGAAACTCACACTTGACTATTATCATCAGTCATTTTTTCAAATGTTACTATAAACGTCAGGGTTAATGACTCATAGGATATCTAAAAAGTGCAGGTACAGTACCCAATATTGTCGCTCTCGGGTACGAAATCTAAAACGTGCAGGTACAGTACCCAATATTGTCGCTCTCAGGTAGGATATCTAACAAGTGCAGGTGCAGCACTTGTTTTGAGGCTGTGAAACATGGACTCTAAGTAAAACAGCGGCAAAGAAGATCAACGCCTTCGAGCTGAAATGCTACAGAAAGATACTTAGAATATCATGGAAGGATAAAATCAGAAACTCAGATATTATAAACACACTGAATATTCCAGAGTGTTGGTTACTAAACACAATAACAAAAAGAAAACTACGCCTGTTTGGTCATATAAAGAGACATAACTGTTTAGAAAGACAAATAATGGAGGGAAGAGTACCTGGGTAGAGGAGAAGGGGCAGACCAAGAAGACGATGGACTGACGACATTAAAGATAATATGAATACATCGCTAGAAAATGCAAGCCACATCGCCCAAGACAGAGAGAGGTTCAGAGAGTTCATTGGCAAGACAACGTTCTGGAAGGAATACGTCACATGACGCAGGTGCAGCTACCGCAGCTAAGTTATAATTATAATTATATTAAAAAAATTATTGACGCAATGCAATTGGTTCTTCTAACTACATCTTACTAAATTACAGAGATATGAGAACACACATTGAAGAACAAGAGATATCTCAGTAAGTTGAACAACAAGATATATCTCTGTAAGTAGAACAACAAGACATATCTCTGTTAGTAGAACAACAAGACATATCTCTGTAAGTAGAACAACAAGAATTATCTCTGTAATTAAAACAAGACTTATCTCTGTTAGTAGAACAACAAGACATATCTCTGTAAGTAGAACAACAAGACATATCTCTGTAAGTAGAACAACAAGACATATCTCTGTAAGTAGAACAACAAGAATTATCTCTGTAATTAAAACAAGACTTATCTCTGTAAGTAGAACAACAAGACATATCTCTGTTAGTAGAACAACAAGACATATTCCTCCCTATAGCTAATATTAAAAATTGCAATTCTTGTACTGAAAGATTTTCTTTTTGATACCACACGATGCAATTCTTGCAGGTAAAATAGCGATGTTTTCCATTAAAAAATTCAATATTGCGTTAACAAGTTATCTCTTTAACAGTTTCATGTAATATTCATTATCCTTATTTTCATTACAGTTAATGAAGAAAACTGTTCTCAATCATGTTTTAATAGTTCATTTTTCGCCCCACAGGGACCCATAGTAGTTAGCCTTCTTGCAAGACATCTCTCGTACAAGTAAATCATTCTGATTTGTCTGCAAATATGGTTTCTGATATCCGCGGTATTAGCTTCTTCGTTCCATTTGAAGACTTGCACTTGCATGCTTTTAATTCAGGTTAGCTTCCCTAACCTGTGGCGGCCTTCGTATCTGTCGTCAAGCGGTGAGTATGTGTCAGCCTGTGGCGATCCTCGTATCTGTCGTCAAACAGTGAGCGTGTGTCAGCCTGTGACGGCCGTCGTATCTGTCGTCAAGCGGTGAGTGTGTGTCAGCCTGTGACGGCCGTCGTATCTGTCGTCAAACAGTGAGTGTGTGTCAGCCTGTGACGGTCGTAGTATCTGTCGTCAAGCGGTGAGTGGTTGCTAGCTCTACGCCGTGACAGTTTATCTCCCACTGTGCGGCTGGACGTTAGACACAAAAACATGCCTATAGGGGCAGTTTCCGAGGAGATGGTTAGACTTGGGTCGACGAAGTCTATCCCATGCGAGGTGGTTCGATACCATTGAACGTTTCTCCTGTAATTAGCGGATGTAATTGTCCCATGTGTCCTCATATTTGACTGTGAACCTCATTCCAGTATAAATGATTGATTAAACATTAACTTTGAACTAGAGCTGGTTGGTTCTCTTAGCCCAGGTTTCGTTCACCGACATCGTGAACACCTCATCAAAGTCGGAGTTTCTACATATATTTTTTTTTCGTACCTACACGATATAGATTTTGCACTTTCCTATCCCACCCCACCTAGTAGTTCCTACGTAAAACACAGGTTTATATATCGTCTCAATGGGACACCATAGACTATATCTAACACTAGTGGGTAATGATGGGCAATGATGATCACATAAGAAATCATAAAAATTACAATACACAAATCATATTCACACAAATCATATTCAACGTTTCAACCAAAAGGTCTTTATCAAGACACAAACAAAACATTAAAAGACGACGAATAGAAAAATTATCACAACGTCCAACGGAAATATGGAAATGATATAACAGACGATATGGATGGAAATGAAGCTAAACTAATAACTAAAACTTTAAAGTACTTACAGGACGAAAAGTTGCAGTAATAAATTTCAATATGACAATCAATACAAGGTAACTGCGTGAAACGTAACAACAATTAGACTTACGTAAAACAGGTTTATATATCGTCTCAATGGGACACCATAGACTATATCTAACACTAGTGGGTAATGATGGGCAATGATGATCACATAAGAAATCATAAAAATTACAATACACAAATCATATTCACACAAATCATATTCAACGTTTCAACCAAAATGTCTTTATCAAGACACAAACAAAACATTAAAAGACGACGAATAGAAAAATTATCACAACGTCCAACGGAAATATGGAAATGATATAACAGACGATATGGATGGAAATGAAGCTAAACTAATAACTAAAACTTATAACCTGTGTTTAAAACTTAATTAAAACTTAAAAATAACTAATAACCTGTGTTTTACGTAAGTCTAATTGTTGTTACGTTTCACGCAGTTACCTTGTATTGATTGTCTAGTAGTTCCTGCGGTTTAGTACATAAAGAGTTTTCTTTAACCCCGACAGCAGATTGCTGTCATGGGACCTACATTTACTTTTATTTTCCTATCCACATTGCGTGCTAATGGAAGACGGCTGACCACAATAATATATCTCTGTATACACTGCCCAGACACGACCGATAAACAGTTAGTCAGACTACTTCCCACGAGCTTCGAAATAATATGTTTTCATGGTGCACCACGAATAGGTACTTTTAGAATCTTAATTATCTTCTAACACTGAGATTATACGAGAAATTATAAGTCCATATGAACCCCAGTAGGAATCTAAAAATAGAAATAGAAAATTCAATCAACATTTGTTTATATAGCCACGTCGCAAACAGGAAATCAAACTTAAGTAATAAAACTAATGTTTATTTTATGCTGGTTTTTTTTGCTGCTATATTGATTCATTTATATATATATATAAAACAATATAGTACTGATAAAATAAGTTTCGTTTAATAAAAATATCAAAGACAACTAACTTTAAAAGCATGATCGTTGGATAAGTTTCGATACGTTTTTTTTTTCAATGCTTCAACTTTCGTGGAAAACTTTCCTTTCTTTATGTTTTTTCCTATTAGAAGCGTACAGAGGCTGTTATAGGCAGTCACTTCGTCATTACATGCCACGACGTGTACTACAGGAACATTTTTTATATAGCTCCGAAACAGAAACAAAAATAAAACCAGTTCCAAACTTGTTTGAAACCTGAGACCTTACGGTTATGAGACATTTAGCCATTCGGTCTTACAAGCTACCAACAATGTCTCAGATCTCCACAATGTCTCAGATCTCCACAATGTCTCAGATCTCCACAATGTCTCAGATCTCCACAATGTCTCAGATCTCCACAATGTCTCAGATCTCCACAATGTCTCAGATCTCCACAATGTCTCAGATCTCCACAATGTCTCAGATCTCCACAATGTCTCAGATCTCCACAATGTCTCAGATCTCCACAATGTATCATATCTCCACAATGTCTCAGATCTCCACAATGTCTCAGATCTCCACAATGTCTCAGATCTCCACAATGTCTCAGATCTCCACAATGTCTCAGATCTCCACAATGTCTCAGATCTCCACAATGTCTCAGATCTCCACAATGTATCAGATCTCCACAATGTCTCAGATCTCCACAATGTCTCAGATCTCCACAATGTCTCAGATCTCCACAATGTCTCAGATCTCCACAATGTCTCAGATCTCCACAATGTCTCAGATCTCCACAATGTCTCAGATCTCCACAATGTCTCAGATCTCCACAATGTCTCAGATCTCCACAATGTATCAGATCTCCACAATGTATCAGATCTCCACAATGTATCATATCTCCACAATGTATCATATCTCCACAATGTCTCAGATCTCCACAATGTCTCAGATCTCCACAATGTCTCAGATCTCCACAATGTCTCAGATCTCCACAATGTCTCAGATCTCCACAATGTATCAGATCTCCACAATGTATCAGATCTCCACAATGTCTCAGATCTCCACAATGTCTCAGATCTCCACAATGTCTCAGATCTCCACAATGTCTCAGATCTCCACAATGTCTCAGATCTCCACAATGTCTCAGATCTCCACAATGTCTCAGATCTCCACAATGTCTCAGATCTCCACAATGTCTCAGATCTCCACAATGTCTCAGATCTCCACAATGTCCAGATCTCCACAATGTATCATATCTCCACAATGTCTCAGATCTCCACAATGTATCATATCTCCACAATGTATCATATCTCCACAATGTATCATATCTCCACAATGTATCATATCTCCACAATGTCTCAGATCTCCACAATGTCTCAGATCTCCACAATGTATCAGATCTCCACAATGTATCAGATCTCCACAATGTATCAGATCTCCACAATGTATCAGATCTCCACAATGTCTCAGATCTCCACAATGTATCAGATCTCCACAATGTCTCAGATCTCCACAATGTCTCAGATCTCCACAATGTCTCAGATCTCCACAATGTCTCAGATCTCCACAATGTCTCAGATCTCCACAATGTCTCAGATCTCCACAATGTCTCAGATCTCCACAATGTCTCAGATCTCCACAATGTCTCAGATCTCCACAATGTCTCATATCTCCACAATGTATCATATCTCCACAATGTCTCAGATCTCCACAATGTCTCAGATCTCCACAATGTCTCAGATCTCCACAATGTCTCAGATCTCCACAATGTCTCAGATCTCCACAATGTCTCAGATCTCCACAATGTCTCAGATCTCCACAATGTCTCAGATCTCCACAATGTCTCAGATCTCCACAATGTCTCAGATCTCCACAATGTCTCAGATCTCCACAATGTCTCAGATCTCCACAATGTCCAGATCTCCACAATGTATCATATCTCCACAATGTCTCAGATCTCCACAATGTATCATATCTCCACAATGTATCATATCTCCACAATGTATCATATCTCCACAATGTATCATATCTCCACAATGTCTCAGATCTCCACAATGTCTCAGATCTCCACAATGTATCAGATCTCCACAATGTATCAGATCTCCACAATGTATCAGATCTCCACAATGTATCAGATCTCCACAATGTCTCAGATCTCCACAATGTCTCAGATCTCCACAATGTCTCAGATCTCCACAATGTCTCAGATCTCCACAATGTCTCAGATCTCCACAATGTCTCAGATCTCCACAATGTCTCAGATCTCCACAATGTCTCAGATCTCCACAATGTCTCAGATCTCCACAATGTCTCAGATCTCCACAATGTCTCAGATCTCCACAATGTATCATATCTCCACAATGTATCATATCTCCACAATGTATCATATCTCCACAATGTCTCAGATCTCCACAATGTATCATATCTCCACAATGTATCATATCTCCACAATGTCTCAGATCTCCACAATGTCTCAGATCTCCACAATGTATCATATCTCCACAATGTATCATATCTCCACAATGTATCAGATCTCCACAATGTATCAGATCTCCACAATGTATCAGATCTCCACAATGTATCAGATCTCCACAATGTATCAGATCTCCACAATGTATCAGATCTCCACAATGTCTCAGATCTCCACAATGTCCTGAGTCTTGGTTAGAAAACTGGCCTCACAGCACATGGGGCATTCCTATACGTGCTCCGCCCTCTGTTCCAGCAGCCATTCGACTCGATGGTGTTTCGAGTTCAGTGCCGCCGAAATCGACATCAGGGCACAACTCTGACCTTTCCGACAGTTTTCTTTGTTGTTCCGCCCACGCACGCCGTGCCCGTAACTAGGTCAAGCACAACGTCGGCATGTTGGAACAACATGGTAACTGTTATCGAAGGTTACAACTACGGGAATCTCCACAATGTCTCATAAGTTAACTAAATCTTTATTTTCGTGTGTGCAGTGATGTTCATACCGCTACCTGATCTCTCTTGTATCAAGATAACGGTCCGTCTATATTTCCGGCACAATTTAATCCAGAAAACGGAAGTGGATTGTGCTGCGGTTTTTTTTTTTTTTTTTTTTTTTGCGGACAGCATATTTCGGGAATATCCGATATGCAAGCGAAGTTTGATATTAAACACAGGTTCATTACAAGTTTGTTACAGTGCGCACAATTATCGTCTCATCAATCTAATTACGTCACCGGCAGACAGTTTTGTCAGAATACAAAGGCTAATTTTAGTGGAGATTAAATTATGGCACGATTTCATGCTACGAATGCGCATCGAAGGAGAAGGGATAATTCTAGAGTTGGGGAGGGGGGGGGGGGGGGGGTTGGAGTATGGTTAGCGTTAGACCTAATCCTAACCCGAACACCCCCCCCCCTTTCCTAAACTCTATACTTCCCTGTCTCAAGGGAGACAAAGTTGTGTTCTTCATATCTTTTTTATTATATGATGCAAGTTTAGCATTGATACGGCAGCCATTTTGTTAATTGAGACGAACCGGCAGAATGGCGTCACAAACTACTAACAGAGTGACGTCACAAACTACTAACAGAGTGACGTCACAAACTACTTACACAGTGACATCGCAAGATACTAAAAAATAGTAATCAGTTGCTTAAAAACTGTAATAGAGGTCGGTCTCTTACAAACTTAATTGGAACAAACTTAGGTTTTTTAAACAAATGTTTATACTTCGATTTTGTTCAGTTTTCGCTCTCAAACTTCCGCTGGACCTCTCTTGTAGCAGGACAATGTCCCTACTAGATTTCCAGCACGATTTAATCAAGAGAATATATATGCGATGCATGTCACCTTTTATTTGCGTCAGTGACCTAATACTACCATCTTCTTTTGTTGTACTAAGTTTGTCCTGTATCCATTTCTAGGTAAAAGCATTTTAGTCGAAACGTTGATTTGTTCAGTTTTGTGAACTGTAATTGTAAATTACTACTCATTCTTTGTTGTCACATATCAGTGACTCCACATTATGCTTACATAGAGCTAATACGAAACACGCAGTATTGTACGTTACTAGAGATAATACCCAGCGTTGCCAGGGTGGGAATAAAAAAACAACAAAAAGGACTGTTATACATGCTTTCATCTGCTACTGACAACGACTTTATCTGGTTTCTACAAATAAAACCAAAACCAAAATCACTGGGATCGAACTCCGAAAAAGAAAATTGTGCAGATCTCTGACGGGCGGTTTCATAAACTAAGCTATGCGAAGAGGACTAGATTGGACGTACAATTGAACATTTATATATAAACATTGCATTTTTCACATTACACCGACCGATAATTATAATTTGAAAAATTTAAAAAATCAAATTATAATTTGAGAATTCAACGGCCGATGGATTTCAATGTTAGAACACAACAGAAGGCTGATGTAAATAATGTAATAGGATTCGCTCATTGACAGATATTTACGCGACATTAGCAAACGGCAAGAAGGAATAATAGTGAACCTGTTAAAACATGTAAAAATTGATTGAAATGCAAGAATATTATTTCTAGGTCTAATCTCACCATTTGTTTATTTGACCTTTGTGCAGCAGTCAGAGGTAAAATGTTGACCAATCAAATCAGTCAATGATCAGTTTTGACGGACAACAGAACTTTTAAGATTTGTCATATCGACTACGGGGAAGTTTTTTACTTAATTAATCGACGTGTCAAATTTAATCGAATATTGCGAAGCTGTTGAAATTTTCATTCCGTTCGACATACATATATAGTTACGGAGTTTGCTATATATATATATATATCGAGACATATTCTTTCGAGAACGCTGTTCTCATGGTGAATTCTCCGAATGTCGCTCTGTCCCGGGCAAGTAGGCGTGCTTTGGCCAGAGACCTGCACACATTCTTCGATGTCACTGATCCATCGTCTTCTTTCTTTCACTTTCTCTCTCGCCTGGCACTCTGCCCTCCAGAATCAGCCTTTCTATACCATCATGTCGCTGTGTCAAAAATACTGTAGCTCCCTTCTTATGATGGTATCTAGAAGTCACCCTTCATATAGATTCAGTAATTTCAAAATTTCAATGTTCTACTTATTCTCTGTCCAGGATATTCGTAGGATTTATAACAAATTTTAAATTTGGGCTTTCGGCCAAAGGGTCTAGAGAAGATGTTTTCAGAAAATTGTATTATCTTAGATAGTTAAAGACCGCCGAAGACTGATATGTTTCGCCATTGGTGTTAATAAAAAGGCGACACCGCGCATTTTCATTCTCTGGATTACCTCTGCTGTAAATCTAGTAGGACCATGGTCCTGCAACAAAGACATCCATCAGGAGTTTGAAAATGAGTTCTGAGGAAGAAGTGCGTTAAGTCAGTTCTAGTTAGGAATCGAGAATGATATTGACTTAGTCTGGCACGTAATCTTGTATGATGAAGTACTTTTCGATTGAGATCCGTGGTACCCTGTAGTGTTAATCTTCGAATGGGGTCCGTGGTACCCGGTAGTGTTAATCTTCGAATGGGGTCCGTGGTACCCGGTAGTGTTAATCTTCGAATGGGGTCCGTGGTACCCGGTAGTGTTAATCTTCGAATGGGGTCCGTGGTACCCTGTAGTGTTAATCTTCGAACGGGATCCTTGGTAGTGTTAATCTTCGAACGGGATCCTTGGTACCCTGTAATGTTAAGTCATTTGCCCGCTGACCAACAGATACGAGTTTCGAATCCGGTCGTTATTCGTGCCTTGAAATAAAAATTTATCCTATGGTTCACCCAGCCACCATGAAGTGGGTACCAGGGTTCATGCTGTGGGAAAACTGATGAATGACATCATAGCTACTGAACAAGTGCGGCAGCGACGCTAATCAGACGGTTTCTGATCAACCACTGACTGGGCAGCTGAACACTCATGCGAAAACGTGTGGTATGACACTTATCCATAACTCACAGATGTTACCCTACCTTACATGTAGGGACTCACAGATGTTACCCTACCTTACATGTAGGGACTCACAGATGTTACCCTACCTTACATGTAGGGACTCACAGATGTTACCCTACCTTACATGTAGGGACTCACAGATGTTACCCTACCTTACATGTAGGGACTCACAGATGTTACCCTACCTTACATGTAGGGACTCACAGATGTTACCCTACCTTACATGTAGGGACTCACAGATGTTACCCTACCTTACATGTAGGGATTCACAGATGTTACCCTACCTTACATGTAGGGACTCACAGATGTTACCCTACCTTACATGTAGGGACTCACAGATGTTACCCTACCTTACATGTAGGGATTCGCAGATGTTACCCTACCGTACATGTAGGGACTCACAGATGTTACCCTACCTTACATGTAGTCCTACACTTAAAATAAAACAAATTTCTACCAACATTAATATTACATTTTAAGAGATATTTACAGTACGCTTATATATATTTAAAAAAATATTTTATCGAAACCTACAATATATTATATATTAGTGGATTACCGTAAGACCAAGTAAAACTTGATGGTGTCAATTCCACTTAAGTGAACTTACAAAATCAACTTCCAGCAGTCATCAGCTGGAACAAGATGAGCTGCTTTCATATAGAAAGGTGCACGACACAGGTAGAATCCAGTGCATAATCCAGCATACTCACTTCTACGTCGCCTAGGGCGGAGCTTTCTAAGTTGGTTTTAAACATAAAAAAATATAACATGCGTTCAGCTAGAAAACAAACATTGGCTGGTAAAGCTGCGCTTTGATACGTCATCATGGTGCGGTTTGCGCCAGCTTGTTGGCTACGTAAATGAATGATTTCATAATAGAAAGGATGGAACTTGGAAACATGGAGGCCAAAACGAGGGCTTAAAATGCACACAACTGTAATTAGATGAGAGTAGAAAAGAAACTTGCAAATGGTACGACGTGTTTTCGATCTCCAGAAGTTACGAGCGGTAAAGCTCTTGTTTCCTATGTGAAATATGGGATTTCTACAGATTTCATTCATTCACCGAAATTTCCGTAGTATGTACCATTTTTAGAAGAAAATTGATACTCACAAGGAGCATATGTGCGTTTGTTTCACTATTTTTGTCTTCAAACATTCAACCACTTGAAAGCTTGCAACCATTTGGGGTATTTATTGTTGGTTTAAGTCTGACCGCATAATCTTTATGACTTCATAACATTGAGATAAATAGTATGATAGAACCATAAAGACGGATATTGCAAAATTAGTTGCTTCAGTTTTACTTTGAATAAAAATATGAAATATATGTTTCGACCGAAGTGACTATATCAAGACAGACGGATAACCACATACGGGAACAACATATTAATCAGACGACTACATAGATTTGCACTAAATACTAAAACATATGGACAGTACAGACTGCTGCAGTCTCCCGACTCTCAGCAGGACCACATGAGGAATTCGTTGCAAGTACCAAACGAGTACCTGTAGAAAGATAGTCCAGGAAACGATGTTAAGAAGGTGGCACATGCATCAAGAATAATAATTAATAATTGAAATAAATCCTGTACTGTACATTGCTTAACTACTGTTGATGAATATTTAGATACCAATAGATCACATCTAATCGCATTGTCATTAGAATATAGACGGTCATCTTTCAAACCAAAGAGTAATTGTGCATGAGAAAATCAAATCCACCAATGAAACTTGATAAGTTATGATGGCCATTTGTGTCCATTAAATTCGGTTAGAGGTATGCCTTTGTGCATGAGTTCGTAGTTTGACATATGTCTTCGGTCCTGACCAAGTTGTTAAATAGAATTCCGCTATAATGCTATTACCCGACATGTATGTTTTAAAATACAACTCATGAGGTTGGTTACACAATCCCATGATCTCGAGTGTAATGAAGCCTGCTTAACACCCATTATTTACACCCTATGCATTAGTTTTCTTAGCTGTCCATGGTATTTTCATCATTCTTCTCAGAAGCCACATCTCTGTAGCTTTTTAATTCACATTGAATTTGTTTGTTGACAGTCCATCCGTCACATCAATAAAAAAAATTGGTTCGATAAAACATCTCAGCACTCGAATTCGAGTCTGCATTGATAGTCTTCCATTGCACAAAATGTTTCTCATTTTATGAAATGCTGATTTGTACTGTTCAGCTCTTTATCTCACTTAAGCATCTACCTTCTGATGTTAACAGGGTTCCAAGGTATTTCACTTATTACAGTCACCACTAAATATTTTCTAAATGTCATTTTCAAAACTAAACCAACACTGCAAACATTTTATAAATATTTTAATGCAAAATTTGTAGTTACATGCACATATGTGTATTTTTATTTGATTAGGACAAAAACATTATAAAACATTATTGAATTTTAAAAAACCACAAATGTTAGCTTAGCTAAACAAGAATTAAGAAGACACAATCTAACTTGGACAAAAATGCAACTTCTAGCATAATTATGCTATATTAAAAAGAAAAAAATACAACCAAAAAAAAAATCACATACATTTGGTAGTTTGTGCAACTCACAAGCAGACACAGATTCATACTGCGTATATATTTAACATTGATTGCTATGTGATTCACCTCGTATGGCTAAGTGACTTACCCATGTGGTTATGTGATTCACCCGCATGGCAACCAGGGTCTGGACTTCTAGTTCGGGGTACAAAGAATAGGGTAACTGTCATCTTTCCAGTTATGTCATAAACGGTGACTAAGGCAAGTTGGAAGATGGACTGATAACTTGTTAGACAAAGTTCTTGACACTGCATATCTTGTCTTGATTTCTAAATGGTGTCTTCTGTCAAAAGGTCCCCGTTGGTTACGGACAGATGCAGGCCAGTGAATATTGCACTTGTGTCCTTTTGTGGCAGAACCCTGTAAGGAATGCTAGATGCACCATCACATCTCGAGTCTTAGCTTTATCTCATTTCCCGAGTTGCCATCATCAGATATTTGGAATCCAGAAGGTGGTAACTTTTTCAAGTTTGTGACTATTTAACGAGATATTTGTATGATTTTTCTTGGATTCACTAGTCACCAATCATGTCGAAATTGGATGTGCTGGGCCTAAAAGGCGCATAATGGTGGCACAACATAACTACTCTCCCAGTGAAAATCACACGAATATCCGTATAATACAGTCACAAATATCTTGTTTTTATCAATGCTAATTTCCATGACATGTTTCCCATGGAAATTGACTACATCATTTGACTTCCCATGAAAATATGGAATCATGTGAGTCATTACTTCAACTCTGAAACTACTTGTCTTCAGTGACCCTCAAAGAACTTGACTACACAGTCAGTCAAAGCACTAAACTACACAGTGAAATCACTTGATTAGTCAAATCACTTGATTACAGTCAAACCACTTGATTACACAGTCAAATCACTTGATTACACAGTCAAACCACTTGATTACACAGTCAAACCACTTGATTACACAGTCATACCACTTGATTGCAAAGTCAAACCACTTTATTACAGTCGCAACACTTGATTACAGTTAAAGCACTTCATTACACACACTTGATTACAGTTAAAACACTTCATTACACACACTTGATTACAGTTAAAGCACTTCATTACACAGTCAAACCACTTGATTACAATCAAACCACTTGATTACACAGTCAAACCACTAGATTACAGTTTCAGCACTTGATTAGTCAAACCACTTGATTACAGCCACATGATTGCAAAGTCAAACCACTTTAGTACACAGTCAAACCACTTGATTACACAGTCAAACCACTTGATTGTAAAGTCAAATCACTTTAGTACACAGCACTTGATTACAGTTAAAGCACTTCAATACACAGTCAAAGCACTTGACTACAGTCAATCAAAGAATGTGACTACAGCCAGTCAAAGCAATTTACTATGTACTCTAAGCACTTCACTACACAGTCAAAGCACTCAAGTACACAGACTGTCAAACCAATTGACTACACCAGCCCTCATACCACTTAACTACACTAATACTTCAACTAATTGACTAAACAATCACTAAAACCACTGGAGTGCACAAGTATTCTAACTACTTGATTACATCAGAGTAATATTCATTGTTGATGTGTTTCAACCACTTGAATAGTTCATAAATCTAGCCACATGAGTAGGTTATCATTCTAACCATATGACTGGTCCATCATTCTAACCATATGACTGGTTCATCATTCTAACCATATGACTGGTTCATCATTCTATACATATGACTGGTTCATCATTCTAACCATATGACTGGTCCATCATTCTAACCATATGACTGGTTCATCATTCTAACCATATGACTGGTTCATCATTCTATACATATGACTGGTTCATCATTCTAACCATATGACGGGTTCATCATTCTATACATATGACTGGTTCATCATTCTAACCATATGACTGGTCCATCATTCTATGAACATCAACAAACTACTCTCAAAATTGTAAGGAAGTCAAACAGACGGTGTACCATACATTCACATTGAGTCAAACAGGTAGTATGAGTGTGCTGTGGTTGTATTCTGCTCAGGTGATTGTTAGTTGAGAATGCTGAGAGTGAAGTTGGAAGACACTCAATCATCTGGGACTTGCAAAAGCTCTGGATAACTTACAGATCTATCAACATCCATCATGGCATCTGTCATCATTGCATCACATTTGATTAACATCCATCATGTCATCATTGCATCACATTTGATCAGTTACATCCACCAAGAAATTAAGTTGTCATAACAAATTTGAAAACATCACGGACTGTCTCTGTGATAGTTGAATTTCCTGGTGATAGAATAATGTCCTGGTGATAGAATAATGTCCTAGTGATAGAAGAATGTCCTGGTGATAGAAGAATGTCCTGGTGATAGAATAATGTCCTAGTGATAGAAGAATGTCCTGGTGATAGAAGAATGTCCTGGTGATAGAAGAATGTCCTGGTGATAGAAGAATGTCCTAGTGATAGAAGAATGTCCTGGTGATAGAAGAATGTCCTGGTGATAGAAGAATGTCCTGGTGATAGAAGGATGCCCTGGTGACAACGAACTGTTCCGGAGACAAGCTTGATGATCTAGCAAGCTCAATGAATATACTGATATAGAAAGTCACATCAAGTTGGAAGTAATGCATCCCAGTTCCAGCAATATTAGGTAGTAGATTTCTTTAGCAGTAGCTCATGTATGGAAAGAGTTCAGAACCAAGTTTTGATGCTCATTAGTAGTTCAATCATTGGAGGCAGCGGAAGTGTAGTTTATTCGAAGAATGTTACGCATTCCTTGGACAGCAAAGATTACTAATGAAGAATGTCTTAAAGGATGGACGTGAAAAGATGCATTATTGATAATATAAGAAAAAGACAGTCAACATTTATTGGGCACATAATGAGAAGAGGAGGCATTGAGGATATAGTGACAACAGGTAAGATAGAAGGGAAAAGATATCGGACAGTTTGACTAAATGAATTTGATTGACGACACCAACAGAGATGATGACATATATGAGAGATCGATGTACATGGAGAAATATGATCGCCAACGTCACTTAGGCATGGCACTTGATGATGATGATGAGTAGTTCAATACCCAAATAGAACTCAGCAACAATTGACAAGCAAACACATTAACAATGTTGCATAACTCAAGGAATAACTGTGAAAAAACAACAAATTAATGTCTTCATAAGACTTTCATAATTCTCTTTCTGTGACATGAAATTGTACAATTCACATCTGGTATATCAAAAATGATAGTTGCATGTTTAGATGTAAAAAAAATTCACAATTGAGAAATCACGGAAAAATTATATTTTTTTACACATTGTTTGGGTAAAAATAACATGTTCAGACTTGACTATTAAGGTAAAAATAACATGTTCAGACTTGACTATTAAGGTAAAAATTACATGTTCAGACTTGACTATTAAGGTAAAAATATGATGTTCAGACTTGACCATTAAGGTAAAAATAACGTTCAGACTTGACCATTAAGGTAATAATAACATGTTCAGACTTGACCATTAAGGTAAAAATAAGAATTTCACACTGACAAAAAGGGGAAAAAAATCTGATTTTCACATTTTATCTCTCAGGTAAAAATAAGATTTCACCCTTGATCTTTCATGTAAAAATAAGATGTTACACCTGACTGCTCAGGTAAAAACAGTGTTGCAACTAATAGTTGAGGAGAAACTACAATTAAACACAAGATAGTTCAAACAATCAGCATAATCTGTAACACTGTAGCATAGATAAACATAAAGTTTCTAGTTTAGATAAACATAAAGTTTCTAGTTTAGATAAACACAAAATTCCTAGTATAAATATACATAAATATTCTAGTTTAGTTATGCATAAGTTTCTATAGTTCAGAAAAAAAAATGGATTTGTGTAGTTCAAGTAAAAATAATCTGCTTGTTTCTTGCATAAGTGTACGATTTCAGATATCAAGAGTTTGCATAACTATGAAATTTCACACACGTGAATGTATATATATGTAAAACAGCAGTCAGAAAAGAAATAAAATATTGACTAAATCTATGACTCCACCCACTGACACCAGTAAAGATATGACTGCATACTTCTGAACCAATGTCAAGATACATGGCTCCACCAACTGACCATTAAACATTATAGATGCATAGGCCTCTGTTTATGGTTGTCAGTAAAACCCCCAAAAATCGGCATTTTATATTAACAATTTTCTTGTTTAGAAATCAGACATCAAATTTTGTTTACGCTGGGAGTCTCTATCTGAACAATCATTCTGTAGAGAACAGGCCATCAACCTGGAAATTAAGATTAGCTTGACCTCTTGTACTGAAGGTCTAGAGTTTACATCCAGTGAGACAATTCAAGAAGAAATGAGTTAGACCAGCATTTCCCAAACTTTTTAAAGCCATGGTACTCTTAACGTTCAGATTATTTCTGGCGGCGCCCTTAATATGAAGCAAAACTAGAGACCTGATAATTTTAAGTCTAAATCTGAAATTTAAATAAATTTTATGCTATGTTATGGGCTGCCAAGGCGTCCCTGGAGACTCTTTGCAGCGCACACTTAGGGAACCCCTGATTTAGACTGACACCTGACTAGAAATAGGTGACATCAGTTGTTTAGTTCTGTCAATAATAAACACAGAGGAACCTTGTGCACGTTAACGTAAATATTTTTGCAGTACAAAACTTGGTAATAGTAGGTTGAACAGCCAGACAGAACAAATAATTTACACGACTAACTAAAACATTGATGACACCATCAAAATAAAGTAAAATACATCAGTTATGAGGGAAGGGGTAAAATGCCAGTGTTTATTAACTTCCTGTGTAATTAAAAAGTTTATATCACAAACTTGAGTCACTACTTGGAAAGTTCTAAATACTTGAATACTTAACGAGAAATTAGCTTAACGAGAAATTTGCTTTTCTTTACATTGATTTCAGAACTTGTCAGATAAATTGAATTAAATCTATGAGTAACATATACACATTTAAAAACACTCATTAAAAATTATGCAGTGCAAAGAATTGGATAGAACCTTCTAGATGTGAAAGACATAGACATTAAAAATAGTGAGAACTATATCTTGGTTAATTATGCAGCAACTATTAAAGTAATGAAAGAAATCTGCTATAGCAAGTATTTGATATTGTTTTTATGCAAACTAAGCAACATCTAATGATATGAGTTTGCATCAGAGATGCATAAGGCAAGACACTGGTAGATTCCCATGTTGAGCTAACAACAACCCTTAAGAATAATAATAATAATAAGACCCATAAGATGTCTGGGTCGTCGGGGTGTCATACTGGAGACAGCACAAAAATCTTTCCAAACATCTCTATCCGTAACCATTCGGAGGAATGCAGAAAAATCCTGCCCAGAGACATTCCTAGATGTTATCAACCCAGGATTTTCTTTCTCGACCTTCAACTGTTCCTTGCAAAGTAATTTTAGAAAGTGAGTCGTGTCTCGTTACATGTTCAAACCAAACAAGTTTACGCCATCTCACGACTACCAAAAGTTGTTTTTGATAGCCTGCTGTTTATTTGCTGCTGGGTAGAATATATTTGTCTTGTGTTCTATAGAACTGATTCATAATGTTCTAGGAGTGTGCAGCTAGAACAATGATCAATTTTTGGTTTCAATATTTAGAAATATCAACTGGTTACTTTCTGTGTTCATGTTTCATTTAATAACTCAAGGAATAATGAAGTGCTTTAACTGTAATCAAGTGTGTGTAATGAAGTGTTTTAAATCATGTGCTCAAAATAAAAGTTAGCTCAACTGAAGAGTACTTATAAACTATGATTTGACCATGTTCTCTAAGTACCAGTAAGAGTTTGCACCAGTGAGAGTTTGTACCAGTGAGAGTTTGTACCAGTGAGAGTTTGTACCAGTGAGAGCTTGTACCAGTGAGAGCTTGTACCAGTGAGAGTTTGTACCAGTGAGAGTTTGTACCAGTGAGAGTTTGCACCAGTGAGAGTTTGTACCAGTGAGAGTTTGTACCAGTGAGAGTTTACTTGTAAAAGTTTGTACCAGTGAGAGTTGTAACAGTGAGAGCTTGTACCAGTGAGAGCTTGTACTAGTGTGATTTTGTACCAGTGATTGTGCACTAATGAGATTTTGTGCCAGTGAGTGTTTGTACTAATGACATAAATTTCTCAACTATTATGCTGATAACTCAAAATTTATGTCCAGAACATTTTTAGTATTACCAATTCTAATTTGGAAAATAATTTTAAAGATGACCTGTTATAACCAAAATAAACTCTGGTCTTGGGTTGAAATGACAGTGCATCGGCCAGAGGTTGTAATCACCCAATATAACAAATTGTAAGGGTCAATGTCAAAGCTATTAGTCTTAAATTGGAATATAAAGGATAAGAAAATAAGGAAAGAACAGTTTAGAGAATCTGTAACTTCCTTACAAGGTGTGATTACCACTAGAGAATCTGTAACTTCCTTACAAGGTGTGATTACCACAGAGTGAGAAAAGTATAAAGTTTGCTTTAAGTTTACAAGACACTCCAAAAGTCACGGTTGGTGGGTAGGGGTTATTGAGTCACAAAACTTTCAACCATGCACACAATTCCACCTTGGTTATATCAGGATGTATCACCATTAAGAAATAGAAAGGTAATGTTCAAGCAATCCTATTAGAATAACATCTGAGACTGCCTGCGCGCTGCTGGCACCAAAAAAAGGGAACTAAAAATAGCAACACTGTGACCTTCCATGTATATCAAAGAGGTCATAAAAAAATTAATTGTTTAGGTTACATATATAATCTCTATTTATCTATCTGTATAATGAGCTTTGGGTCAAAATATCCATTTGTTCCATCATGTATTTGCTTTACATAAGACTGTTATTCTAAGCCTTTTTTATATTCTTTAAATCTTATATATATATATATATATATATATATATATATATATATATATATATATATATATATATATATATATATATATTTACCAGATGGTATTGAGTTTTACTGTCAATTTTAGGCTAGCGGGAAGGGGACCAGGGAAAAAATAAATAAAAGTTCTCCAAAAAAGGGCCATGGATGAAAAACTGTTGAGAACCACTGCTTGAAACCACATCTCTTCATGTGAAACCAAATAATGTTGGTTTACTCACACAGTAATTGTAGATATAAAAATTAGTCAGTACTAGAAACACATTATATGTCAGGGCACATGCACTCTCATGTTTAACTATCATAATACATTGGCAAGAATATATAGACATGATGCCCATGTGGCAACCCGTATGGCAACCAGGAGACAACCCATGTGGCGTCGGGGGCCTGGACTTCTATCTAGTTCATGGTAAAAATAATAGGGCCACTGTCTTCTTTGCAGGCGACTAAGGAAAGTTGGGGGATAAATGACAACCAGTCACCTGTGAGAATCATAAATGTCACATCTCGTTGCATTTTCTGACTTTTTGCTTCTTTTGTATTGTGCTGAAGATGGATGTGTCTGGCCAATGGTGCAAATAAAACGGCGGCACAACAAATTTCCATTCTAATACCCTCAGTAATGTAAGATAGATAGATTAGCTGACGATAGTATGTTGTCCCATAGTTAGGTCTAAGTGTCAGAATACACTAAAATATGAAAAATACAGATACTTGACCCCACCTTCTCTATACCTATTTTTGTTCAGTTTTAACCCAGTAATTCAGGTTGATAAGATTTTCAATTAATCTTAATCAACGAAACCTACTAATTATTATTGTTAGATTTTCTATTTAATTAAGGAAACCCAGTAATGAAGAGCGGAGCTTCATTTAATCATTTCAATAAAACCCAGTAATGAAGAGCGGAGCTTCATTTAATCATTTCAATAAAACCCAGTAATGAAGAGCGGAGCTTCATTTAATCATTTCAATAAAACCCAGTAAATATGTCATTTGTAACTGAATGTAATCAGCCAGATAAAATAATGAAGATTATTGGATGTTAGAGTTTTAATTATCCTTCGGAATGACACCCAGTAATCAAAGTGTTGAAGTTTCAATTAATCTTCATTACCATTACTCAGTAATTAAAAAGTGTTGGGAGTTTTAATTAACACTTTATGTTTGCTAAGCCACCATTTAGAACCATTAGCTGTGCTGATGAGATGATAAATCCCACATTTCATAGTTACTTCTAAATATTTTAGGCAAAGAAAGAAAACTGTTATGGAGAATATTAAGAGATAATAATCAGTATTAGGTTTCATTGTTGATTATATATACATATACAGTAGAACCCCGATATATCGAAGTTCTCGGGGAAATTGAATTAATTCGATATATCCGAGGTTCGATATAACCGTTTTTTATTAAATGCAATGCTCTAAGAACTTGCAATGTCAAGCCGACTTCACGAGTTATGAAGCGCGCTTCACGAAGCTGTGAGCTAGGCCTACTATACATTTCTTTTTAAACACGAGATAAAAAGTTGTTTTTAAAGTTAAATAATAAAAATTGGCAGTACATTTATATAATTTGAAAACGTGGCTTTACTGGGTTGACACTCCTGCCTGATTTCTTTGCCGAGGTGGCCAAACACATTACCGAACTGAATTACATGACCTTACAGCAGCGTCATAGTAGCAGTCCCATAAAGAATATCATTTGGCCAAATGACGAGATTTTGGTTTGTTGTACGGCTTGTAAATACAGTTTGGCAATGTCCAACATGTGGGCCGCGGACCTGATATTCTTTGACATGATAGGTCAGCAAATCTTTGTCTGTTTCGGACTTCGATATACACGTCGATTCATTACCAAAAGGCCACCGTGGAACTTCGCTATAAGCGAAATGGTGCAAACCTGACTTCGCTATATCCGTAATTTATTAGAGGGATTAATGTTACCTATTGCGCGGACTATTTAAAATATTCGCAATAACCGAATGTTCGAAAGATGCGAGTTCGATATATCGGGGTTCTACTGTATATAGCTGTTAATATATACATATATATAGCTGTCAATTTATTTTTTTAAATTCATATTTTAACAATTTATTTCTGTATTTCAATATTTAAAAAAGTCTGTATTTACAACCCCCTAAAAAATCCATGAAAGTTTTTTTTTCTTTAAATTCCTTTTTTTTTTGCCCCTCAATATGAACGTGAGATAGAAAAAATCATCCTTATTAGTAATAATTACTAGGAAATTCAACAGCAAGTGGCCCTTTTTTAAAGAAAATTTAAATTAATTTTAAAAAAGAAATTCTCTGTTTATTTTTGGGGACCTGAAATCCATATGAATACGAAAAATCCATACCAGTCCACACCTGTGTGTATATATATATATATATATATATATATATATATATATATATATATATATATATATATATATATATATATATATATATATATATAAAATCAACAATGAAACCTAATAATTAATATGTGAGTTTGTAAAGAAAAGTCTTGCATTCCCATGCTATTCACGTGTGTTGGGGAATACATTGGGAAGGACTAGTTTTAACTTGTTCATAATATTCCTATATATATAAATAAATAAATACAACCATATTCATACAATAATGCAAGAAATATATTAAAAAAGCAAATATTTTATAAATTTGTGTTAGTTTCAAACAAGGTTCTATGAAGTAACATAGAACAAATGTACATCCATAAACCCTTAATCTTGTCAGAATTGCATCGTTTATTACACTGAGTTCTCAACACACAAGAGTTCTCCAGCGATTTCTATCTTCAACAATCATGATTAGTGAGGAACAAATCTTTATCTGTTTATTACCTTCTTTGTTCTCCCCTGATTCTTCCATCTTTAACTTTTCTCTGTAGTATTGTATCTGACAAGGAATCATGTCGGCATACATGTTCAAATAAAAAATGTAAATATAGAAAAACATATTGTACAACCATAAAACACGGAAATAAATAAATAAATAAAAAGGAAGACTGGCAATTCTGTGTACAAATGTAACTATCAAAGAATACGTGTGTAAAACTGTGATGGCATAATGTAAAACCTGAGTCTTGTATTCTTAGCTTAAACGAGTTTTACGCACAAAAACTGAGCTGTGCTTTAAGTAAAAATGCGCTGTTAGACAAGTTACAAAATAAACATAAAACAAGGGATAACAACTGTTTTGTTGTATGTGTGCTGAAGAAATATGTGTCTTTACAAGGGTATGAAGGAGGCGAAAAGGAATAACAACTGCCATGCATGTTTTATGAAGCGACTAGATTGTTTGGAGGGGTAGTTGGCTGTTCTACTACATGGCAAAAATTAAATAAAAATCAAACTGAAGTGTTGGCCAAATGGGAGAGATATCACGGATAATTAATATTTGATTGGGGATTGGAGCTTCATACTCTTGGATGGCTTCTGTGCCGATGAGCTGAGCATTTCTGGGTATGTCCTGTGTGTCATGATGTTGGTTTCTAATCACGAATGCAGAGACCATGGCACAGCTGATTTTTTTCTCATGACTGCAGCAGAATTTTGAAATAAATTCACAAGAATACAACTTGTGTTACAGCATGTTTTATTATAATGGAACGCCATTGAGACCAACTCCTTGAAGTGTAGATGGGGGCTTAGTTCAACCAACAGAGGTTAGAAATTAAGATAGATCAGGCCATCCCAGAATCCTGCCCAGGCAATCACTGGTACTGATGTTGGAGAAACCAGGCCGAGAGGCGCTGCAGCAAGCACGGTATCACTAAACACGACTAGATAACAAAAACTGTACGGCGACATAAATAATTAGAAACAATATGAATTTTTTTAATTATTCTGTTAGAGAAATGCTGGCAAAAAATGGGAAAAAAAATTATTTGGAAAACAAAACTGTTAATACTGCATGTTTTCAATTAATGAGTTGCAAGGAGGTTGCTTGTGCCTTGTATAATAAAAGCTGCATGGCCATGCTGTTTCCCCATCACTTATAGGGTGAGCTTTTTAATTTACCTTCAGACAGAAAAAAACAACAACATTCTGCTCTTACATGGGAGTTGAACCCTAAACCATCAAAATTGTTAGACTAACACTTTAGCCTCTCGGTCATAACCCACAAATAGAAAAAAAGGTTTAAAATGATAAAAAGGTTTAATATGATTAAGTTTAAAATCCATTTTAACTAAATGTGTTAGATGTGCTGTTATATTCTACATGTATTGAGCAAGCCCTGTAATAGTTGCATCACGGGCCCTGTACTAGTTGCATCAATATTATCACACGACATATAATAAATATATTTCCAATACAAACATTTCAATAAGACACTACAATAATTTAAAATAAGGCAAAGACACAATTTGTGCTGAACGACAGAAGATGGAGATGACAACATTCAGTAACAAACTGGATAGACTCTACATACTGCAAACATATTTATTTATCAGAAAATGATCTGTTTAACACTTTACTGACCAATTCGATGGTTGTTGAATTTATGTTAACCAACTTTGATAATCGTCAAAGCCATTATGATTCGCCAGAACTATGACAAATTTAGTGATAGTATTATTAGGAAAACTATATAAATTAAGAAATTAGGAAAAGAGTTGCTATAATATCATGTATCGAACATATTGAGAGACAGCAAGTAAAATGGTTCGGTCGACTTATGAGAATGTAGCCATACCATATACCAATAAGAGCATATAACACAAGAATATCCGGGAGTAAGGCCAAAGGTAGACCAAGAAAACGGTGAATAGAAAACATCAAGATAGCCTTGAACAAACATGGCCTAAATGCAACCTCGGCGACACATCTGGCCTTGAAATGACAGCTTAAGCTCCCACCCCTACACTTAACGGCAAGTGTGAATGTGATCAACAATCATTCACTTGGGGACAGACAATAGACAATTACTAGGAATAACTCATTTAGGATAGTACTTCATTCCATAATGGTGGCTTCCATGAAATACAGTCTCTGGACATGGCTTTTTTATTTGTGAAAATCAGATATTCAAGAAGGTGAGATAGTGTGATATATAGAAAGTCATCTAAGCCTAGCATTATAATAAATCAGATTTTTCTCTTTAAATAACTCTGGGACTTTCAAATTCATTCAGAAAAAACACAAACTGTCATTATAACAGACAATTCCAAATCTCTATGAACGTTAAGTTCAGTTTTATTTTTATTTCGATTTTTAATATGTTGCTGTCAATGTCTGTAAAATGTGTTAGCAATGTTTGTACTAGGGAATAAGTACACTTCAGATTGCTGGTCAGTAAAGTGTTAAAAAGTTGTGCTCATAATAATGTTGAAAAACATGTTAAGAAAAACTGCAATTTAAACAACTTTGAGTGTGGTATTGCTGTATCGCAAGGTGATGATGTGCAGACACGATATTACTCCATAGAGCAAGATGTCATAAGGTTTTCCACTTCACATGAGGTTTTCCACTTCACATGAGGTTTCCACTTCACATGAGGTTTTCCACTTCACATGAGGTTTTCCACTTCACATGAGGTTTTCCACTTCACAGACACACTGATTGCAGGGTGTAAAATGCACATGGCAATGTATACAAAAGATCACGAAGCAAAGCTCTGTGTCAACAAAAGAGTTTTTGTCGGCTGGTGACTAAATGAGCATGTTCCCAGCATCAAGACGTTGTGATGATAGTGTCGTTTCCATTGTCATCTGGTTGGGCTGGTAGACCCTCAGATTCTTTAGAATTATCTTGACTAGTGACAGAATCACTGCTGCTCTTTTCAAGAACAAGATCAAATAGCTGTTCTGATGCATCATGGCTGTTATCTTTTGTTATTGATATGGCAGTACTGTCTATTTTCTCATCATTTGCTGAATTCTGATCAAGAAAAAAATAATAAAAAAATATGAATTTGAAAATTGGTCAAATCTCTTTGAGGTATTTACAAATAACACACAATAATAAGTTATGCAGTATACAAAACAAGACTAAATCAATGTTTTGAGAACAAGGCCTTTATCAAGAAAAATATGAAAAACAAGGAAAAATACAAGAAATATAAATAGTCGACGCAGCCGGGTCGACCCGGCCTTAAATGGGTACCGAATTAATCCGGGAAGTAAAGACTGCGAGGGAGAGGAGATGGCTACCGTCCTCATTTGCAGAGCCTCTAAAATGTGACATCTCACACCCCTACGGCATTAATAAATGCTACGGGTTACTTTATTTTTTTTTACTTTACGATGCATAAATTATATATTACAACATTGTTGATTATAAATTCCAACTAACAAAAATTACAAACATTTGTGAAGAAATGATTGAGATTGTTAGTCGTTGGATTATTGTCCCTGCACTCCAGATGAGTCCACAGGTGCTGAGATCTCTCCTTGAGTATTCATCATTACACCACGTTGTCTGACTGTCCCAGTACACCGTTAAATGACCATCATTCTTCCTCGCCCACGAAACTGCTCCTTTCTAGCAACATGACATTTCATACCAAGCTCCCATATTCTAGTCATGGAACAAGAGTCATCATCCCTTTATACAGTCATATGTTTGTGCGTTTTGCCGTAAAGGGCATAGTGGTTCTGGGTTCATTTCCCAGTATAGGCGGAGATGTTTTTTCAGAACGCAGCAGCTCCCGGGTTGACCCAGCCCTAAATTGGTACCGGATTAATCTGGGAAGTAAAGACTGCGAGGGAGAGAAGATGGCCGCCGCCATCATATAGCAGAGCCACTGAAATGTGAGATCGCTAACATCTCACACCCCTACAGCATTAATAAATGCTAGTGGTACCTTTAATTTTTTTTTTACTTTACTTTCCCATAAGGCATTCAAAATATCTGCCCAATCCATCGCTTTGCTAACGCACGTAGTTGCTATGTACGCTGCCAAACTATCTGCTCTCTCATTACCCCAGACTCCCGCTTGTCCAAGCACAAAAATACAAGTCATTTTCTGCATGCAGACATTGTAAATGTTAGATGGTAAGATAAGATAAGAAATGTCGAGATTTAACTGAGAAAAGTGCAAGATTCTGTGTGTATATCTATCTTGTCTTGTCTATCTATTTATTTATCTATGTGACATGTCCGTTACAGAACTTTGTCCTCACTGTCACTCTGTAATCCTCTCGGATATGTGCAAGCTGCCCAGCCTCTTCTAGTGTCATGTTCAGAAGGTCTTGCATGTTATGTGTCCATCGTAGTCTTGGTTTGCCTCTTGTTCTCTTTCCTGGAATTTTACCCGCCACGATCAATCTTTTTAAACCTTTGTGTTTCATTATATGTCCAAATTATGTTTGTGTTTTTTTTATGGTTTTTAGGAGCCAATCTTCTTCTATGTTCATGTCTATGCAGACATCTGCGTTAGTTCACCTTTCTGCCTGATATTCATTGGACTTTTCTATAACATTTCATTTCAAATGCTGTCATTTTCTTTTCCATTGAAGATGTCATTGCCCCCGTCCGTCCTACAACCATATGTTGCCAATGACAAGATATAACTTCTTAATAGTTGCAATTTTTTTGGTATACAAATCATTGTCTAAGAAATGGAGATGAATTGGGCACACTCTGGGGAAGGGAGAAAATTGTATTGTGAGGTGTTGTTAGGTCCTGAAATGGGAACAATAATGATACAAGTCTGCAAGAGTCATGTAAGAGGAGACTAAGGAGTTGGGGGGGGGGTGGCTGTCCCATCCAACAGAGGGTCAAAGTAACCCAAAAGCTGTGCTGTAAAACATGACACAGCACATTCTGTTCTCCGGACTACATCCTGCTAATTTGTAGGAGTTTGAGAATGGGAACAGCAAGCAGAGTATATATGGGAATGCCTCTAGTGCTGTGATAATTGTTCCTAATCAAGAACTAAGAAATGGGAGAGTCAAGAATCAAGAAATGGGAGAGTTTCTCCAGAGAATTCCTTTAAAATCCCGAAGACTCCAACACTCAGCGGTATGTAATACTTAGCATAGAAGCCTCCTACTCAAAGGGGATCCGTGTACGCAGAAGGGATTAGTGCATACATTTGATACAAGACAAAATGTATTAGTTTGCAAATTGTTACAGAAGAAAATATTAGCTAAAATATTCAACATTTCTCTATTATTAATCATTACAGTATTGCTCATTTACATCTCCTTCACTACATCGCAATTAATTAATAACCAAGTTGCCATAGCATTCCTTTTATTTACATGTTCATTGGATTTTTGTTGTTTCTTGATAAAGGCCCTTTGGCTGAAATATCAAAAGTGTCCTTGTTTGTAAAATTTATCTCTATTACTGCTTACCATTTATGAATTTAAATGTTTGATAAAAGGTAACATTATAACAATTTATCTTTGTTAATATCAGTGTGAAACTCTTTTCAAAGAAAAAACTAATTTCAGTGTGCACAATCTGCTATGTATTAAAAATAACGAACATATTCTATCTTGTAATCTAAACACAGCGGTTCTCAACCTTGTTTTACCCTTGACCACCATTTGGAACAAAATTTCTGTCTTGCTGCATGATGGCTTCAATTTTAAAAAGAAACCGCCATTGATTGTCTTTGCAAGTCACCAAGGTTTTATGATTTACCACAGTAAATCTTGTTTATCGTTCAAATAGTTTAATTCATTTGCCCCCTTCTCACCCGGACAGGTCTGTGACTCCCCAATTTCAAAATATTTCTCTGTGGGTCCCCCCCCACAAGTCCAGATGGCCTCCAGGAACTACGGTGAGAACCCCTGATCTAGCATATCCAATTTCAACCTAGTAATTATGTGAAAGAATCACATATAGATAAGATAAGCCGGAGAGAAGAGTTTATATTCATAAATACAGCAGCATGATTGAACAAGGTTTAAATCATATTGATCGTACATAATCAATCTTATTCAGAGCTGCAATCATGTGCTTCAGATGAATTGAAGCAGGTGCGTAGAATAATAACACTAAAATTGTTATTAATGTTTAATAGGTAATTAAGGAGGGTTAGTATGGCAGTTGGCTATTAAAATCCGTAGACAGGCACAGCAACACAAAATCTCATGCTAAAGTGAGATGTGTTGAGCTGAAAGCGTCAACTATCACAGCTAAGCTGTAAACAAAATAATCCATCATTTTTTTAAAAATACATCTTGTTGACATGCAGGAAATTGAGAATAAATGTACGAGAAGATATGCAGATTAAGATAGCATTGATAGAGGTCAAATTTGATTTTCTATTTTTTTCCCAAATACAATGAGTTGCGGTTATAAGAATATCTTATAGCATAGACATTTATATTGTTTACTTGATATAAGTCCCTATTGTTGTTTACTTGATATAAGGTTCCTATTGTTGTTTGCTTGATAGAGGTCCCTATTGTTGTTTGCTTGATAGAGGTCCCTATTGTTTACTTGATATAAGCCCATATTGTTGTTTACTTGATAGAGGTCTCAATTGCTGATTATTTGATAGAGGTCCCTATTGGGAAAGTAATATGGAAAAAAGTCCTTGTTCCTTTGTTATTTTCTGTTGTTATTTCTCACTGATATTATCTTTGATATTTATTAATTAAATAATATTAGTAAACAGCGACAATACTTTATCATAGGGTGTTATCGTCAATTACACACACACACACACACCAATATACTCATGTGATATTTATTGCACACAATGGCCTTC
This sequence comes from Meghimatium bilineatum, assembly GCA_034231615.1. Taxonomy (NCBI): domain Eukaryota; kingdom Metazoa; phylum Mollusca; class Gastropoda; order Stylommatophora; family Philomycidae; genus Meghimatium; species Meghimatium bilineatum. The sequence goes on along the minus strand of CM067308.1, from coordinate 4,695,075 downwards.
AACTTTAACCCTAAGACATGTCATAGTATTCTACAAATCTTATAATCTCTGTTGAGCAGTTATAACATTCTAGCTTTCACCAGATCAGCTATTTATCACGTTCTAAAAAAAGTGATTTAAATAGTAAATTATAAACACAAACGTAAGATAACACAACTTTTATAAATATTTATAGCTTGAAATATCCAAATTGACATAAAGCATGACTGAACGTAGTCAATGTGCAATGTCCGAGGAAGTCAGACAACACATTGTTAGTATATGAGATGAAAGTGTCCAGGGTTCGGTGAGTGAACCATGCATGAGGTCAATCAATGTGATACTTTTATAGCACTACAGTTTTGTATACAACAGACAATAATAAAAACAACGTGCTTAGGTTAGAAAAGATTTAAAATAGAGTTGTAAAAGCAGAAAATGACAAAATCCTGATTATTTGAAACATCTTGGATACATACTAGATATACACATTTTAATTATCAATAAGGGCATCCATATTGATGAAAACCACATGATTTATTTGAGTAAATATTGTTGGACTGGAATAATAATTGTATGTTTTCTTGATTTAAAACAAAAGAATTAAATGCTAATCCTTAACAATTATTTAATAGTGAACATTTTTGGGATAATTTACAATTTTCAAAATGTTCTGTAGTTCTGTAATAGTTCTACAATGTGTCTGACGTCAGAAAGTCTAGGTACCCATCTTCAGCCTCATGATTGGACAATAACTGATTTGGGAATAGAACAACCTCTACTGGAGTGCACATCGATCTATTAATGAACTAGATCAACTTGATGGTAGGTGCATCATATAAACAGAGAAACTCACTGAATGAAATCAATTTTCAAATAGAACATTACATCAAATACTCAGTAAACTATATCAACTTACAAATTAAACTTTGCAACAGAACCTTACTGAACTATACCAACTTTCAATGAAAGATTGCAATGTAAATTCACTGAACTACATCAATTTTGAAATGAAAAATTGTAAAAAAAAAACTCAATGAACTACATTCACATGAAACATTGCAATATAAACTCACTGAACAACATCAACTACAAAGTGAAATGTTGCAATATAAACTTACTGAACTACATTCAAATGTAACATTGCACCACAACAGAAACTCCCTACATCAATAACAAAGTGAAATGTTGCAATATAAAGTCACTGAATAATATCAACTTCTAAATGACATATTAAAATGTTAACTCGCGAATCAGCACAGTAAATTTGAACTCCATATATTAAAAGTTACAACCATTTCAGAGCTCAAAACAGGATCAATGGAGAGTGAAGTTTTTTTATACCAGGATCAATGGTATAAGGAAGATAAGCCAGTTTAAATTAAAGACAAATTTATTGGACGGTGCTTAACTTAGAATTATTTGTCTCCCTTAAAGGAGGACATTATACCAGAGCTATATACAATACAAATGGGTAAAATATCTGCATAATAAAAGGAGCCACAGTACAAATGAATGGTCACAAGAACAAGAAAGTCCTACTGCCTCATGGAGTCCACCAGGGAGGAGTCCAGTCACTCACACATTTCTTGGTTTACATTAATGACTTAGTTGCTGAACTACCACATGTGCATCCTGTGACACTGATGGGTTATGGATTTGATGATGATGATAGGTGATCAAGTTAACTTTAGTTCTTTATATTACTTTAGTTAATCATGAATTTGTACTGTTATTTCAATTTTGTACTGTTATTTCAATTTTGTACTGTTATTTCAATTTTGTACTGTTATCTCAATTTTGAACTGTTATTTCAATTTTGTACTGTTATCTCAATTTTGTACTGTTATTTCAATTTTGTACTGTTATTTCAATTTTGTACTGTTATCTCAATTGTCATATGATTCAAGATTTCAGAATAGAAAACATATTTTAAATACAATTCTGCAAAGATCAAATTCCGTGTAGATTCCCAAATGGAGTGTTTAAAGATAAGCAAGTAACTCAAGAAAAAGCAGGACGAAACAAACAACAGAAATATGCAAAGAAATGATCACAAGCTGTAAGGAACAGAATACAATGACTTATTCTTGTACAAAATTAAACACAAATTTCGCTTGCATATAGTATTAGACAATCATTTTGTACAATGAAATATTTGTAGTGTAAACTTCTTATAATAGAATTCATAGGAAGAATTACTAGATCCTTTCTGGGACAAGCTAAGTCAATGGTCAGATCTATGAGATAACAAGGTGTTATCAGGAATAAGATAAATCAATGTACAATGTATTATAAATCAAAGTTCTTCCATGCATAACATGATCCTACAAGCATAACATGTTTTCCCATGAACAAATAATGTCTGAACAGACATAACTAGCGAAGGTAGAAAAAACGGTTAGTCCTCCCAGATATAACCAGTTATTAAAATATCTTAGGTCATCCATAATATAACCAGCAACGGTAATATACTAGGACCTCCCAAACATAACCAGCTATGATAACATATTAGGTCCTCCCAGACATAACTAGCTATGATAACATATTAGGTCCTCCCAGACATAACTAGCTATGATAACATATGCGGTCCTCCCAGATATAACTAGCTATGATAACATATTAGGTCCTCCCGGACATAACTAGCTATGATAACATATGCGGTCCTCCCAGACATAACTAGCTATGACATATTAGGTTCTCCCAGACATAACTAGCTATGATAACATATTAGGTCCTCCCAGACATAACTAGCTATAACATCTGTCCTCCCAGATATAACTAGCTATAACATTCTGTCCTCCCAGACATAACTAGCTATAACATTCTGTCCTCCCAGACATAACTAGCTATGATAACATATGCGGTCCTCCCAGACATAACTAGCTATGATAACATATTGGGTCCTCCCAGACATAACTAGGCATGATAACATATTAGGTCCTCCCAGACATAACTAGCTATGATAACATATTGGGTCCTCCCAGACATAACTAGCTAACATATTGGGTCCTCCCAGACATAACTAGCTATGATAATTCCCCCATCATGTAAATCACTTTCAGTTCATTTAATTTGTGGCCATCATGAAGTTGTCCACCTCGCAGTTGATAATTTAGATAATGGAAGGCAAAGAAATTTAATCCAGAAAAATTGAAAGTATTTTTGGAAAGCAAATATTGTTTTTTATTTTAGATTGAAATTGAATAACTAAAATATAATCAAAGTAATACAAATATATAGCAAACTAACTGTTTGCCTTATCTCAAACTGTCTGTCAGTCAATCTATCTGTCTACACTGTCTGTCAGTCAATCTATCTGTCTACACTGTCTGTCAGTCAATCTATCTGTCTACACTGTCTGTCAGTCAATCTATCTGTCTACACTGTCTGTCAGTCAATCTATCTACAGCTGTTTGTCAGTCTACCTTTAAACTACTGTCTTTCAGTCTATCTATTTTCAACTGCCTGTCAATCTATCTGTCTACACTGTCTTTCAGTCTATCTATTTTCAACTGCCTGTCAATCTATCTGTCTACACTGTCTGTCAGTCTATCTATCTGTCTACACTGTCTGTCAGTCTATCTATCTGTCTACACTGTCTGTCAGTCTATCTATCTGTCTACACTGTCTGTCAGTCTATCTATCTGTCTACACTGTCTGTCAGTCTATCTATCTGTCTACACTGTCTGTCAGTCTATCTATCTGTCTACACTGTCTGTCAGTCTACCTATCACAAACATCTATTTCTTCTTATTCATACATGTATATCCATCTAAGTATCTACAACTATTTGTCTACTATATTGTCTACTATATCTACAACTATTTGTCTACTATATCTACAACTATTTGTCTACTATATCTACAACTATTTGTCTACTATATCTACAACTATTTGTCTACTATATCTACAATTTCACAGCTAATTATAATAATTTAAACTTTCCACTGTTCACAAACTGCCTGTCAACATTAGTCCAACCTACCCCAACAGTGAATGCGGCTAAGTATCCAAAATTAAAGAATACAGACAACAAATACAATTTATGGCCTCACACATAAAATCAAAACACTGTGTGAAAGAAATAGCGCAGCTTAAGTTTTATGATACAAAATGCCTTTAAAAAAAAGCAAGAAAGTACGTGGAATGAATCGGCAAACTAAGGAAATTGAGGAAGAACAATAAATTTGAGTTAAGGCACTTGAATATTGTGTAAAGATGGGATAAATCCACTTGTGAATTAAATAAAAATAAATTCAGCTGAAAATGAGTATAGTGGGTTACAAATTCCGCAATGATATGGCCCACTTTGTGCAGACGGCTGTAGAATGTGGAAAAGCAGGAATTATATGACTCATGCAATACTTGCATCAATCTCCGCAGGTTTGGCTAAACCATGCTGTCGCTTCTTATGGTGGTGGTGGTGGTGGTGGTGATGGTGTCGGTGGTGACACCCTGGCTTTTTCCCTTTAGAGACACTATTCACATTACTCTCTACCTTTTCTAGAGAATTCTGTTTGTTGCAGGCATCCCTCCTAGCCTGGCCCTCATAGGCTCGGTGAGGCAGCGGGTACAAGTCATCAGAACGGGATGGCAGATTGCCTGTCAGGACGAACTGCTGGAAGCAACGTAGACTGATCTGGCATTCTTCTTCGTCTCTGAATTGATTGTTAGGGAACATAGCCTTCATCTTTCTCCTTTCCTGTTTAATCATAAAATTAATTTAATCAAACATTTGTTTTAAGTTTTTCACTCATTCAACTATTAAACACCCCCCTCCCCCAAAACAAACAAGACACCTAACTCTGTATCTACCAAAGTGTGTGCCTGTCTTGCATTAATATACAATGAAATCTCGATTTTAATCAATAATCTGTACAAGAACAATAGGCGAAATCTCGATTTTAATCAATAATCTGTACAAGAACAATAGGCGAAATCTCGATTTTAATCAATAATCTGTACAAGAACAATAGGCGAAATCTCAATTTTAATCAATAATCTGTACAAGAACAATAGGCGAAATCTCAATTTTAATCAATAATCTGTACAAGAACAATAGGCGAAATCCGAAAGAATTATTTCTATATGAATCATGTAAATGCAAATAATTCGTTCTAGACACTCCAAAATATATTTTGTGAAGAATAAAGTGTTGAATACTAACAACAATTGTGTGTTCACTCAGACAAATAAGATGCATGACAATGGAGATTTTGGTAGTAACCACATTTTTGAAATGGGTGTGCTCACAGACTGCGACACATGCCTGCATACTCAGTGACACAATGAGCATGATTGTGAAAGTACAGGCGGGGTACATTCGGGAACAGTGGCTGGATGCAGTGAAGAATTCCTGTGTACGTAAAGTCACTTTTATTTTTTCTGGGACTTTCAGGAGTCCGAGGTAATGAGAGAGCAGGCAGGTTGGTTGCAGAAACGGCTGTTGACTGAGAGATGGATCGGGCAGAAATTATGAATGCCCTATGGGAAAACGCACGAACAAATGACTGTATAAGTGAGGACGACTCTTGTTTCATGACTAGAATAAGGGAACTTGGTTTGAAATGTGGTGTCGCTAGAAAGGAACAGTTTCATGGGTGAGATAGAATGATAGTCAATCAACGTGTAATTGCGGAAACACTCAAGAAGATATCTCAGCACCTATGGACTTGTCATGAGTGCAGTGACAATGATCCAAAGATTAACTAACTAAAAACAATAATAAATTATTATAAAATGAATATAAAAGACTAATGTAAGGAATGAATGAACATTTAACATGGCATTTACTTTTGTAAAGACTCTTATGGTGTATGGAAAACAGCGAGGAGGGAGGATTTTATTGTTTGGAAGGAAATTCCCCTCCATATGGATCGCAGGTATCAAGGCACACTATCTGAGGTCACTTCCTTTCTTGGTATTTCAAATTCAAAGCTGTTGTTTTTTGTTGTGAAGACATATTATCTAGTCATGTTACATGATACCATGGCTGGTGGTGTGTCTCTTGGCCTGGTATCTCCATCTTTAGACCCAGCATTTTCTTGTGCAGGACTGAAGTCCTGTCCGATGTCAGGGATTGCCCAACCAATCTTAGTCTCCATCCTCTGTTGGTTAGACTAAGTTCCATCTCCAACGAGTTGTCCTCATAGGGAAAGCTGTAGTTTCATAACTTGGATTGTGTCTAAAGTGATGAGTTTTATTAAATTACCTCTTGGTGAACTAGGAGGTGACATTGGAGAACTAGGAGGCAGTGGTGACATTGGAGAACTAGGAGGCAGCGGTGACATTGGAGAACTAGGAGGCAGTGGTGACATTGGAGAACTAGGAGACTGCGGTGACATTGGAGAACTAGGAGGCAGTGGTGACATTGGAGAACTAGGAGACTGCGGTGACATTGGAGAACTAGGAGGCAGCGGTGACATTGGAGAACTAGGAGGCAGCGGTGACATTGGAGAACTAGGAGGCAGTGGTGACATTGGAGAACTAGGAGGTAGTGGTGACATTGGAGAACTAGGAGGCAGCGGTGACATTGGAGAACTAGGAGGCAGCGGTGACATTGGAGAACTAGGAGGCAGTGGTGACATTGGAGAACTAGGAGGTAGTGGTGACATTGGAGAACTAGGAGGCAGCGGTGACATTGGAGAACTAGGAGGCAGTGGTGACATTGGAGAACTAGGAGACTGCGGTGACATTGGAGAACTAGGAGGCAGCGGTGACATTGGAGAACTAGGAGGCAGCGGTGACATTGGAGAACTAGGAGACTGCGGTGACATTGGAGAACTAGGAGGCAGCGGTGACATTGGAGAACTAGGAGGCAGCGGTGACATTGGAGAACTAGGAGGCAGTGGTGACATTGGAGAACTAGGAGGTAGTGGTGACATTGGAGAACTAGGAGGCAGCGGTGACATTGGAGAACTAGGAGGCAGCGGTGACATTGGAGAACTAGGAGGCAGTGGTGACATTGGAGAACTAGGAGGTAGTGGTGACATTGGAGAACTAGGAGGCAGCGGTGACATTGGAGAACTAGGAGACTGCGGTGACATTGGAGAACTAGGAGACTGCGGTGACATTGGAGAACTAGGAGGCAGTGGTGACATTGGAGAACTAGGAGGCAGTGGTGACATTGGAGAACTAGGAGGTAGTGGTGACATTGGAGAACTAGGAGGCAGCGGTGACATTGGAGAACTAGGAGACTGCGGTGACATTGGAGAACTAGGAGGCAGCGGTGACATTGGAGAACTAGGAGGCAGCGGTGACATTGGAGAACTAGGAGGCAGTGGTGACATTGGAGAACTAGGAGGCAGCGGTGACATTGGAGAACTAGGAGGTAGGTGACATTGGAGAACTAGGAGGCAATTGTGACATTGGAGAACTAGGAGGCAGTGGTGACATTGGAGAACTAGGAGGCAGCGGTGACATTGGTGAACTAGGAAGTGACATTATTACTTGAACACAATCTCCAATATTTGTTTATATCATGGTCCCTAATGTAATCTAGAGAGACTTAAGGGGCATGCCTCACTAAAAGGGGGTTTAAATCCTCTAACCACATGCTAACTCTTCCTGTACAATTTGTATTACTAGCATTTATTGTCTGGGACATGTCCTACTCATCTGAAGGAGTTTGAGAATTAACAGGGGACATCACTCAAGAAAACAAAGATACATAACCCATCATAAATGAGATCAATATTTCAACACTCCATTCTACATACAAATTATACCCACTTCACTGAAGCAATGTATCAGAAAATTGTACAACATAATAGCAACTGATTGTATTCATACTTACCACACAAAAGCAATTGGTTATTTTCATTTTTACAACATAACAGCACCTGGTTGTCTCCATTCTTACAACATAACAGCACCTGGTTGTCTTCATTCGCACAACATAACAGCACCTGTTATCTTCATTTGTACAACATAACAGCACCTGGTTATCTTCATTCTTACAACTCAAAAGCAATATATGTTTAGAAGTCTGACAAGATATAAAACCTCTTGCAAATGTTCATTCTCATAATTTTGCAGTTGCTTCTGGAAGCCAAAGTTAGGATTTGCCACAGTGCGGGCTCCTCGTATAGAGTTGAGAGAATCTCTCCAGCCTAGGTTTGTCACAGTCATTATGTACGCTGCTGTGATCGTCACACTCCTGGACACACCAGCAAGACTGTTGGAGAGATGTTAAAATAAAGACATTACAAATATATCCCACATGTCCTCACAGATAAATCCTGGTATTTTTCAAGGAAAACGGTAATAAAATAACTGTATATCCTATTCATAAACTGTCAGGGTCGTAATGGGCACAACATTGGACACATCAACACAAAGTCCTCCAGCGATTTCTATATTCAGTAATATTGATGAGCGGTGGATGTATTGTGTAGCTTGTCAAAATAGACTAACTTTACCAAATGAATCTTTTTTACTGCATGATGTATACCTGTTTTCCATCTGTCTTCCATTACATTGTTATGTGGGGGACAACATGATTTAATCATTTCATATAACTTTAGTAGATGACATGTTTATACAGTCAGTCTTTCCTCTTGTGGAAACCTCACAGAACTTTAGTAGATGACATGTTTATACAGTCAGTCTATCCTCTTGTGGAAACCTCACAGAACTTTAGTAGATGACATGTTTATACAGTCAATTTTTTCTCTTGTGGAAACCTCACAGAACTTTATCTATACAATTACCAGTACATTTACTCTTTTCTGAATACAAAGTTTCTTCCCAAACATTGGGCACAACTAAGAGGTGGGGCTTTTCTGGATAAGTCTTCTGGAAAAACTTCCCAATTTGCACAAAAGAATACAGGAGCTTTATTGCTCGTAATTCTTGAAGACTGAAATAAAACAAACACACAATGGACATGTAAACACACCAGTGGACTAATACCGATCCTCCATCCAGCCGAGCCTTGTGTATGAACTTGTTGACTTGGGGGAAAAACTTGATCAGGTCCTGGTCTGGGGAATCGCTCGCTGCAATGCAGAGATACTCTTTATCCTAGATGAGATCAATAAATGCAGGTGGCTATAATAACCAGCTACAATATACAGGTGGTTATAATAACCAGCTACAATATACAGGTGGTAAATATAACCTGCTATAACACATAAGTGGTAAATATAACCGGCTATAATACATAAGTGGTAAATATAACCGGCTATAATACATAAGTGGTAAATATAACCGGCTATAATACATATATGGTAAATATAAAAAGCTATAATACAGACGTGATAAATTTAAAAGGCTAAATACATAAATGGTAAATATAACCGGCTATAATACATAAGTGGTAAATATAAAATGCTATAATACACAGATACTCTTTATCCTAGAGGAGGTTGATAAACTAAAAAACTGTCATAACATATTTTTCCCGTTAGGGGGTTACAGGGAGTATTCGAGTGGCTTGTGTGATAAAGGCTACATGCCCTTGCTGTCGCCACATCATATTTTTTAATTTATCCTCCGACAGAAAAAAACCCAGTCCTTACTGGAGATCAAACTCTGGACCTCACTGATGTGAGACCAACACTCTAACCTCTTGGCCATGCGTAACACATAGATAAACACAAGTGGTAAATATAAAAAGCTATAATACACAGATAGTAAATAAAACTGGCTATGATATAAAAATGGTATATATAAATGGCTACCTACTAGACACAGGTGGTAAATATAAATGTCTACAATACACACACAACCAACATTAGTACAAAAGTGGTAAAAATAACTGTCTACAAGACAAAAGACGCATGTAGTTGCATCTGTAGGTCTCATCAATGGCCCACTAAACAAACCACCCATGCAACAAAAATCATTAGATGACGTCGTTATATTGAGATTCTCTTATGGAAGCTTTGTAGCATGTCATCTATACAATTATAGTAGTAGGCTCTGAGTAGAAATTATACTCTCTCTGAGTAGAAGGTCTCTTCAATAGACATTGCACTAAGCTGAAATCTCCTGGGTATAAAAGAAAGCTCAGAAAAACCACCCCACTGCACATAGTAAGAGCTAATCGCTCACAATTCCTGGGGTTCTCAAACAATACAAAAGTGGTAAATATAACTGTGTACATAACAAAAGTGGTAAATATAACTGGCTACAAAACAAAAGTGGTAAATATAACTAGCTAACATACACTGGTGGTAATATAACTGTCCACAATACAAAAGTGGTAATATAACTGTCTACTATACAAAAGTGGTAATATAACTGGCTACTATACAAAAGTGGTAAATATAACTGGCTACTATACAAAAGTGGTAAATATAACTGGCTACTATACAAAAGTGGTAAATATAACTGGCTACTATACAAAAGTGGTAAATATAACTGTGTACAAAACAAAAGTGGTAAATATAACTGTGTACAAAACAAATGTGGTAAATATAACTAGCTAACATACACTGGTGGTAATATAACTGTCTACTATACAAAAGTGGTAAATATAACTGTCTACTATACAAAAGTGGTAAATATAACTGGCTACTATACAAAAGTGGTAAATATAACTGGCTACTATACAAAAGTGGTAAATATAACTGTGTACAAAACAAAAGTGGTAAATATAACTGTGTACAAAACAAAAGTGGTAAATATAACTGGCTACTATACAAAAGTGGTAAATATAACTGTCTACAATACCATCTATTCGCTAAACCCTTCGCTGTCTTGCAGCGTCTGGGGTAGAAGAGTTTTCTGGAGATGGCCCTCGTGTGTGCTGAGTATATTGTGGAGCTTGTCACCTCTTATATTTTGGTGGTTCATCATTTTCGTGGCCAGCATCTAGGTTTGCATTCACTGTATCTGTGTAGCATAGCTTGCTGTCTGATGGTTGTCAACTGATGTGTGCAAACCATTTGATCTGTTGTCTCTTAATATATTTCAAGATTGGGGTGGTGCCTGTTCTCACATTATCTTAGCTGCTCATTCGTATAAAAAAGAAGACTGTCCACAAATGTTTTGGACACATGAGAAGAGGAAAGATTGAATATATTATACCAACAAGCAAGCTGAAGAAAACAAAAGGGGTATGGTAAGACAAGAGAACAGATGCTTGAGAACCTGGCAAAATTTCTTGGGAGAACATTGGTATTAGAAATGATTGATAGCACATGAAACAGAAGGATGTGGAAAGAAATGATAAACAATGTCACATGTCATGGACCATAAGAATAAAGTATTGGCAGTACATGAGACAGAAGACTGTGGAAAGAAATGATAACCATCACACTGCAAAGACTTTACAAAGGCATGATTGGCAGCACACAAAAAACAGAAGGCTGGCGATAGGCATGATAAGAAACGTCACATGGCATGGACAACAAGAAGAAGACTTGAGCAAATGATTTTCTAATTAAGAGACAATCAACAGCATGCTACTTACTGCCTACTGTCACCAGGTGAATCAAGAGACAATCAACAGCATGCTACTTACTGCCTACTGGCACCAGGTGAATCAAGAGACAATCAACAGCATGCTACTTACTGCCTACTGGCACCAGGTGAACATAAACATTATTACAAAACCTGTCAATCAATTATGCTGCTGATCTAAGAGTCCAAATTTCAACAGAGAAGTCTCGCATCAACTGACAAAATAAAAACTGACCTCTAGTATTTTCCTGGCATTGTCATGGACAGCCACAATGTGGGTTATGTTGTATTCTGTCAGCTGTTTTATGTCTTTAGCATCACGGAAGTTGCCAACATAAAGACCAGGCAAAATCTGCATTGAAAATGTACAGTAACATTATTTATCAGCTGTATGTATATCAAGTGATGGATTAATTCCAGAACATTCCCAGAATCGTGGGCAGTCTGAATACTTCTCTACCTTGTGCAAGCAGGCCGGTGTTGGCTAGGGACGTGGTCATACACAGTGTGATATCGCTAACTCATCGTCTTCTTGGTTGTCCTATTCTTCTCCTTCCTGGAACTCTGCCTACAAGAATCAGTCTTTCCATACTATCATGTCTCATTAAGTGTTACAAAAAAACTATTTTCTTCTTATGATTGTATAAAGCTATCCTTGATTTAATTTCAGTATTTTCAAAACTTTTATTTCTTCTTTGTTTCTGTCCATGATAAATGTACAATCTTTCTGTAGCACTTCATTGCAATGAATTTATCCTTTTTTGATAAAGTCTTATTCAAAGTACAAGTCTTAATATTAACTACGTATTCAGACATAATGAGATGGGACACAAGTATTGGCTTACAATTACTTCAAGCTACAATAAGTAGATCAAAACCTCGAATCTTTTCACCCTTATTCTTTACTCATAAAAGCAGTAGATATTGTAAAACACATATTCACTTATTTACAATATGTACTTTCATATTTGTGCTACTATAGGCCACTACCTGATTGTGTGATCTTCTCTGACTTTCTGGTAGTTATATAGGTAAATATATGTGTTATAATAACTGCAGATCTCCCATCATGATAAATATATTTGTTATGATTACTGCAGATCTCCCATCATGATAAATATATTTGTTATGATTACTGCAGATCTCCCATTACGATAAATATATCTTGATTACACTAATACATATTCTAAATATAGATTTGAAGCAGTACACTGCGGTTACTCTCACATAGGCTTTTAGCGTTGCCTATCTCTAACCGTAACAAAGATCAAACCAATAATCAACGTAGACAATATAGAACTAGAATGTGTACACAAATTTTGAATATCTGGAAGCAAATATAAACAGTTTCGGAGATTGTTCAGTCGAGCTTAGGAGAAGACTTGCAATTGCAACACTCAAATTAACACAAATGAGAAAGCTATGGCAAAGTAATAATAACAACACTAAAGTAACCCTTTTAAGATCATGTGTTTTCCCAGTGGTAACATATGGCTGCGAGACTTGGACTTTAAACAATATCCACAAGAATAAACTCATTTGAAATGAAGTGCAACAGAAGAATCCTATGAGTATCCTGGACAGAGAAAAAGAAGAACATTGAAAATACTGAAACTAAATGAACGGTGGCTTCTAAATACCATCATAAGAAGGAAGCTACAGTATTTTGGAATCTTAAAGCGATGTGATGGTATCAAAAGGCTGACTCTGGAGGGCAGAGTACAAGGAAAGAGAAGAAGAGAAAGACCAAGAAGATGATATCAGGACCAGCGACATAGAATTTCATGGTGGTTATCAGATAGCAAATGCAAAGTAGAATAACTTGTATCACACCACTTCAAATAGATGAGGAATTACTTCGATCATAGTTACACACATTCACACAGAAGAAGAATACTAGTGTTACACACATTCACACAGAAGAAGAATACTAGTGTTACACACATTCACACAGAAGAAGAATACTAGTGTTACACACATTCACACAGAAAAAGAATACTAGTGTTACACACATTCACACAGAAGAATACTAGTGTTACACCCATTCACACAGAAGAAAAATTATTGGGTTACACACATTCACACAGAAGTAGAATTATTGGGTTACACACCTTCACACAGAAGAATTAGTTTGGTTACAACAGACAGACGAATACTAGTGTTATACCCTTTTACACAGAAGAAGAATTACTTAGGTAACAGTTACACTCTTTCACACAGAAGTAGAATTATTGGGTTACACACCTTCACGCAGAAGAATTACTTGTGTTACACCCTTCATACAGAAGAATTACTTGTGTTACACCACTTAACATCTGCACGACATTGTTAGGTCAATGTGATCTTACTATGAGGACAGGTAGATAATCCCACACTCAAACCTCCTTAATCCCCTCTTACAACATGCATGAAAGTTGGCAATGTTACTATTCATTGGAATACACCAATCCATGGCTGAATAACAGTACAATAAGACTGTTTTATCATTTCTTTTCCCATGTTAAATCCTCATTATCCTACTTAAACATAAAAATTGTGCTTCCATGAGCAGTTCCATTTACAGCATGTCTTTTGATTACATCACAAGCTTCTTTACAATCCTAGTCAACTTGCTATTCTGTCCTAGATCTTTCCCCCTCTGCTTATTTTGTTATTGATTTTTTTTCTGCTGTATTAAGGTCCGCCATCATTTATTTATTATTTGACAAATTGACTTAGCTCGACTTCTTATAATTTTATCATCTTCTATTGATCTATATTACTTTGTTATACACAAACACTCGAACACATGCATGGGCAGACAGAAGAAACACACGCATACATGTTCTCTAGGGACATATTCACGATGTACCAGCCCATCAATGTCAATGACAACTAGCACAGTCTTGACAATCGACTTGGAACTGTCATGTCATGACAAATGTCATCTTCAAATAATCCGCATTCACTATTGAAACAAATATATACTCAAATGTTGTAGGTCTACATTAGACAATATTCTCTCCCAAAGCTGGCTGCAGTATTTCAAAAGTTTCAGAACCGATTTTAAAAAGTCAAATGCACAAATCAACGCATGCACACTATTTATGATCGACATCAATTTTATAAATGTGACGAGACAAACTAGGTCACCTTCACTTATAAGATCACACATAGTGCATATAAAAAGGTTCATACTTCCAGTTTTGTACAAACATTGGCACATAAGTTGTCAATATGCATCTAGTAAATAGCAGTACTGTTTTCCAGGAATGAAATCAATCCAGGAACACATGCTCTCATATCTGTACAGAGAATCACACACGCACATACAAATATGTATTAATAAAGCCAAGAACCCATCAGTGTTGTAGGTATGACACATTAGTGACATAAACGCAAACATTCATTAATCATATTATGCTTATACTTCAATGGATGCAAATGAGGAGACAGAGTTCTGCTTAGTGGGGGCCCATCTCCTCTCCAAAACATCCCTAACAGCAAAGCACAACTAACCCAACTGTCATCCATCGTCATTTTATATGAAGCTGGAGATTCATATATAACAACTGTAGTAGTCACCTTAGCTTGACATCATTAGCCAAGTAGGTTCTGGATTGGAAGTCACAAGGAAAGAGGAGAGATGGAAGACTGAGGAATCCTGGAAGTGAACAGTGGAGGAATAAGCCAAATCAACTGGGACCACATGTGCATAGATGAAGAGGTCAACATCGCACAAATCTCATTGGAGGGGCAGTTGTAGCCATGTGTTCCACAGGCAACTGAAAGGAAATAGAGATAGTAGTCCTCATATCACACATTAAAGTGTATTGAAGAATACGATGTTAGGAATGTATTTAGATTGTATTTGACATTCCAGAATGGTGTATATTAGGCAGGATGATCTTAAGATCACAAACCTGCTTCCTACTTGGCTTTCCAGAAAACCAGGTGTCAATTTTTTAAGGCTGCTCTCATCTAGTAATTGTTGGCGATAAAAGATTACCTTCTATGTATGTCGCAAGAGGCGACTAAGGAGGTTCTGGAGTGGAATTGGGTGTCCCATCCCATATAAGACGAAAGTGACACAGAAGCCATACTGAAATCGGATGTGTCAGAACAAAAGGAGTAGATATTGCAGCAAAGATGTAAATCATGGCAAAATGTAGTCAGTTCTCCAGAATCCACCTAATCTGCAGGAGATGAGAATGAATGCAGAAGAAAACAAATATTTTCAGTTGAACTGCAAATCGAACCTTGGACCACCTGACTAGAATGTATGCACACTAACTAGTGAACGACGTAGAGAGATTTAATTCACTGACTGTCCATGATACACATACCGGTAGCTATTCTCTTAAGAACTAGCTCTGTAAAAGAGATTCAGAACATGTATCTGGTCCAGCTACCCTGTTAAATTTCCACAGCAGCCAGTTGTGCGCCTGAACCATTCTGAACACAATGCAACCTATCCATCCACCCACCCATGTTCCTTCAGTGTCAAATACGATTCATAGGGCAGAAACTAGTACTCTCCAGTGTGAGAGATGTGATGCTACTGTGTGTAGTTCTTGCATGTTGTTGAGACCCATAGACATACTCTCTTTGATGGTTATTCTGTGAAGAGTTATCTGGGCATCGTTCCTTGAAAATCATTACATCAAAAAATACTGGGTCGATCATGGAATAGTATATGTTACCACATTTTTCTCGGGAACAAAATTTCTGCTGATGCAAAGAATTTTCTAATTATTTATTCATTGCTCAAGCTTCACTTCACATTCAGGCAGAAATATTGATTCTTTACAGAAATTCCAGTACAGCAGTGCATGAGTCTCCTTAACAATTGAAATACCAAGGGTTATCTATAAATGTATCTTACTTTTGTGAAATACTTCTTTTTACATAAGCTTCTCCAAGAGAAATTATATGGGTTCCTAGATATCTAAGAGTAAATATGATATTCTGCACTTTCCACAATGTTCCTTATATAAATATCTCAAATTCAAGTTTCTTCACTTTTATTTAGAGGTGAGGTTAAAGACCATGTTTTTATCTGGCGATAAGTGCTGGAATGCTGAGCTGGTTAAAACCATGTTTTTGTCTGGCGATCAGTGCTGCAATGATTAGCTGGCCATGAGCCATTTCTAGCACTCAGGGATGAGGACAGATTTTTTAAACTAAGTCTAGATGTAGTTGCTTCTGTTATGTAGTGTGTTATGGTTGCAAATATTGTTTGAATTCTGACCCCTCAAGGTCTAAATCCTGAATTGTGTATGGAAAGTAGATAGTGTTGCTATTCTTTCCGCCCCTTTTGAGTCCTGGTGACACAGCGTCTTTGATTTCTGATTGCTTATGATTACTCTAAATGACAATGTTATTGTTTTAAACAAAAGACTGTACAGTCAGGGACAAAACTTTTGTTGCCTTATATTCTCATCATTGAAGATGCAGATAGATACAGTCTCTCCACATCTCGGTTCTGATTTTCACATATTCAACTTTCATAAAGATGTTTTCTGCATTCATTTCTAGCCTGGAGTAAGGAATGCATTGTGTCATGGTTTATATTTAGTCTGGAGTAAGGAATGCATTGTGTCATGGTTTACATTTAGTCTGGAGTAAGGAATGCATTGTGTCATGGTTTACATTTAGCCTGGAGTAAGGAGCGCATTGTGTCATGGTTTACATTTAGTCTGGAGTAAGGAATGCATTGTGTCATGGTTTACATTTAGTCTGGAGTAAGGGATGCATTGTGTCATCGTTTACAGTTAATGATTGTATAACCAGCATGGACTCCAGTCTACAGATAGCAGAGCATGTCTCACTATAAGCTGTATAATCATTCTAATTAAAAATATGTATCTTCCCATCTTGATACATAATACTGCGGATAGAGAGCTGTGGAGAGCCATGACCGCCCACGCCAGCTGGCATGGCACCTGATGATGATCTTCACATCACCTAAATAAATATATATTTTTTATCTAAAATTGTATCTAATTTAAAAGTCAATTTCTCTTATTTATCTTTTTTAAGTGTTTATTTCTCCATTATTCAAAAGATCATTTATATTTGCAAAATCTAGACATCATTTGCCTTTTTTTATTTTCTATTAACCTGTTTACTTCTACATCAATATTGTTATGCAGTGGGTTGCTGGCCACTCAAACACACCTGGTAATGACAAGGCAGAAAGATCAGCAAAGGGAGCAAAACAAATAGCGACATACACACAAATGACCATGCACGGTTAACATGATGATGAAATCTGTGAACATAGAGACTTGGCTGAACAGATGGACCATGGGAAACACTGGGAGAGAAATCTACAAATGTATGACCAGCCCAAATCTCAAAGCCAATATCAACCGCATGGGAAAGAAAGATAATAATATCATCTTTTGACTTTACACACATGAACATCCACCTGAATAGAACTCAAACAAAACACAGTCCAGGGTACTGGCTATGTACTCATCCCTACAAAATTGTCAACCATCATCATTTTGAATATCCAGCGTTCGATGATGTCGGAAAAATCTAACTGTCCATTTCTTCAATTTTTCTACCTTATCTAAATGTCTATTTCTCAAATGTTTGATCTAAACATCAATTTCTCCAATTCTTCTACTTTATCTAAATGTTCATTTCTCCTATTTACCTTATCTAAACGTCCAAAAGGCATGATCAATAGGGGCAATCACCACTTCTAATGATCAGATCACTTCTTGCAGCTGTAGCGTTCCTTTAATTACTATCTAACGACTATGATCAATAAAAAATAAAATAAAACGTTACATAAAAAGTAATCAAAAACTGTCACAGATATACATAACAATAAATACTTGAAGCATATCCAGTATAGGTTTTTCAACTATAGTTGACGTTGTAGGCACCACTAGTATATCTAGTCACATTGTCAGTACAATGTGAGCAAATACTTTTCTAATCCCCAACAAGTTAGAGCGAATTGCGTTTGTGAGACAGGACCACTCATTACTCTACCACCAAAGATATACATACTATAAAGAAATTCTTCTTTGAAGGTGATTCTTCGCTAACGCATACTTAAAGCCATACTACATGTGACCATCCACGTTGCTTATATCAAATTATTGTCCTTTTTAAAATTTTATCTTTGCCTGGTGTACACTGATAACTTATAGAATGCACTCATAACTTATCTTTAACTTACAAAAATATGAAGAGAGTATTTTTAATTTTCAAGGTTTAATTTCCATAATCTCAAAGTGAAACCCCTGTTTTTGTCAATAATCCGTTCAAGAACAATCAGCGTAATCCAAAACCAATGAAAACCGAAACAATTATGTCCATATGAATCAATGAAAATCCAATTAATTTGTTCTAGACACTCCAAAATACATTCTAAAAGCACATTTTATAGAGAATAAATATAGTGTTTAGTACTAAAATAAATAAGAAATTAATATAAGATAAATGTAAGGACTAATGTAAAAAATAGATGAACATTTAACAGACTTTTATTTTTCTGAAGACACTTTGTGGCATATGGTACATATCTTTTAAGATGAATATCTATAATAATGTAAGTAAAAGTAAGTAAAGTAACCCATAGCATTTATTAATGCAGTAGGGGTGTGAGATGTTAGCGATCTCACATTTCAGAGGCTCTGCAAATGAGGGCGGTAGCCATCTCCTCTCCCTCGCAGTCTTTACTTCCCAGATTAATCCGGTACCCATTTAAGGCTGGGTCGACCCGGGAGCTGTTGCGATTTGAAAAACATTTTCACCTCAACTGGGGAATGAACCCAGGACCACTCATATGCAAAGCCAGTGCAATATAATACTGTACATAAAACTTAACACTTATTTGATCAATATCTAAAACACTAAACATTTTTTTAAGGAATATTCACAGCACCAGACTTTGATGATAATCTACAATACTCAATATAATATTAAACACTTTTTGATGGATATCTGGACTTCTGGTTGCACCAAGATGGTGAATGTCAGAAAGTTAATGACATTACAATACATTCTTCATATAACACACAAAAAGCAAATCGGCAGGAGGTCTCTTGAAAACCAGCATTCAGGTAAGTATCACCATAACAGTCGAGCAATGCCAGTCCACAAGGGAAGTAACTTGAAAGAGGACATTTACACTAAACTGTTTAATTCATGCAACATACAGAAAGCAGTAAAAATATAATTCAAGCACGTGGACACAATGTAAACATCAGGGACCAAATAACCATAACTACACAAAACATTGTTTCAGTTTTGCTGTTCACAGAATTTAAATGTGACCTACAGGAGCTTCTCTGCAAAGCAAGTTGTGGGGAACCCAAGATGACCTAACATAAACCACCATTATATCTATCACAATATCAGACTGGATTACTAACAACTGATTGCAGAAGAAGAATATCTATCATAATACAAAACACTTTGTTCGATCATCAGTCAACAGAACCTTCATTTTGCATAGCAGCTAAACTCTTTTTTTATGTGTAGCTGAATACATGAAATAGTCCTTACCTTCTGAAATAAATTACGCTGTATGTTGATGGTGTCCGAGAAGGGAGCAAATAATAGCAACACTGTTTACCTTCCATGCATGTCGTAAGAGGTGACTAAGGAGTTTATGGGATGGAGTTAGCTGTCCCATCCAATATAAGGTCAGTGGCCCAAAGCCATGCTGAAGTCAGATGTGTCAGGCAGAAAGGCGCAGATATCCCAGCAATGATGTAAACTATGACACAACCCATTCTGTTCTCCGGACTACATCCTGCTAATCTGCAGGAGTTTGAGAATGAACGCGGAAGAATCAGAACTAAATTGGTTTTACAAGAATACCTATAAAACGTTGATCTTTACTGTCTCCAACATGTTCTTGTTAACATAAATATATCCTGACTTATTTCACTATGCGACACTAACCTTATTCATTCCATTGCCCATCTTGACACTTGCAGCAAATACGTCTCGTAAAGAAAGTTTGGCCGTTGTGCAACACAGTTACCTTACATATACTGACATGTGATGCATATGTAATAGATTCCAAGGTTTACTAAAGATGTTGTAAGACAAATTAGTACTCCCAATCTGTGAAATATAAAATTGTATACATCAATAAATATATATCATCATTCATAGCTGTCAACTTTTAACTCCATTAATCTGTATTTAGGCCATCAATATGTGCAAAATATTCAAAGTAGCAGCAATTACTGATGATGTTATACGTTACAACAAATGACCTATATTTTATGTGAAAAACTAAACACCCAAAAAAAAATATTTTTGGTGGTTTTTTTTAGAGGGGGGGGGGGGCGGCCCGAAATCCGAATAAATATGTAAAATTCTGGACTAGTTGAGACACATGATGATTCATGTGCATGTCTATACAAGGAAAACATTCTGTACTAAATATATATTATTTATACTGTTTATTATGGTAATTTGATCATAAATAATGGCTATTTGGTCATTAAATTTCAGTAATTACTACTAATGCTGACATTTTTATCTCACACGAACGTATTGATGGGCCAAAAACAGGGCCTTTTGGTGCTAAATACTGACATTTTTATTAAAATAAGCATATAAATTGTACGAAATATGAATTTACGAAAACATAAGTTGAGAGCTATGAATACGCTAATTTTTTTTTGGGGGGGGGGGGGGGGGGGGGAATGTTTTTTATTAATAAAAAAGAAGATTAAATTAATTTGGCCTATTATTGAAATCATCAAGTGCAGAATTTTCCTAACTTTCTTTTGGTATTGGTTATCAAATTTCTCTAATTTATATATATATATATATATATTAATTAAGGCCTAAGCCTTGTCTATGTGTATATTGTATGAAACACAATAGGATGACATGAAGTGTAATTACGGTATGCAAAATTTATGTAAGTATGCAAAATTACTTAAACTAAAGGCCTCAATGTAGGCTAAATGTGAGTAAAGTTGAACACATAGGTGCATAGTAGCATATTATATAGGAGGGCCTTTACAACAATCTCAAATGTGAGATAGGCATCTAATGTTTCAACTTTGTTCTCTATTTTCTGTCCCCAGGTCAACAATAGTTGATCGTATTCACACTTTTGTTATGTGCTCTTATTGGTATTTGGTTTGAGTTCATTCTCATAAGGTGACCAAACCATTTTACTTGCTGTCTTTCAATATGTTCAATACATGATATTATACCAACTCTTTTCCTAATCTCTTCATTTCTTTTTTTTAAAATTTGTTCTCTGTTAATTAACTGTTATTAGTAACATAGGATAAAGCATATTTTGTGCATACATTAAACAATTGTTTAGATATGTGACGTCATATGACAATAATAATCGTCAAACATCATAAATCAGATACAAACAGGACTCAGAGAACAGATAGCCACGCATGTATTTCCAGAACTGGAAAGGGGAGTAAAGAATAGTAAAACTGACCTGCCACGCAAGTCGTAGGAACCAACTAAAGAGGTTTTAGAGGGTGGATTTAACTGTCACATTCTATAGAGGGTCAAAGTGATCTGAAGCCATGCTGAAGGTAGGTGTATCAAGGTGATCTGAAGCCATGCTGAAGGTAGGTGTATCAAGGTGATCTGAAGCCATGTGTATCAAGGTGATCTGAAGCCATGCTGAAGGTAGGTGTATCAAGGTGATCTGAAGCCATGCTGAAGGTAGGTGTATCAAGGTGATCTGAAGCCATGCTGAAGGTAGGTGTATCAAGATGATCTGAAGCCATGCTGAAGGTAGGTGTATCAAGGTGATCTGAAGCCATGTGTATCAAGGTGATCTGAAGCCATGCTGAAGGTAGGTGTATCAAGGTGATCTGAAGCCATGTGTATCAAGGTGATCTGAAGCCATGCTGAAGGTAGGTGTATCAAGGTGATCTGAAGCCATGCTGAAGGTAGGTGTATCAAGGTGATCTGAAGCCATGCTGAAGGTAGGTGTATCAAGGTGATCTGAAGCCATGCTGAAGGTAGGTGTATCAAGGTGATCTGAAGCCATGCTGAAGGTAGGTGTATCAAGGTGATCTGAAGCCATGCTGAAGGTAGGTGTATCAAGGTGATCTGAAGCCATGCTGAAGGTAGGTGTATCAAGGTGATCTGAAGCCATGCTGAAGGTAGGTGTATCAAGGTGATCTGAAGCCATGTGTATCAAGGTGATCTGAAGCCATGCTGAAGGTAGGTGTATCAAGGTGATCTGAAGCCATGCTGAAGGTAGGTGTATCAAGGTGATCTGAAGCCATGCTGAAGGTAGGTGTATCAAGGTGATCTGAAGCCATGCTGAAGGTAGGTGTATCAAGGTGATCTGAAGCCATGTGTATCAAGGTGATCTGAAGCCATGCTGAAGGTAGGTGTATCAAGGTGATCTGAAGTCATGCTGAAGGTAGGTGTATCAAGGTGATCTGAAGCCATGCTGAAGGTAGGTGTATCAAGATGATCTGAAGCCATGTGTATCAAGGTGATCTGAAGCCATGCTGAAGGTAGGTGTATCAAGGTGATCTGAAGTCATGCTGAAGGTAGGTGTATCAAGGTGATCTGAAGCCATGCTGAAGGTAGGTGTATCAAGGTGATCTGAAGCCATGTGTATCAAGGTGATCTGAAGCCATGCTGAAGGTAGGTGTATCAAGGTGATCTGAAGCCATGCTGAAGGTAGGTGTATCAAGGTGATCTGAAGCCATGCTGAAGGTAGGTGTATCAAGGTGATCTGAAGCCATGCTGAAGGTAGGTGTATCAAGGTGATCTGAAGCCATGCTGAACGTAGGTGTATCAAGGTGATCTGAAGCCATGCTGAAGGTAGGTGTATCAAGGTGATCTGAAGCCATGCTGAAGGTAGGTGTATCAAGGTGATCTGAAGCCATGCTGAACGTAGGTGTATCAAGGTGATCTGAAGCCATGTGTATCAAGGTGATCTGAAGTCATGCTGAAGGTAGGTGTATCAAGGTGATCTGAAGCCATGCTGAAGGTAGGTGTATCAAGGTGATCTGAAGCCATGCTGAAGGTAGGTGTATCAAGGTGATCTGAAGCCATGCTGAACGTAGGTGTATCAAGGTGATCTGAAGCCATGTGTATCAAGGTGATCTGAAGTCATGCTGAAGGTAGGTGTATCAAGGTGATCTGAAGCCATGCTGAAGGTAGGTGTATCAAGGTGATCTGAAGCCATGCTGAAGGTAGGTGTATCAAGGTGATCTGAAGCCATGCTGAAGGTAGGTGTATCAAGGTGATCTGAAGCCATGCTGAAGGTAGGTGTATCAAGGTGATCTGAAGCCATGCTGAAGGTAGGTGTATCAAGATGAGAGGCACAGATATTTCAGCCAATCTTTAAACCATAACACAATGCATTCCATTCTCTTGAATACATCCTGCTATTCTACAGGAGCTTGAGAACAAACAAAGAAGAAGTGAGACTGTAAGTTATCTTCCATACGCCACAATATATAACCTGTGTTAAATTATCAATCATCAAATTAGATAACAGCACAAAATTAATTACAAAATATTTAGCCTAATTATAATAGTTAGACTATAGGCCTATATTTTCATTATGCAAATTATACACCAATTTGAATATTAATTAGCTCTGGTTGCTTCTGAAAATGACAGCTATGTAATCGACAGATGTGTCTTGTCTTCCCAAACACATAAATGTATAGGCCTAGTTTGGAAGATATTTTAATATAAGTAATTAAGAAATTTAATAAATATATATTCAATTATAATTATACAAATTGGATGCCATTTTGAATATTACTTGCTCTGTTGTTTCTTACAATTGCAGCAATGTAATCGACCGATGTATCTTGATGGCCCGAACACATAAATGTATAGTTTACATGTTTTATTATAAATAATTAAGAAATGTAATAAATTCAATGCCACTTTAATTATGCAAATTTGATGACATTTTGTATATTAATAAACTATGGTTGATGCTTAAAATTACAGCAATGTATTCAATAGATGCCTCTGATCTTCCTGAACACAAACATGTAGGCCTCTAGTTTCAAGGATATTTTATTGTAAAAATAAACAAAAATATTCAGTCAGAAATAATCTGCTTGGCTCTACTTCTCATTTACACTTTTTCGAAATCGTAAGTTTATATTTTCCTACTTTCACATGTTCCATGCAAATCATGTAGCCCTAGAGAGAGAGAGATGTAAAATTAATTAATAAAATATTTCTAAATAACTTTTTTTCAGAATTGACCTGCATTCTACTCTACAGACTTGATGTCTATAATTACTATAATGCTGTAAATCAATATTGAGAATTTATTCCAAGCATTATAACCTAAATAAATAAGTATTCATATATTAATTATAATTAGAAGAGTAATGAGATACTCCATTTGCACTAAAGTAGCTGCCATGACGTCATAACAGTGGGCTGAGTGGGTAGGGCAACAGTTCAAATATGTTAGAAGAACGGCTACGAACTATTAATAAGATTTATGTCACAAATTTATCACTGACTCAGTTTTTGGACAAAAATATAAAGCTACTTCTGTGGAATATATTTTATTGATACTAAAATAATCGATACATACCAGTGTCATATGGACGAGTCTAGAGTCAGAACTAGGCCATCGGGTTTTTAATTTCATCAGTCATCGGTGACTTCTAAATCCAGTGTTGTAATTTGCAAAACTTGTAATTTAATAACATAAACAGCAATAATCATTTCTAAACATACATTCCTAGTTTGTAATACTCACTATATCATTTGTGTATATTTCTGATTGAAAACAATTCAAACACAGTTGTAGCTTGTTGTATTGGTGAAGTAAATATTCTTGTATCAACAATTTTCCGTATCAAATGACTCAATGAGTTATTGCACTTGTTTGACCACTTCCGCTGTGAGACTGTCTGCCAGATTGGACTTTAGAAATTTTAAGGGCTAAATTAAAATTCATTTATTCATTGGTACTATGCCTTCTGGCGTAGGCGATCATGTCTCTCCACAGTCCTCTGTTTCACTTTTAAATATAATTTCTCATGATTCTGCATCATACCAGGCTTTCAAGCCATCCAACATTTTCTCACGTTGTTTTTCTCTGTCTCTCTTACCTTCGATCTTCCCAGTTGTTACGATGTTCTCCAGCCCACCTCTTCTCATGACATGACACAGAAACTGTAATTGTCGTCTTCTAATACAGTTACTAAGTTTTCTTATTAAAATACGAAATTTAAATACGAAAATAATTATATGTAGTGTGTTCATGTAAAGAATACAGTTTTATAGCAAAAATTAGAGGAGGACAATCAAGATTTTTAGGGCATGTGATGAGAAAAGCAAAATTGAATATTTAGTAACCACCGAAGAGATCAAGAGGAAAAGAGACAGGAAGACAAAGAGAGAAATTTCTGATGGATTGTCACTGTCACACAACAAGATATCACAAACCACCGAATTTATATTTTTATAATAATATAATATAGAATTAACCACCGAATTCGAATATCTCGAATTTATTAACAACATAAGAGACAGAGGGTTGTGGAGGAACGTGATCGCATACGTCACTAGTAATGACACTTGATGGATTAATTGTATATTTTCATGAATATGTATAAATAAAAGAGAGATACTCACGGGGTTCAGTGATAGACAATTTACACAAATGTGCGTATACTTTTGTGTAAATAAATGCAGCAGTACATGAGAAATATAGACCTTTTGATTATCGTAAATGTGGCGTCTTCGTGTCGAAGGTTTGCTGCAACGGACCACCAATTCTCCGTCTCTGTTTAGGTTGTGCACTCTGACGGGCTGTATCATTTCCATATCATGATTCCTGTATTCAACTTAGGGCTGTCCGTAAATTACGTTAACCATTTTTGACCTCCCTCTCCCACTTGTCAACAAACTGTCAAGGATTCAGGTCCCCTCCCCCTGTTAATTATGTTAGAAATACTCCCTCCCCCGAACCTTAAAAAAACGTAAAAAGTAAAATTAATTATAGAAAATAAATAATAATAAACAAAGGAACGCTGATTTTTTTTTAAAGAAAAAGAAACATTGACCCTATACTGATTTGTAAAAATATCTCCAGAAGAAGCTCTTATTGTTTTGTTAATTGTTATTTTTTTTTTTACATTAGTTTAACTATTTGATAGTTAGAATATCCAGTAAGTTTATTACAACTTTATTATAGTAGGATCCAAATTTATCGCTTCATTTTAGGAGGCAGTTTTCCAAATAGCCAACGGGTTTCTTATACCGACGGTCACAGTATGTGAAATTAACTTTACTAGAATCAAATGTGGGAACTAGCATGGAATTACCCAAATCTGTAATACCCTTGTCAAGTATATACCTATAATATTTAATTATCTCGCGTGGTATCTGCAAAATTGTCTAGAAATTTCAATAAGAAAAAGAAATTGGCCCTTTCTGTGTCACAACATAACGGGAAACATCATCATCATGTGCAACTTCCATGGCTGTTACAGACATATTTACTAAATAGGTTTTATAGCAGTTTCGATATTGTCAATGTTCCATGCCATAATTAGAATAAAGTTTTATCCAACATTTATTAGCAAGGAGGCTGATAATAAATTAATATCATAACTGTCTATATGTGGTTCCTAGTTGTGACATGATTATCTAGTCTGTGGCCTTCTTTATTATGGTTGCGATTAACTGAGCGGGAAAATGCAACAAAACTAACTGTTCACAGAGTGATGACGATAATGTCCTTTTTGCGTCTTTCTAGATCAGTGAATACCTAATTTATTACCATAGAAAATTTATTGCCTGCCTAATATTGAATTTTTTCCATAGATAACCTGCCTTTATTTTCCTAAACATATTCTCTTCAAATGTGCTTTTGACAGCTGGCACAGTGCTGCTCACTTTGATCGGGTTTTTTGTAGTCCACATTTGTGAATAAGGAAGAACATGTAAAATTTTTACTCAAACATATCTTTCATAAAAAGTACATCTCGTGCACTTTTATTCTCGTTGACATGGACCCCTTCTAGTCGAAATTGACCCTTGGGAGTCCATTTAGACTACTTTGGGAACCTATGCTCTAGAATGACGGTCGGGAAGCAGGTCCGTGTCAAAATTACAAATGGACTACAAATCTATCAAATGTCAGCCCTTCTAGTAGCGGATTTTCCCGATGTCGTAGGGCATCGATCCGTATGGCGAGAATTGGCCTTTAGACAAAACATCTGTGTAGGGTGGGGGTGATTTTCGTTTACGTATCCTGTTTTCTGACTTCTTCTAGTTCGCAGTTTACCATGTCTGCACAGCAAGTCTGATTTTCGTAGTAAATGATGCTGTATTTGAAAACTCATCCGTATTCCTATAGGCCTTCATCTGTCTGTAGATGTTCGAGGATGTGTTTCTAGGTCTGTGCTGCCTGTCAACAAGGACACAGGTGATGAAACACGTCTTAGTTTATTCAAGATGTTTAGTATGTTACTAAATTGTTTATTATGTTATTAACTACTGTATGTATGCTGTTTAGTATTTTGTATCCCGTCGTAATGCGGAAGATGATAACCTGCTTAGCTCTGTCAAGAGTGATAGTCATCTTATGGATGGTCGACTTTCCTAATAGCTTTTATGATTGAGGGTCCTCTTTCCCTGGTAGGTGATTTCTTGATCTTTTTGTTCCTATGTTGCTCCATCTTTTGCCAGCATATTTGCCTCCTCATTTCCTGGTATGCTACAGTCGGATTATATCTACTGTAATAGGCCTTCTTTGGATGCTCACTTTCGTATGGCTTCCTTCAGGTCTGGCCATTTATCGCTGTCAAGGGTTCATATGACAGACATTGCATCAGTATGGAACACCGCCTGTTGATATTGGCTTATTGTATCTTTAATTATTTCTCCAGCAATATTTATGGTATGTTCTTCTGCAGAGTAGTTGAAGCAGAAATTCCAGTTGGTGAACATGTGAATTCATTATTTTTTTGTGAATATTTTATATAAACTCTTCACTGCTCTGGTTGCCGATTTCTTACCCGGGAGCTTCTTAGCCAACTGGAAACCTCGGCGTAGCTCCGTACTCCATTCCGTTGGATCAGCGTCTCAAGTTCCTCTCAAGAATGTGTATTGATAATGAAATCGTTCAATTCTCTTTCTTCTTCTTCGTTCGTTCTCAAACTCCTGCAGATTAACAGGATGTAGTCCGGAGAACGGAATACGTTGTGTCATGGTTTACAGCATTGCTGCGATATCTGCGCCTTTCGTTCTGACACATCCGACTTCAGCATGGCTTTGGGTCACTGGCCCTCTATGGGATGGGACAGCCAACTCCATCCCATAACCTCCTTAGTCGCCTTTTACGACATGCATGGAAGGTAAACAGTGTTGCTATTCTTTGCGCCCCTTTCGGGCCCGGCAACATACGGGGGCAATTCTCTTTGATAGTTGTCCTTATATCTCAGTTTTGGCATGCCCCTGTGCCTTTCACTAGGTGAGAGCTCACAAAAGAAAGTGTCATTAGGAATACGGTCGTTTGGCGTTCTTTTCACCTGGCTAAGCCATCTTAAATGTATGTAGGTATATCTGAAAGTTTAGCGGAGGGGTGGTATCGTAGGAGGTGTTCAGAAATTACGTCAAAAATGTTCAGCCATTTTAACCGCCACCGACCCTGTCAAGAATTTATGGGCCATTCTGATTAATTATGTTTTATGTTTAAAAAATGTGTTCACACCCCCCCTCCCCCAAATTAAATAAATTTCGCTGGGAAAAGGTGACAAAACTTAACAGTTTATTTCACATGTTTAGAAATAATTTTTCAAATTCAAACAATGCAATTGTATATGTAAACATAATTGTTGACGTCAAAATCCCTCTCCCCCTTGTCAACAACTTTCAAATATTTTCTAACACCCCCCCCCCCCCCACAACTATTGATCACATCCTCAATTAGCGAACTGTTATACTTCCGTATTCATAACATGTACTCCCACCACTCGACGTTCAACATTTTGCCAGGCCACTATAATATGAAACATGTTTAGCTTGTTTTCGTAGATATCAATATTTCTGACATATATCACAATAGGCTATATTGAACAAGCAGGACTGGTAGATCATTATGTTGGTCTTCATTGCCAGTTGTGAGTTTTTCGTTTTTGCACGTTCCCTCTGTGTAAGACTCATATATGCTTTGCCAAAGTGTCTGCAGTTATTCTCGTCGAGTTTTTTTAGTTAGTTTGTCCTCAGATCATCATCATTGCACTCCGAATACGTTCATAGGTGCTCCGATCTCCACTTGAGTGTATCCAATATAGGTGCTCCGATCTCCGCTTGAGTGTATCCACTATAGGTGCTCCGATCTCCACTTGAGTGTATCCACTATAGGTGCACCGATCTCCACTTGAGTGTATCCACTATAGGTGCTCCGATCCCCACTTGAGTGTATCCAATATAGGTGCTCCGATCTCCGATGTATCCACCATTACACGATGTCTGGCTTTTTCGGTTCTGTTTTGGTTCGCATTCTTCTAAGACTACAGTAACGCTCATTCTGGCAACATTTCATTTCGTTTCTTTATTTTGTAAATTGGTATCATCACCAATAATATAATGTCTTTTGCCTATGTTGTTTTTCATTAAGAGTTCCCTCATCCAGTAGAAGTGTTTGTCTTGCTGTAGATACAAGATACACAATATGACAAGTAAATATTAAAGAATAAAATTTAAAAAACAGGATAAATAGTAGTTTTTCGTTGAACGAATACAACGGAATCGGCGTTTCGATCAAAATGTCTTAATCACGATAAAGGTAAAAAAAAACGCAGAATAGAACAACAAAGTTGATCAACGAAGTCAGTGATGTTGTAGAAACTGGCATTTCAGTTAATTTTTATGGACATATGCTCTGCTATAGCCAAGATGGACAACTATATGAGATTTTTAAAAAAAGAAGTGTTGCCACAACTGAAACTAGGCTGCTGTGAACGGAGCGACCACTACGGTGGGAAGTGTTAAAAATACAATCTCTGTGGTTGTCACAACAAAAATGACTTAAGTTTATGTTAAAAAAAGGTGGGGGTGGGGGAGGAGGGGGGGGGGGCGGGTGAAGACGCTGAAGCTAAAGCTTGATCAGAGCACTAAAAACTCATGATATTGACTCTGTCCTCACTAAAGGAGAAAATGAATGCAAAAGAAAAAATCTGTATAATACGAGTAAATATGTATTGCACATACAATTTTAATGAAACATATAATTGAATGAGTAATGAGAAATTATCAGGGGGCTCGCTACAACACAGTGTTGCTGATCAACAACATTGTCATACAAACTGTTTTTAATTGGTTCGGTCAGAGCACCCATAAATTATTATATGCCATCTCACTTTAACTGTTCAGCGTATTTTGATTATATATTTTGTTCGACCATAAAAAAAGGTACATTTGATAACCGTCGAGTTTTTGACAGGATAACCTGTGAAATATCTAGGCAATTAAATAAATAAAATTGAACCAGAACCATCACCATCTTAGTCTAAGTTAACATTGGCATGTCATAGAAAAGCCCTTTAAATCAATATGGGGGATGAGAACAGAATACAACAACTATGCCTGAAAACAACAGGAACGACAACACAACAAAGGCCACACTGTCAAATCTAAATAAATGAATGACATATACATAGATATACTATATATATATATATATATATAATATGGT
Source organism: Meghimatium bilineatum (assembly GCA_034231615.1). Taxonomy (NCBI): domain Eukaryota; kingdom Metazoa; phylum Mollusca; class Gastropoda; order Stylommatophora; family Philomycidae; genus Meghimatium; species Meghimatium bilineatum. The sequence continues at coordinate 4,664,021 of CM067308.1, read as the reverse complement.
ATTCTTAGCACTCTTATATAGCATAGTGTGTCAAATATTAAATAGCTAGGACAATACCACAAAATATGAAACAATAATAACACAATTTGTAAGAGATTTTAAGTCTATCGCATTTGAATCTGTTAGCATCCACAAATAAAATAGAAAACATCTGTCAACTTTACTATGGCAACAATGAAAATACGCAACAAAAATCTGAAAAGTTATAATAATAATAATAATAATAATAATGATATAAATGAATTGCACAAGAAAGAAACGAAACGAAACATTACTTAAGCAAGTGGAAGTAATTGTCATTAAAGCAGATTATGTACTCTATAAATACGTATCAAATACGCAATTATATATATAGATATAAACATATATGAACATATATAGTCACGAGCAATCTGGGTGGTTTTTATTTTAAATTATTGGTTACCATGGTAAATATGACGCCAGCAGTTGATGTGACATATTGGAAATACGATGTTTTGTTTAACGCATTGTCGTTTGGGCTTTGGAACTGTCACCGTTAGTTTTTTTGTTTATCTTGATGATGCCGAGTATGCATTGTATTTGTAATAAAATACAACCACAATAATTGTAGTTGCAGTTATTGTGAGAGTAGTAGGGAAGGATCAAGTCGACCATGACAGGACCGTGACACCTGTCCCGCTTATATAAACTATATATCAGTGGGACAGTGACTCGCCTCGAGGGAAGGTATCACGATTCACAATATTGGAGCTACGAAGCGTCGGAGCTACAGAGAGTCGCCAAGTGGAACCGGTTAGTAGTAGTATATTTTAGGGGATCAAGTCATCGCCTTTTACATTTTTTTCTTCCTCAGACCCTTAGTACCCTTCCGTATTTTTAAATAATTAATTAAAATGGTGATTTCTTGATCCCCTAAAAGGTACTACTACTAGGAGGGAGCCGCGTTAGCACAGTGGTTAGCGCACTGGCTTCACATGTGAGTGGTCCTGGATTTATTCCCCAGTTGAGGCGGAAATGTTTTTCAGATTGCAACGGCTCCCGGGTCGACCCAGCCTTAAATGGGTACTGAATTGATCCGGGAAGTAAAGACTGCGAGGGAGAGGAGATGGCTACCACCCTCATTTGCAGAGCCTCTGAAATGTAAGATCGCTAACATCTCACACCCCTACGTCATTGATAAATGCTATGGGTTATTTTACTTTGTTACTACTACTAATGTTAATAATTTTTATTGTTAACAAGAAATAAATTAATGTACTTATAATTTCATATAAAACTCTAATTAAAATATATATAAAAACTATTCCTATTTACAATGTAAATCTTGCAATATATGCTTTTTCGTCATAAATATAATAATAAAAAATCAATACTAATAAAATGGATGAAAATTCATGCTTAATGTGTTTTGTTAATAAAGCTTTGACTAACATATCTGCGCCCCAGAAGACATAACTCCTGGCGAGTAATAATACCTATTAATACCGTCTTTCAAGAGGCAATCACGGCCGTCAATTACACTCAACAGAGAGAGAGAGCAGGAAACACAACCCGGTAAGCGTGGATGTTGAGGTCAAGGTACTAATCTGCGAAAATGCCGATGACACATATGTTGTGATTTACACTGACGGGTCGACCATCCGTCATCACTGATGCTCATGGACCTTTACTGCCAGATCAAATGGAAGAACATAACACGAAGCCAGTGGTGCATTTAAGCGCAACAACAAGCAGTCTAAAAATTGAAGTATTCGCCGTAACGCAAGCACTTAACTCGCTGGAATCGCAAGCCTATTTCATGTGTGCATACTAAGTGACTCACCGATTAGGATTCAGAAAGTCAAAACAGGTGATGTACGTAGGGAATGTGTGGAGTCTTTAGAGAGAGCTAAATGTGGGCATCACTACGAAAGCTCACGCTTATTTTTGTTCCCGGTCACACGGGCGTGGAGGGAAACGAACGGACCGACCAATTAGGTAACCTCGCCAGAACAACAGTCTGGCGGAATTCTTTTCTGTAATCTTTAAATATACTATCATATACTAATTACACTCACAAAAAAATAACAGCTTATGGCTATTGCACAAACAAAATATTGTAACAGAAAGATGAATTTTGTTTTCAGTTCTGAGAAATAGACGTAATCATAAATTATTTCTAAGCGTATGACTGGTCTGAAGCCAGCGTATGTTGGAACAATTAAATCCCTATTACAAGATCAAAGATCCGGACTTCGGTAGTCAATGTAAGTTACATCTCTAAATGGAACATACGCTATATTGTTTTGGCGTCAATGACAGAAACTTTAAAAAAAAAGACAGAACAGACCTTCAATTATCTTTCTGTAATGACTATAGTCTTTCTGCTTTCTTTCATTTCGCTTTATACTCCTGCATGCCTTTCAGTCTCATTTCTTATTACATTTTGTTTCATATCGTGAAATCTTCTTTCTTATATTTAGATATTTACAAATGACTATATTACTGAGTTTCGAGAACAAATGTCGTCGTACGATAACTAACACCCATTGGAGTGAATTCAAATCGAATGATAAAATCAGAGAAGAGACACATCAAAATTTCATCACAGATGTTATCAGAAAACTCCGTTAGTCCTACATCGGACATGTCCTACGCGTAGACACCAACAGAATACACCACCAATCTCTTGAATGGGTACCTACAGGCAAAAGAGCAAGGAGTAGACCAAAAGAAACACTCAGAAGAACAATACTTAGAGAAACTAAAACAACCAATATTCGTACTATTCAAGAACTGCACAGAATAGTTTTGAACAGACAGAATTGGAGAGATCTGACCTCTGCCCTATGCACTAACTTCAGCGCAAAAGGAAAATGAATGAATAGTAAATAACTATAACTTTCTGTGCGCTATTTAAATTGTAATTAATTATGGGAGGATACACCGATCATTTTGGCGTCAATTGACGCTACAACACTGTCAGCAGTTCTTCCTGTCAATTTACAGGTTCAGTTATGCTATTTTTAAAAAAAATACATTCATGTTTATTATTAACACATACTTGTAACACACGTCTGTAACAAAAGTCTGTAGCACGCGTCTGTAACAATCGTCTGTAGCACGTGCATGTAAAGGTGAAATCTAGTGTGTTTGTTACAAAATCAGGTGTAGAGCTAACCACATTCGCTCATTCATACATTCAACAAACAATTTAGTTTCTATTGATTAAATACTTATCATTTTGAAGGACGACTAGATGGCTAGAGAGCTAGAATTGATTTCTACCACACAACTTAAAAATTAGGATCGAATGAGAGACACACACAAAACAAAACGTCCGTGCTCATTCAAAAGTCACGATATGCAGAAAGGAATTCGCCCATAGGGTGCGGCAGACGCACACACTTTGTGGAAAATTAGAATCGATTGTGACTTCCTGACATCAGAAATTTTATTTGTTTTCATCCTATAGTGATGGCAAAAAAATACGTGGAAGATTAGAAAAACAAAAAAATTAGGAGTCTAACTAGTTGTCGAAATGAACACCACTTAGTGGTCGTTGAGTTATTGACGAGGTAGAAATGCTATTCAAGTGTATATTAGATATTGAAAACTATTAGTACAGAATAATATCTGTATCATTTTGCTGCAAGGGGTTATAAAAATTGTGTCGTCTTAGTGTAATATGTTATTTTTATATTTGGAGTGATGCATTGAAGAGTGTTATGTTTCTGGGCGGAGAAAAACAGAAACCTCGAAGATTGTTATGTTATTATTATTATATTATATTATTTATAAATGTATATTTTCTTACTATACAGTTATATATTGGTGGTTTATTGGTATGCCAGGTTGTTTGCGATTAATGTAAGCGTATGTTTAGTAGTAGAGAAGTTAAATCAGGCTGAATTAAAATCTACATATGGCTTTTATTCTGCAATTGTTAATTTACCTGGTGTCACATTCTCCAAATCATATAAGATTATCTACATAGAATTGGAGCATTCAGAGTGTATTTTAAGAACCACTGAACAAAAAAATTACAATGATGCTATGTAAAATTAAAAAATATTTTCAAAAAATATATATTTGGAAAATAAAATTATTTTATAGAAATGTGTAGACACGTTTAAGTGAGATTGCCGTGATTATATTTCTGACAGCTAAACAATGCCAGTTTTGTTTCGTTTTATTTACTGCATTTTTTGTGTTAATCAACAGCCATTCAGAATGCACAACCAGGATGAGTTGTCTGCTGTCAGCCTGTCAACAATGTTTCCCCCTCTATTGAATCCATCCACTTTAGTAATGTGGCTACGTCACCCAATATCAACTACTGACCCAGCTATCAGTTTACTCGTTCCATGTGGGTTGCAACAAACAACAATAATTGCCGTCGACCCATCCATCACCAAAGACAGGTACGCCACTCACTGGTTCAGCTAGAGATCCGGACTAAGTACATTTGTCCCTTGCGGTTTGAAAGTGTGAAACATACATAAACGATTAGCCGTAGAACCATCCATCACTAAATGGATACCAAGACTCCTGTCTGGAATGGTCCAGAAAAGTGGTCATCACAACACCGCTGAAGGTGACACTAGACAGTATAGAACTGAAGGTGACACTAGACAGTCGGGAATTGAATGTGACACTGGACAGTCGAGAAATGAAGGTGACACTAGACAGTCGAGAACTGAAGGTGACACTAGACAGTCGAGAAATGAAGGTAACACTAGACAGTCGAGAATTGAAGGTGACACTTGACAGTCGAGAACTGAAGGTGACACTGGACAGTCGAGAACTGAAGGTGACACTAGGCAATCGAGAACTGAAGGTGACACTAGGCAGTCGAGAACTGAAGGTGACATTAGACAGTCGAGAAATGAAGGTGACACTAGATAGTCGAGAATTGAAGGTGACACGAGACAGTCGAGAACTGAAGGTGACACTAGACAGTTGAGAACTGAAGGTGACACGAGACAGTCGAGAACTGAAGGTGACCCTAGACAGTGGAGAATTGAAGGTGACACTAGACAGTCGAGAATTGAAGGTGACACTAGGCAGTCGAGAACTGAAGGTGGCACTAGACAGTCGAGAACTGAAGGTGACACTAGACAGTCGAGAATTAAAGGTGACACTAAACAGTCGAGAAATGAAGGTGGCACTAGACAGTTGAGAACTGAAGGTGACACTAGACAGTCGAGAACTGAAGGTGACACTAGACAGTCGAGAACTGAAGATGGCACTAGACATTTGAGAACTGAAGGTGACACTAGACAGTCGAGAATTAAAGGTGACACTAAACAGTCGAGAAATGAAGGTGGCACTAGACAGTCGAGAACTGAAGGTGGCACTAGACATTTGAGAACTGAAGGTGACACTAGACACTCGGAAGAGTGAGACCAAAACAAAAATTACCACGACTTCAAACAAATAGAATGATGGAATTTTGTTATTTTACAGTCGGTCAGTTAGGAAGTAAGTCAGTGTGAATTATCGAGACACATAGCCCCTACGTTTCACACATGACTTCCTGGCCGTGCAGGCTTCATAGAAAAAATGTCATGCCCATTTGTACTAAAACCCTCTCTGCACTGTTGATTAGTTCCAAGGGAAAGGCAATGCCAATGCGTTTGTAAACAAGCAGGACTGCAGGATATACCATAAGATGATGTAATACGCCATCGACTGCCTTTGGGGGTTACCCATATGGGTTGTCTGTAGGGGTTTACTCCTTTATCCTAAGCTATCTTCTTCTTCAGCATTCATTATCAAACTCCCGCTATATCTCTCTTGTAGAAGGACAAAGGACCCTACTGGATTTCCAGCAGGACGTAGTCCACAGAATGAAATTGCACGTGTTGCTGTTTTATTTGCACCAATGGTCCGTCACATCCGAATCGTAAGAATCCCTCGTGCTAACCTGTTACGAAGCGGCTAAATAACTAAGACATAAAACAACGGTAAGAAATTGTGACATGTCATTTAGTGGCAATACATTTTTCACAGGTGATAAGTTGTCAGCATATTCTCCAGCTTTCCTTAGTCGCCTTCTACGACATGTCTGGAAAACAATTACCTAATAATAGATGAGTGTACAGCGACTTTATAGACACCTTTTAATATCAAAGGTAACTTCTCTCCCTTAATGGTTTTTCAGAAAAAAGGTCATCAAATTTCTCATCAGTAACACAAAATTACGCAAGAAAACGGGCGAACAACCTTTTTTTTAAGTGGGTAAAATCCCATCCTTTTTTAATACTTATCTATGGTTCTGTGGCTCAGAATTATCTTGTGAGTCACGTCCATCATCATCATGATTTGTAGATGTATTATATACATCACAACAACAATACTATCGTCTGGATAGATGGAAAGTTGCTTACTTTATTATTGCAACTACCGATGTTACAATTATTACAACTACTTCAGCAACTTTTGTTACTGATACGATGTTATTAACTGCAGAACAACTGAAAATTTAACAGGCGAAAATAGGAAACAGGCTAATGCAATTTTGTTAATAACTTGAAGCGCATAGGTTAAGAAAAGAAAATCAATGTTTCGACTAAAAAGGCCTCTATAAAGAACACAATCACAGTATGATAGAACAATAATTACTACAATTACTACTGCTGCTTCTATTACTTCTGCAGCTGTTACTATTAGTAAAAATACTTCAGGAATTTCTGTTACTACTATAATTATTAATACTACTACTATTACCATTACTACAACTATTACTATTACTACTACCACTTCTACTGTTACCATTACTATTACTAGTACTGCTGCTACTACTACTACTACTACTGTTATTATTACTACTTCTGCTATTACTACTACTGTTACTATTACTAGTACAATTGCTGCTACAGCTACTATTACTACTATTGTTATTATTACTATTACTAGTACTGCTACTGCTGCTGTTCTAACTAACACTACTACTACTACCACTACTACCACTACTACTACTACTACTACTACTACTACTATTACTACTACTAATACTACTACTACTTCTATTTTAACTATTTCAGCAAATACTACATTCACTGCTTATTTCATCTCTCATATTTCTTTAACAATCAGTAATTTTTCTTTTGCGCGGGATAATATCTGCTCCACGTGACACCAGTCACCTCTGTCTTACCTGTCTTGAACAGGTCGGCCAATTTCAAACACGTTCTATTGCACACGATTCTACCTAAAGCACTTCATCACTAATTCTAAAAATAGGTGAAATCTACAGAAAAATAGAACAGCCAGCGAAGGGAGAAATAACATGTTTCCAAAAATAGAACAGCCAGCGAAGGGAGAAATAACATGTTTCCAAAAATAGGTTAATGATATTGGTTGTCATAAATAGTTCATTTTCTGCGTACATTCTCTGCGTACATTCTCTGCGTACATTCTCTGCGTATATTCTCTGTGCACATTATCCGCGTACATTCTCTGTGTACATTCACAAACGTCTGCAGATTAGCTGGATATAGTTCAGAGAACAGGAGTAGTTCTATCATGGTTTACAGACGTGCTGCAATGTCTGTGTTTCCGTCAGAAACATCCGACATTAGCGTGGCTTTTAGAGACACTTTGATACTTTAAGGAGATAGAACAACCCCGTTTGTGGGTCTCACCAATGGCTCACTAGACAAACCACCCATGCAACAGAAAACCTTTTCGACGTTTGTTCCAGACAATTTGGTTTCAGAGAGGCTTCTGTGGGCCAGACTTCGTTCTGAGAGCAGTAAAGCTGGACCAGTCTTAGAGTATATATTCTGGTATCTGTGTTGTAGCTAGACAGAAGGAGGACGTAGGGTTGCTGATGCCGATTCAGAGTAAGTTCTCATTTAGACGGCAGTGAACCATTCTCAGTCGAAATATCGTGACTTCTTCGTTTCTGTTCAATGTGTTTCTTCTTCTTCTTCTTCTTCTTCTTCTTCTTCTTCTGCGTTCGTTCTCAAACTCCTGCAGATTAGCAGGATGTAGTCAGGAAACGGAATGCGCGGTGTCATGGTTTACAGCATTGCTGCGATATCTGCTCCTTTCGGCCTGACACATCCGACTTCAGCATGGCTTTGGGTCACTGACCCTATATGGGATAGGACAGCCCACTCCATCTCAAAACCTGCTTAGTCGCCTCTCACGACATGCATGGAAGGTAAACAGTGTTGCTTTTCTTTGCTCCCCTTTCGGCCCCGGCAACACATGGGAGATTCAATGTGTTGATGTTGTCTTGTTTAGGTCTGAAGATTCAATTTAGTTCTCTCCGCCGAACTCGTATAGATTGTTTTAGCAGAAACTTCACTTCCATGAAACTTCGAGTTACATAGGACTGAGGGAGGTTTGTCTGACTTTTTCGCCAATTCCTCTGCTGTTTCATTTCGAGTGATGCCACTGTGATTTAATATACACTGTAACGCTAGTGTAGCTTTTCTAGATATTTCAGAGATATTTTGTCTCATGTTGTGAATGACTTAATTTTTTTGGAGTGTACTGGAGACCTTGTAAGGCTGCTTATGAGCCACTGAAGATTGAAAATGTATTAATAAACACAACTCTACCAGTATTAACTCCTTTATTACTTATTTCCCCTTGAAGTGGTTTTTTAATCACTTGCATTTTTACTAGAGCCCAATTTAAATGGTTTCACATAACACGCTCTTATAAAGCAGCGCGTGAAAACAATGCTTCAAACACGCATATAAAAAATTGAAATCATTAGTGTTTCAACATTATAATTATTAAACCCACGTATATCAACCTTTTGGCGCTGCCCTTGTTTTCAACATCTGCAGCAGCCATGATTATGGAAGGTACTCGATTACACTATATTATCCTACGTACCTTCTATATTTGATTTCATCGCATGGGCGTGATTGTCTCCTGTCCAGCAATGGCATGCTATCACCAATTTCAATTAAGTATTACACATCTCTATAACAACAGTAATTGTGACAATGTCTGTATATTGTCCTGACAAATGTTTATATTTAGACAAAACAAATACATAGATAGCGGTCAGACAGACAATCCAATCAAGCGGGTTAAGTCTGTCGTGTTGGAATCGGAAAAGTTGGAACGCGGTTAAAGATGAAATATTGAAATACGGAAAGAGCCCCCGTTGCGTCAATTAATGTCTACCTGTGAGATAATTTCCCATACCTATGTTTATCAGTGTATGTCTATCACTTATTAATTTACATATAGTTATAGTTAGAGTTAGCGTTAGAATTATTTTTGCAAAACGTAATTAACCGTAATCCCTACCCCTAACCATAGCCATATAAAATGAATATTTCAATTAATTATTGATTGTTTATTGATATAACATTTAGATCAATTAACCACAAAATACGTAGGTAGGTACTAATGGGAAACAAGAACAAAAACGTGGGTTGGACTACGATCATAGTACACGATGCAATAATTATAGAACAAAAACGTGGGTTGGACTACGATCATAGTACACGATGCAGTAATTATATTGTTGATTATCTGTATATAATCCACTAATCCCGGAACATTTTGAAGCTACCTCGTGTAAATATGTGTATATATGTATATATATGTATATATGTGTATATATATACTGTATTCTGGTTTCAAACCGGTAGATTGAGGAGATGTTTCAAATCCCCCCTCCCCCCGAAATCTTTGGAAATGACTGTACTGCGCAGCTATGATGTCCTGTACAGCTATACTGTACTGTGCAGCTAAGGTCCTGATTCTATAATTCTGTGATGACATGTACACTTCGCTTAGAATGTAGAGATATAATGATCATGTGGGCGTGGCTCCTTTGTCTTGACGTATATTTCTTCATTATGTATGACAGGTAAAACCTCTTACTGCTCACGCGATATTTTACATATAGATCGACCTACAAAAACGACTTGGTGTCCTAGGCGGATTATCTTGTCGTAGACGAGGCTTCTCAAACTGTAAGAAAATATAGAACTTTTTGTTAAATGTGCAGAGAAGATGTATTGCAGTTGCTAGTTAAACGTATTGGTTGAGGGATCTCCCTGACGTAGTGGTTAAACCGTTCGCTTTGTGTTCAAAAGATCGTAGGTTCGAATCTTGCTCAAAATGTCTTGTTTACAAAGCGATTTTTTTTCTGACATCAGTGGGGATTATTGCTTGAAGCTACAGAGTTATGTGCTATGAGAAGATACTCTCGGTAGGCGGAGTGAGACGGAGTACACATGGGGGAAACCAGAGTACACTAATGTCAATCCTCTACGTCTTTTCAACATATTGTTTTGGAACAGTTTGGAGTCTTATTTGTCAATATCTTAATTTTACATTAATTCCTAATAGCTAGTTTTGTTCTAGAATTGCTAGGGCGACACTGAAACTAGCGAAAATGAAAAATCTTTGGCAAGGTACCAGCAGCATAGCCAAACTATGTATGATCAGAATATGTGTATTTCCAGTGGCAATATATGGTTGTGGTGCATGGACATTAAATAAAAACATTGGTTAGGGGAATCGCTGCTTTTAAAATGAGATGCTACAGAAGAATTTTACGTGTACCATGGACAGCTAAAAATAGAAATCAAGAAGTGTTAAGATCAATAAACACCGAAGAGGCTGGCTCCTTTGCAGCATCTTAACAAGAGAGATGTGTTTTTTGGACATATAAAGAGACATAATAGCATGGGGAGTTTAATAGATGAATCCAGAATTAACGGCAACAGGGGAAGAAAGCGCCCAAGACGACGATAGTGCAGTGGTATATCAGATTGCATAAAAATGTCTGCGTAAACATTTCTACGACAGGTCAACTCGCCAAGAATCGCAGAGTGTTCAGACAATATATAAAAAAGACCACGTTCTGGAAAGAATATGTCACATGATGATGATGTGTTATGTTCTGTGGTTGAGAGGTAAAGAGCGCGTCCTGTGCAGCCAAAATATCGGATTCAATTTCTGCTGCAGGCAGTTGTGTATCCGAATCGTTAAAAAAGCAATGTCACATATTGAATGTAAATATTGCCTAGACAATCAATATAGTCTAAAAAAGACCGGGTTAACCTTTTTGTTCTAAACAAAATATACTAACAGCAAAATCAGTAAACAGTTCAGCATAGGAATAATGGGCACCATGTAAATAAGTGAGAAGTAAAGGTGACAAAGTTGATGCTAACAACATCATGCCTTGGTATGCTGTTGGTCATGAAAACAAGGAGATAGCATCGTCCGGACCTGTTTCAGTTCCCGTAAGACTCAACAATTTGTAATTTATCCTCTTGCTTTCTACTTGAATTTACTTGTACTGCTGCTGCTACAATTTCTGCCGCTGCTACTACTGTTACTACTACTGTTACTACTACTATTGCTACTACTATTGTTATTACTATTACTACTACTATAGCTACCACTAATATATAACTTCCTGTTAATCGTAGTCATGATTCGAAATGAAACAGCCATGTTTCTGTGTACACGTTATTTATGCTTATCTCCTAGCAACAGATGCTTATCTCCTAGCAACAGATGCTTATCTCCTAGCAACAACACTATCTGTAGGCCTATATTGTGTTCGGTGTGTTCAGTCCATATTTAAGAATTGCGAAAAGCAAAACATTCAAATTATTTGGTTAAATTGTATACTTTTTTCAATTTATGTTGCACCACATCTCGAGAGAGGAACAGAGAATATCAGGAATGTTAACTGTAATGCATGTCGTAAAAGTCGAATGAGGAGATTTGTGGGTTGAATTCGCTGTCACAATACGTAAGCCAAAGGGACCCACAAGTTTTTCTGAATCCGATCTGGCATTTCAGGAGGTACACATATAGCAGATAGACTCTAAGACGTGACAATACAATTTCTTTCTCAGAACTACATCCTGATAACGAGCAGGTGTTTGAGAATGAACACAGAAGATGATGCATATTGTTAATGAGCTATTGGCCAAGTTAATGAGCTATTGGCCAAGTTAATGAGCTATTGGCCAAGTTAATGAGCTATTGGCCAAGTTAATGAGCTATTGGCCAAGTTAATGAGCTATTGGACAAGTTAATGAGCTATTGGCCAAGTTAATGAGCTATTGGCCAAGTTAATGAGCTATTGGCCAAGTTAATGAGCTATTGGCCAAGTTAATGAGCTATTGGCCAAGTTAATGAGCTATTGGCCAAGTTAATGAGCTATTGGCCAAGTTAATGAGCTATTGGCCAAGTTAATGAGCTATTGGCCAAGTTAATGAGATATTGGACAAGTTAATGAGCTATTGGCCAAGTTAATGAGCTATTGGCCAAGTTAATGAGCTATTGGCCAAGTTAATGAGCTATTGGCCAAGTTAATGAGCTATTGGCCAAGTTAATGAGCTATTGGCCAAGTTAATGAGCTATTGGCCAAGTTAATGAGCTATTGGCCAAGTTAATGAGCTATTGGCCAAGTTAATGAGATATTGGACAAGTTAATGAGCTATTGGCCAAGTTAATGAGCTATTGGCCAAGTTAATGAGCTATTGGCCAAGTTAATGAGCTATTGGCCAAGTTAATGAGCTATTGGCCAAGTTAATGAGATATTGGACAAGTTAATGAGCTATTGGCCAAGTTAATGAGCTATTGGCCAAGTTAATGAGATATTGGACAAGTTAATGAGCTATTGGCCAAGTTAATGAGCTATTGGCCAAGGTAATGAGCTATTGGCCAGGTTAATGAGCTATTGACCAAGTTAATGAGCTATTGGCCAAGTTAGTGAGCTATTTACCAAGCTAAAAAGTTATTGGACAAGTTAATGAGCTATTGGACAAGTTAATGAGCTATTGGACAAGTTAATGAGCTATTGGCCAAATTAATGAGCTATTGACCAAGTTAATGAGCTATTGGCCAAGTTAATGAGCTATTGGCCAAGTTAATGAGCTATTGGCCAGGTTAGTGAGCTATTTGCTAGTTAATGAGTTATTGACAAAGTTAACACATGTCATATCCTTCTTTGATGAAAGTGAGTGACTGGTGGAAACTACTAGTGAAATTGCATGGCCAAAGGACAATGATAACATAAATCTCCAGGCGAAATCAATCCATTATACAAACAGGACATACGAGAGTCAATATCCATGTAACCCGTATCAGACACCAGCAACTACCCATTTGTAGACACTGCTCTCATTCCAACGAAACAGTGGAGCACCTCCTTATTGACTGCCTTTACCTTTCAAATGACAGGAAAAAGCTTCTACAGACACCCTTAACAGTCACTAACTTACAGTATGTATCACTAAGTCAACTTCAGAAGATCTGCACTTTTGTAAGAAT